>WKFP01013867.1:400123-471213 GCA_011057875.1 Pterocles orientalis
TTTTGGGCATTCCCTGTTATTTATAGACATAGAAACTATTGCAATTTCACTTCCATGTGAGTTTCTTAGAACTTCATCATAAATTAAATTAGAATTCACCTCTGTATTTTGAACAATACCAAATTAGCATCTTTACTTCTTATGAAAACTATGTCTTTCGCTTGTATTCAGGACTCTGACACTATCTCACTTAGCAGGTCTATTTGATATCAGCTATGACAACAAAGCTTCACAGTTTTCCAGTAAAGAAGAGTTTGGTTTGTCCTTTTTATCACCTGATAAATACTAGATTAGTTTCAGTGATAACAAAACCATAGAAAAAACTGAAGGATAAGAATAAACTTTTATTTTTTAGCAACAAACCTCTTCTCATTTACCTCTCAATGAGACACAAAAGCCTGCCTTTTGTTTCAGCACTGGAAAGCCTCTAACTTTTTTTGTAGACACTAGTGATTATCTTTCACTTTATCTGAGCAGGAACATAAACATTACCATCATTAAACAAGGAAACAAAACTTTTTATATAGTTAACTGAATATTGTATGTGAATAACATTCCTGAGTTTCAGGTGTGGGTCTATTGTTTTTATTATTATATTCACGTGTTCAGAGATAGCATAGCTGAGAGAGGGAAGTGGTACTGTAAGAGTTATGCTAATTTGACAATTCGTCTAAATGACTACTTGTGAGGCAAAGATAACTAAAGAACCCATTAGTTCTCATTCCACAGTTAATTACAAATCATCCCCAGATGGGAAAACCAAGTGTTAGCCCAGTTCCCTAGTTTCTTGACTATAAAGAAGAAGTGGGCACCATGGGACTCTGAAAAGCAACTATCAAGTGTCATGAAAAGAGTCAGTGAGTAAGTATGTGACAAAACTCTCAGCTGAATTCAGAGCTTTTCACTTCCATATATATGTCGATATTCTTTCCTCTAAATGTTTCTCGAAGCCACATATTTTCACCCAGATGGTCCAGATCTCGTATTTTTCTGCCATATTGCTTCCATTGCAGCTACTGTTGATTCTGTATTCCCAAGATATATCACTGCATGTTCTTGAGTTTACATCTTTGCTATAAAAATGTATTCTAGACAAACACGGACTGGGGAAGGATTCGTACAAGTTCCCAGTGTGGGAAGGGAAAGGTGTTTTAACTTTGCTTTATGTTATACAGAAGTATCTATAGACTATGTGACAGTGAATGTCACTATAAAGTTTTATTGTCATAACTTTAGAAGAACCATTGCACAGGGGTAGGCTATTCTGGTTTTCTAAACAAGAAGCTGTAAAACCCTAGCTGTTCTTGCTGTAGAGTATCTTGTTTATAACACAAACAATTTTTAAAAATTCTTTCACTTTTAACTTTTCATTTTGTTTTTTCACTAACTCTTCTGTCTTCTTAGAAGGACAAACTCATAAGAAATGAGAATAAATATGTCACCATTGTAGATTAAACCTGATCCAACACCTTTTGAGGACCTCCTCGAGTCATCGGCCTAAAATTCCCCTATCAGTCTCTACAGTCAATGTGGAGAATGGCAGATACTTCTAGAAGGTGAATAATTCTACCACACTTTGTTATCCATCTTCAAATGACCCTCAGAAAGTGCTGATTTCTCTCTATTAATCTTATAGTGTGCTTAGAAAAAACGATTTGATCAGAGGCATCAGATTAAATTAATCCTGCGCCAAGAAACTTCTTTGTCTTCAGTGGGAAATGCCTGGGTCTGTGGCTTGTTTAGAATTCTGAAATGTAACATGAAATCAGTGCTCATACTCTTCAGTGGTTTACTAGCATGATTAAGCCTGACATATGCAAGAAAACTGAAGTAACTGAGGTTATGTGTGTTTTCACAAAGTATTCCAAGAGAGCAAAAGTTTGGAGAATCTGCTCAACTTGGTGAAATAGCAATTTTTTTAGTTTAATTTTATTTGTGTTTCTATATCTGTCTTTTTTGTATATGTATTTTTATGCTTCATGTGAAGTGTAAGTATTAAGTAATATTTTTTATTTCTAATGTAATAGCACCTAACATTAAATTAGGAACTGGTTCTTACTACAAGTATTGCAAAACCAAATATGCCACAGGCAACTCCCACTCTGGAAAAATCTCACTTCTTTTGGATGTAGGTTTCTATTTGTTTTTCTATTTAAACGTGGGGTTTTTTTTTTATTCACATAGAAACTAGATTCATTATGAGTATTTTTATTGCTGTTCAGTTAGACCACAAATTGAATTTGGCTTTATTTTGTTCATGGATTTGGGAAATCTACCCATTTTTTTGATAATTAACACAATCGCATTGCGTGGTTTGAGAAATTAAGAGTTGGGAAGCCTTTCCTTGGGCTGCCTTGTTAATATTTGTTTTTTCCTAAACCATCTAGTTTTGTTACAGTAGTGGTTGCTGTATTTAAGCACACATTTATACATCAACCCATATATAATTTTCTGCTCTGAATATGAGAAAAAACAATACTAAATATATGACAACATTAAAAATGCATATGAAAGTAATTTTTGCTGGGATGATTTTCCTACACTCACATCAGAAATTAGAGGCAAATGCATTAACTCTGAACATCTACTGAGCTTAGGCAATCCACTTAATTTATTGTACTTAGTTACTTTTCATATCTACGGCAGCTTACAGCTTCTTACGTGCTGTAATGTAAAAAGGAAAACACGTGAGCTATTTTGGTTCAGGATGTCTAGATCAAATAACCATCATCTGATTAAAGAACAAGGGCAGCTTAGAACTATGAAAGAATGTTATTGTTATAGGACATGTGCTTTGCAGGAATCATATGATAAGACACTGATATGGAAAATGTTTCTCTTTCGGACACCCCTGAATCAGCTGTTCTAATCTTGTTTTGGCATACCATAGGAAAAAGCAATCAGGCGAGCTGTAATATGCTAATCCTGCTTCACCTCATGACTTCTGTGATTGTGGCGGCTGCTCATGCTTCTGCAGTCTCAGGAGGAGGTTTTTTAATCGTTTTCTACTGCTCAATGTTTATAGAGATCCATTTGGGAAAAGAAATTCTAAAAGTAGCACAGAAAAAAGGATGAAGATTTTCAAATTAAAGACTATTATTTCCCTTCAGTATTATTAATTAATAACTAGGATACCTAACAAGACTTTTTTTCTAAAGAACAGGTATTTAAAACGCTTGACTGGAAAATACCTAGTTTTCCTTCATAGTTTTGGTAGAAAGGAGTAATATGCTAATTTACAGAAAAGTACTGAACATTATCAAGGTAGAATCAAGATAAGATACGGAGGAAGTTCAAGGAGCTCACAGGAAAATATTGCTGAGAACAATTATTTCAATTTTTTTTATGTGGTCCAGAAAGAGAAGATGATAAAGAGGGATCTACAGGAATGATGTGCAAAATTCCCATTGGTTACAGTAGAACAGAATGTTGTCTGATGGAATCAGTGTAAAAGATGCAAAAGCAATGCCATGGAGTTCCAAATGGCAGTTGGGATCATTTCAGTAGCGTGAAGGTTGTTTAAATGTAATATTTGCCACCGACCTCTGCAATTGTCTTCAGAAATGTATGGCTGCACTGTATGTCACTATAAGGAAAGGCAAACAGCCAAGTGAAGCAGTTGTCTTCCAAGACATGACATGGTTGCTATATGATATTAATTGTTGGAGATATTTAAAACTCATCTGGAAATGTCCACCTGGAACATGATCTAATGTTGAAGTTAGCCCTGCTTTGAGCAGAGGCTTATGCCAGATGACTTCCTGAGACTCTTTCCAACCTAAATTATGCTATGATTCACTATCAAAAGTATTTTTATTTTTATTTGAAAGTGATATGCAAATCAGGGCAAGACAATGACTTGAGCTGAACACTATAGCACAACACTAATTGATATTTCATAAAATAATATCATAAAATAAAGTGAACATTTACTGAAATTGATCATTAAGCTATACTTTGGAATTATGGGAAAAAATACTCGCTAAAAATCCAGCATGATAAAGAACCTGAAGCATTTTCCACAAGATATTTTACACAAGTCCAACCAGCAAGAAACACTCTTCCAACAAAAAGCCTTGAGGCAAATCATATGTCAGTAAGATCTACATGTATTCGGTGTATGTCTCCCATTTAACTGACCGATATCAGTGTTACTTCTCAGTTTAGAAAGTTTATTCTTTAAATGAAGTTTTGAACCCTGGGACACAGCTAAATTGAACCTAATGTAAGCCACAGTGTTAGTAAAAACTATTTGTTAAACATGTGCTTACATACAGAAAACTTCAGTCAATATAGCCTTTGGAGTAGGATTCTTACATATTTGGGTAGATTTATAGCAGTAGTAGTTACAATATAAGTTGTAACACTGGAACTGTTCAAAGAGTTTTCCTTTAATATCCGTCAAAACTAAATAAAAACAGGACAGCATTCTCTGTTGCTATGGAAGCACTAATGTCCACTGCAAATTATGTTCTGTTGAAAGCTATTTACTATATCAATTTGAACAATTGTTCTAAAATATCATGTTCTTTTCACACAGAGGCAACACTGTGGCTGTTCTAAAGTTTAGTACTTTGTGAAAACATATACATAAATATTGGCTGGACCACCAGCCAGAGACTTTCTAAATTGGAACTTTTTCACATTTTCTTCCTTTGAGTAATAGGAAGTGACTAAGCTCGGAGTGCTGAAAATCCCCTGACTGTTGGAAACTCCTCTATTGTTTTAGGCTGGAGACTCATAGGGAAAACAAGTTATGCAGAAGGGAAATCCACAGGACTGGATCACTCACAGGGTTCCCCAGCCTGTGCAGGGAACCACAGGACCTTGCATCAGAGCGCTTAAATGTTTTCTAGACTTTGTAGACACCTGTTCAGCCAAGGGCAAGCCTACAGATCAGATCTTTCTGAAACAAATAGGTCTGTATCACAGCTGACGTTAGGCCCTGGAGCCCTCAAACAGACCCCAAGGTGTGACATGCTCTCTGCCTACCAGGCTCTTGGAAACTTTGCAGTTATTCCTAATGGGTATCTGCAGGATGTCTCACTACCCCCAGCTAGGACCGTGGGTAGTCATCCTGGCTGACTCATCTAAAAAGAAAGGAGGTTTACATTCTTAGAGGTTTCTGATACTTGAAACCAGTTGAAAGTCACAGAAAAACATGCAGTGTCCTCAAGATCTACATCCCTCTGGTAAATCCCGGAGAAAGATGCCCTTACATAGATGTCATCAACTAAATGTTGCACATACCAGATGTTGCACAGCTCAGCTGCGTCTAAGCACACATGCATTTGAAGGGAATGCTCTGCAAGAGGGGATGCAGGAAACGCCACGTCTCCCAAAATTCCCTGGTAACACAGGAAAATCAACATCTGTTTCTGGGGTTTCTCAGGGCTACACAGAGTATCAGGGTGGGGTGAAGGCCAGATGCAGCTCCCTTGTACAAACAAGTGAAGAAACAGAAGTCACGTCTTCCAAATAGAAAGCCTGCAGTATCTATGAGTTAGGCTGGAGTGGAGAGGGGAGTCAAGGATCTTAATTTATTCTTCTCTGCTGACCTCCCCATGTGAGGTTCAGCAACAACACAACGTTTAATGCAAAACTTGTACAGTTGATTTTTACCCCAAAATTCACACAGAACAAGTCTCATGAATAATTTTACCAAAGTCAACAGCTCATCCAGTGTCTGATTCAAATGTTCCCAGCAATTGTATCTAACTAGCACAAAGGTTTTCTGAAATTTCTAGAAACTACTTTCAGGCTTTTTAAAAGCAAGCATGAAAAAGGCAGATAAATCACGAATCATATTGTTGACTTTTGATGGCAGCATTCACTTTCCTTGGTCACGTCCCTCACTGGACCCCGGATTCTGCCCAGGCAGTACAGCATAGGTCTGCTGATACTGCAGACATTGCCGTTGTTCCATCTCAAAACCTTTATTCAATAAATGATTTATAAGTATGACAGATTAAATAGGGAACAAAGCAGCATCACTGACATAGCGTTCATGTGATGCAAGGCACAGTACCAGATTTCCATGGAGCAGTTCTGTGTTTTCATGGTAAACAGCTTTTGAGACTCAGCAAACATTGTCTTGGGTTGCCTCAGGGAGTCAACTCGTCTGCACAGGCTCTGACAATGTGAGATGGTTGTTGGGGCTTTTAAACATCACATGAATGAATGCCAGAGCTGCCTGACGGCTCTGGCTCTCGAGCAGAGTGGGCTAAACTGAATTTTGCCACCTTGAAGATGAGGGGCTGGAGCCTTCATCATCTTTTGTTAAGGAAAGCTGATGAGAAGGAAGAAGCAGCAGAGCTGGAGAGTTAGAGGGAAAACCGATGTGGGAAGGGAGGACAGGAATAGGAAAGGCTGAAAAGTGTGGTCAGTTACTCCTGCTTTGTCCTCCCTGTTGTCCTAGCAAAAACTATCCTTCTTTTCCACCGGCAGCAGGGGATGCCCTGGGTTTCCAAACCTCTGCTGCAGGTAATGGCACCAGCAGGGTTATGGCCTTTTTCACTTCTCCTTTTGCCTGCACTTTCCCCAAACTGCCTCATAGCTTGTTGGCTTTGGCTTTTCTATGGCAGTGTTCAGGTTCCTTGGTCTCACATCTCCCAGGGCCACAGATTTTGCCCAGACAGTGCAGCACAGCACAGGTCATGCTGTTATAGCAAACAGCACCACGGTTCCATCTAGAAACCTTCATTCAGCACATGATCTATAAGCATGGCAGATCAGACAGGAAAAACAAGTGGCTTGCTTTACATACACCTGAATCTGGTTGTGATGAACATTAAGGAATAACAAATATGAGCAATAAATAATGCATCGCTTCTGTCCCTATATCAAAATTGTATCTACAGAGCTCTGCCAGTGCCTCCCTAGATAAACCACAGCTATTATTTTCTAAAGAAGTCATCTCTACCTTAACTTTTGGGGGATTTACAATCACAGAGACTTTTTTACCCAAATTTCAAACTTTAAATTGTTTTTCTGTATTCAATCTAGTTTTTGTCCTAAGAATTGGATTTGCTCTTAGGTGTACTGTTAGATGTCTTTCATGATTCAGCACTCTGCTTCTGTAAGTCGCTGTCATCACTGGCACTGTGACAGAGAGAGAACATTAATGTGTTGTACAGTTACATTGTTAGGACTAAAGTAAATCCAGAAGAAGCTTTTAATCTTTAAGCCAGAGGCTAAGCAGGTAGCACGATAAATCCACAAGTATCTGGACTGCGCAGTGACGTTCAGGCTTGATGGCAACCTGAGGCTGCAGAGCGAATAACGGATGAAAACTTCAAAATGTGTGTGTGTGGGAGAAGTGTGAAAGAGACCAGCTACAGGCGCATATTTTAGACAGGAAAAATGCCATCTGTTAGCAACAGTTCACGTGAGAGCACTATGGCAGATTATATATCTGATTCTCCACATGGACGTGTTGGTGGAAGTCAGGTGTAGCACCAGGGAGGTCAAAACTGCTGAGAGATCTGAGGCTGTGCAGAAGTAGAAAGGATCATGTGTGGCTGCTGAAATTACTGACTCATTTGGGTACCATCAAATGCCTGGAATTAATTCAATGTGCCTAGTGCCTGGAATAGTGGCGTAGGCGTTCAGACAACATGTTCCTCCGAAAAAATCTACAGTGAGACAGAGCCTTGCACAGCCCCATTTACTATAGCTTGTACTTACTGGTTTACAGACTGAAAGAAGATGGGGCTTGTTGGGAGTGCTGCAGCTCCAAAGGGAGACATAAATGAGTGTACCCAGGCACCTATAGCTGCGAGTTTGAGTTTGAAGCCAGTCCACATTCAGGCTACTTTTATGCCTGACTGTGGCTGTCTGACACGGTTGTGAAGCAATATGGGACAGTGAGGACAGTCCAGACAGACCCTGCAGGAGCACATGCCACACGAGCCTTCAAAAGTCACCTCAAAGCTAGCCCTAAATTTGGCTAAATCCAGGCAGAGCATCCAAGGCAAGAATACAGCTTAGGACTGCCTGTGCAGCGGCACTACAGAAGTGTCCTGCGCACTTTCCTGGGAGCAGAGCAGACCTGACTGTGCGTGGGTGCCACCTGCAAGGAGACACTCACAGTCCCATCCCTGCTTGGTCAGGAAAGTGTGTGGTTCATTTACAATCACTCACTCATTCTCAGTGACGTTCTCTGTGCTGAAGTATGTTAGCTCTTACAAACAGGAAAGCTGTGGGCTACTGACCCATATCTGCAAAAGAACCTCAAATTAATCTTACTCTCCTGCACTTTTCCATCTCAATGATGACTGAAAATAAGAGCGAACAGGGATTAGATTATTTTACTAATCTTTATCCTATTTATTAAATCATGACATTTCATCCCCCGTTGAATTGCATAACTATACTACTGAGAAATGTAACGTGATCCATTTTTCTTTCAAAATACTGAATGAAAGGCACATTTATGACACATTTCAGAGGAAATTAGACAATGGTATTTTTGTGCTCAGAAATGAGATATGTTTTTATCTTGCCATGCTTAATATTCATGCTACTTCACAATGCACATTTTTACTGTTATCAGAGAAGCATATTCTTCAGGTATAAATTCGATATACTGTCTGCTAACTCAGGATTACACAAGCATGGTTTTCGGCCCACTTTTCTTTGTATTCTCTTACATGTTAACATGCAGTGCAAGACAATACACGTACAATGATTTTCCTGATTTTTTTACCCTGTTCTTTTTTAAAACCCCAGAAAATCCTGGTTTTATGTAGGCAGGTGACACAGGGTTATTGCTGCATTCTCTTCTGTCACATGTGGGTCTGAAGTTCTTTTTGCTCAAGGTATTTCCAGCTTGCTTTATGATTCATTTCATAATGTTTTATGCTACTGGACTTTTAATCACTCAAAATCTAATAAGAATGCCATTTCTACGACTGAAATAGAACATCTTGTAGTTGACCTCCCCACTATCATATTAGGTACGGTCAAAACTATCCAAAGCTCTTTCTATCTCCGATTTGGGATTTGTGTATACATTTAAATCACAAAGCTCTCCAATCACACTGTTTTTTAAAAACCTGCAAATCCCGTGAGCTTTCCTTTAACCACCAACAGCTAGATGAAGTATTTCCATCAGGAACGTTCAATATGTGCAAGCTTATTTGAAAAAGCAGGGATATTTATTTTTAATCATCTGGCCTGATAGTTGCCTGCTGGATAAGTCTTCCTTTTATAAAAAAAAAAAAGAAAAATATAAAAGGAAAATTAAATCTCTCTATCTGATGCTCAGCTATCGTCTTCTCCAGGAGCTGTATCTAACAGCCACCGTAGCCGCAGCTGAGGAGGTAATTACTCTCTCCATTACTGTTCTCTGGGTTTCTGTTGTGTGTGTTTTCTCTCCCTGGCTGCAGACTGCAGCAGGAACCCAGAAGAGGGAGCTTGCCCAAAAACATGGACACTACGCTTAATGAAACACTCTCTGTAGTAGATGTTTTAGCAGTAGGAAGTACAGTAAGCAAGTTAAACTAGGAGACAGCGAAATATAGATGTTACAGAGTAGCACTCATGCTGCTCTTAGTATACTGATGACTTCTCAATAGAATACCAAAATAACCAGCTCTTTTTTCAGTTTTAACCTGTCCGTTAATCTAACTTGAAGAATGGCAGAGATAAGTATCCCAGAAGATGTCTGTGGATGGCACAACAGAAAGTTTCTCGCTTGTTGATGAACTGATTATGTTCAGTGACTAAGTCTGCAATGCACCTGGATTGTGATATGTGCAACGTGAGATTGCTTTCCTCTGCAGATCACCACCACCATTCATAAGGGGCAAAAGCTGTGGAACAGAAGGCTTTGATAAAGTGTTTCTCTAGCACTCTCTCTTTGGTATAATTGTTGTACTGCTGTGTTACAAAAACAAGACTTGGACCTGGGTTGTAGAAGAAAACTATCTACTAAACAGCTGTCCTCAGTTTAGACACTGAACAGCATAGTGCATTTTGCTTTGTACAGTTAATAGACATAACAATTTTCACACTGGGAAAACCACGAAAACAAGCAAAAACTCACTATTTGAGTTTTCCAGTGGGAATTCAGCAGGTCTGTGTTTAAGCCCACGTATGTTCACTGACTCTTTCAGTAACCCAGCACTTTAACTGTAATAACTCTGAAGTGTCAGAAGTAGGTAACATTATTGTACCAATTATCCAAAGTCCACATGAGGAGAATAATATGTTTTAGTTTACTTATAAATTTTCATAAGTTATTCAAAATATGAATGCATAGGATAGGATAAAAAAATATAGCATGGAGAACAGACATTCTGATTGAAAATATAAGTTAAAATCTTATAAGTAGTTTTAAAATTATTTTCTCGCCAGTTCTGAATATTAAATACCATAATTAATGGCTCTGTTCTCTTACTCAGGCAGATTTTAGTACATATTCTGCTTGAAGTCCACTCAACAGAGTTAGAGCAAAGTCAGGATGCAACTGGTTTCTGTGTTCAGATAGAACTAAATATTTTGAGAAACAAAGTGGATATGCAGTGGTCTAACAATCACAAGGAAAGTTCTCCAAAATCTTTCTTAGCCCTTTCCCATTGTCTAAGTGGCAGCTGACAAGCAGCAGATGTTTTGTCAGTGATAAGATCCTTGTCTTTCATTCTAATTCACAGTTCCTTGCCACAAATCATTATCACTTGAATCTTACAGCAGTGCTGGAATGGGTGCTGCACTGCCAGTAAGCCCAGTTTTTGTGTCATCCTTTTTCTTCAGATTTTTTTTTTTTTTTGCGGTATTGCTCAGGTACAATATGTTTCCAGACAACAGGAGCAACAGGAGGGGGGGAAAAAGGGCTTTTTTTTTTTTTTTTTTTAAGTAATTGACCTCTTGTAGTGGGAAAATTCACTATCATAAGACTTTGCCAGTAAATCAGGCCAACTGATTTTGTAAAGCCAAATGCTTGGAAACATGGTCAGCTGATTAAGGCATTGGGCTGTGACTCAGGAGATCTGGATTCAGTTCCTGGCACTCACTGCATCACCTTGGGCAAATCGCTTTACTGCTTTTACCCTTGCAATTCCAAATGTGGAAGAAGAATCTTAGTAACACTTCTAACATGCTGTTTCCCTTCCTCCCTCCCTCCCTCCCTCCCTTCCACCGTGGACCACCACTAGCTGTGCACAACTCAGAGAATGAGTTTTCTGTTCAGCATGAAGCTCACTGGCATGAGCTGAAATGAAATATGTATATATCTATGTATAAGAAGTTCTATTTTGCAACCTTAAAGGCATTCTGAGGTAGTCCGATAAACAAATTGTGAAGCAAAAAACAAAGCTGTCCTTCAGAACACCAGCTATGTGCCCTCCCCTACTTCCATCGGTGCCACTCTGGCAATGAGAGACAGACATGTGTTGTTAGTAGTGGCAGCAACAGAGCTGCTGCTAGCTGCTTTTGCTGATAAATATCACTGCTGCCAAAGCACCTGCGATGCCAACCTTCCGGAGGGGGGCATGCAAACACCTGCCAGGCGCGGCTCCCCTGCTCCTGAGGGTGCTCTGTTTTGGACTGGGCTCCAGCACAGCAATGTTTCCTTGGGGAGGCTGTGCATGCTTCTACAGCCATTTGTGGGTATGCTCCTTTCCAAATTGTCAGCAATGAGAAGCAAAGGAATCACTTTTTCAACCTCTGATCTCCCAGATATTCTGAATGGGCATGTATCCAGACTTTTTCGTTAATATAAGTAGCAGCTAACTAAACTGGCTAATAAGTTGTCTCTGTTTTTCACTCATTTTCAATCAACATAACTAATCAACATGCCAGAGAATGCAAAATACTGTACAAGCCCTTGAGAGGAGAAGCGTTTTTAATCATCGTGATTGTTCATCTGTTGATAAAAAAGTGTCTAAAAATTAATATAATGATAGCTTGTGATGCTGAATCTTTAATAGCATATGGAAGGCATATCCAACACAGTGTGGAAAGGGGCGTCGTGGGATGTGCTCTGAATCACAAACATACTGACAGGAAAATTCAGCGAGTTCCAGGCACAGCGATGGACAGTTAAATATCCTATTTGGTTAGAAAGGAGAGATGAATAGGGGTCAAAATTCAAACTGAGTTGAAAATGTCTACAAACAGGTGACAGTAATAAAGAGAAATAACATGTTTGGCATCTGTGTCCTTTTGAGTTTATGAAGCACTTTATAAATTTGAATCAATAACAGCAAAGCAGGTCATAATAAGATTAATATTATAATTCACATTTTACATATGGAACAGCTGACACACAGAGAAATTAAAACAAATCTTAGCAAAAGATACCTACTTTAAAAAGTCGTTCTGATGCTCAAAAACCTGTCTGTACTTCACTGAGCAGTCAAGGTTCCCAGACCCCTAGAAAGAGAACTAATTTTAGAGGTCTTAACTCTGAAAAAATATAATTACCCATATGTATGCCACAAGCCTTTGCAAAATTGGTAACGGAAATCATAATGATTCCACCATATTAGACTTCTTGGGCAAAATTTGTCTAAGTCGGTCACCATGTACATCTGTTACAGTTAAGGAATTTTCATTAGTGCTGCCAATGGAGTCTAAGGTCTGATTCATCACATTCTAAAGTGGTTGTTTTAAACAAACCAGATGAATTACACCTTAAAAATGCATGTTTCTCTGCATTATTTATAAAGAGAACCTGGCATGAGAAGAGCATCTGTAAACGGTGCGGTCCCAGTTCTGGAGCTCTGAAATGCTCGGTGTCAATGGGTCGCTTTTATAACTGCCTTAGATACAAAGCCAGTAGCAGGTAAATCCTGTGCATTTCTGTTTTCTGTAACACATTCTGATAATAATTCCCTTATACCTGTTGGCCAATATCACAAGTATTTGCTAAAATTTCTAGAGAAATACATATTCTTTTTTTAGCCAGAGAAAAGATGAGCGTGTCATTATCACTGTTTGTGTTCAGTGGAGACATTTTCTCTCATAAGTGTTGAAAACCCTGCTGTATGTACAAAGGCCATCTAGAAATTAATTTCACAACTCTGTTGCAGAACAAGCCTCACTAACCTAGGTTATCTTTCTAATTATGATGAATTATCCCGTCAGCTGAGATGAAATACATTAATAAAAATATAAATTTGGAAGTGCTCACAGAGAAATGCATCTGTTGTTCCAAATCTTTTTCTGCTGGAAGTATTTGCTCCTGGCAGAGGGATAAACTCCTGCTTTTTACCTATGGTACTCAATGTGAATCCAGGACTCTTCGAAAGCCTTATAGTCCCTAAGTACAGGTAAAAGATGTTCTTGTAAACTAAGCAGATATTATTTTCTTAGTTTTACAAATAAAAAACTAAAATAAATGTAGGAGTGAGTTTGTCCAAGGATTCAGGGGAGGTTTCTCGTGAAGCAGAGTGTCTCCAATTCTATTTTGCCATTCTAATCAGGACACCATCCTGCTGCTTTTTTATTCCAGGGATCGCAGGAATAGTCCATGTTTGTTTGGCTGTGGAGATCAGAAGATAACAACTCTTTTTTTTCCAGGAGCCAACACTGAAGACACGAGAACTTTCTTTTGTAACAAATGTTTGATGTTCAATAAATAAGAAGGAAACTGAGATCTCTCTCTACAGAGGTAAAACAGTTCTTGGAATTAGCCATCCATAAGTTCTGTCTTCACGGTCTTTTTCAGGTGGACTCATTTCATGTTGGTTATTCTTTGAAAAATTCAGCTGTCAGACAACTTTGGTCTGAGGGCTGCATAGTTAAATTATAATGAAATGATGGCAGGTCTATAAGCCCAGTTAAGCAACTGGCTTATTGTTTTGAGTTCACTCTTACACTAAAATGGTTAAGTAACATCTAGACTGAAACTAGATTTTATGTGGATATTTCCACAGCATAGGTGAAGTGTTTCAGATATATGAGCAAAAAATTACACAGCAGACATACACAAGATTGTGTATTGTGACACAACCAAGAAGAACCTCACGTTCTGCTCAAACATGAATTGATTTCGAATCCCTTTCTACATTTCTGGGTTTGAATCTTTGTGTTATGGAAGTGTTCTAACCATTTCTTCTAAGGTTTGCTTCCTGTCAGCTTCATTGCTTTTTACTTACAAACCGGACTACAAAGGAAAAAAAGACAGGAGGGATTGACCATATAGTCCACTACTTACAGAAGTCTTACAGGAAATGGAACACTGCTGGGTTTTCTGAATGGGGACATCTCATTCTCAGTAAGTCCCATTTGTAAATAAGACTTAACTGGGGTCTCCCATTGATTACTTCTCTGTTACACCAGTAGGAAAAGAAAAGCACAATCTGTCCATATAACACAAGCAACCTGTCTTGGCTGTGCTATATGGACTCTGATGCTGGATTAAGGCCTGTGGAGGAGGTATATGTACCTGCTATCATGCTAAGGCTTGCAGTGCAGAGAGAAACCAGTCAGCTCAGTGCTGTCAAGGCTTCAACATTTCTACACTTATCTACTCTGAACAATGTACAAAGTTAGAAATGTAGGCTGAGAAGTGTTTTTGAGGACCTGAACCTATATATCTCTAAATCTGGATTATGATACATCCAGAAAATCCCACCTTCCGGTTTAAGATTTACTTAAAAAGAAGTATTACAATCAAATATTACAAGATACTAAACATTAAATTCTACCATCTTGAAGATGAACAGCTCTAATAAACACTAAAACTAACCAGTCAAAACCCAGGTTGGGATGCATGCATACATATGTATGTGTGTGTGTTTATACCACAGAATGAGTTTTATGTGTTGACATATATACTATGTCCAAGTAGCACAGCAGACTGGCAGAATCCAGGGCTGTTCCTTGCCCTCAGTGTTGGCGAGTGTTTGTGTATGTTCGGTAGTCTGACACTCGGAGAGTGACCTTGTCATGGTTCTGCTGCTAACACTTTGCTTTTCCTGGCAATTAAATATATTAGCTATTGATTTTTGTATTGCTGATTCTGGAAGCAGAGCAAAGGTGGCAGAGGACAGGAGAACAAGAAGGCGTTATTTGTTCATGGCAAATCTGAAAACAAGTTTAATTGACACCTTATGAGTGTGAGTTTAACATGAATAAAAAAGATCAGATTAAAAGATTTGCAGTTCTCAGATGAATGAATACGGTTCTGATACATTATTTGCAGAGTGATTCTGAACAATTTTATCCTTTCAGATCTCTCATGCAAGTGAGAACACCTAAAGAAGCCATGAGCTGATAAACAGTTAAAAATATTCCTTATTGAAAAATAATGCTATAATTTGTGACTTCTTGGATACCTGAAAACCAGAAAAGGAAAAACAAAGTAAAAATAAAGAAACAACAAAAGTTTTTGTACTAGTATCCCTTACAAGTCTCAGTTGTGGCTCACTAACTCAGATTTTATACTGGATTCTCCACTGAATTCAGAAGAATGACTTCATATTTGAGATGGCAGTATGTAACTTTAGAAACCCTTAGGATTTTATCTGGTTTGATCACAGATTAATTCTCCCCTTAAGCTACTCCAAGAAGCTGGTCAAAAGGTCATCTGAATCAATGGAAGGGTATGAGTGCATTTAAAAAAAGCTTTGCATTAGTCCCTAAAAGGCAGAAGAGTATTTGTAAACAATATTTCAGTCAATAAAATATGTTTATGTTGGTTTTGCAAAGCAGTCCAGGAATTTTTGGCACTCAAATAAAAGGTGCCCTGGAGAAAAATCTACAGTCTTATGAGTAGCATGTTGTCTTGGAACATGTTCTCTTGGAAACAAATGATCCTGAATTAACTATCAGTATTGGAAAAATCAAATAAACAAATGACTATGTGAAAAGGGAAGGGAAGTTTCTTCTCTTTGTTGCTCTTGAAACATGAGAGTCATAGAATCATAGAATCACAGAATGGTTTGGGTTGGAAGGGACCTTAAAGATCATTGAGTTCCAACCCTAAAATTCATACAAATTTTGCTTTTTTTTTGTGTGTGTGTTTTTTTAATTTGTATTTAGATACAAAAATTGGATAAGAAATATTAGTAATAATAGGAATTATGTTAGTTTCAGATTGGGCATAACACAGCAGAAATTTCCTGTTATTCTAACTTGTCTTTCTCTAATTCTGGGAGGAACATCTGCAGACACCAGATGAATCATTTTAGCATCACCCTCCGACTCCTACCTTTGATCTTCGCTGAAATGTATTGCAGAAATGAACCTGCACAAAGGAAAAAAATTATATGTGTCCAAGCTACCAAAATCTATGCATTCAATTGCAGTGATTAAATTATCCTGGGCTCCCATAACGTAGATAAAAACAGACATGAATCAACAGGAGGCTATTTAGCTTCTCTGATGTCTGAATTGCCCTCCTCTCTCGTTCTAGGACAGTGATAGAGATTAACTGGTACCTGTGGTGACTTGGGCTTCTGTCAAGAACTTGCCTGTCACCAACAACGATTAGCTATAATGCTTTAAAAATTGCCACCAGACTCCAAAACATGTGCCATTTCTTTTATAGAAAGAACCATGAAACACTTGACTGCAAGCCTAATTATCAGAATCTTAATTTTGGTTCATGCTGAGGATCTAAAGTCTGGGCCAAGTCTAGAACTTAGCTTTCTGTTTTTTCAAAAAGCGTGGGAATAACTGGGATTATATCCTTTGGTACATATGGTGCCAAATGAGACAGAGAGAAACATACCCTGTTTTACAAAGCAGATGTGTGAACCATCCAATGCAAATCTTTCTGCAGAGTTTAATGGTCGCTGGTTTGGACTTTGCTAATAATAAGGTACTTCATACTACAAGTAGAAGAAATAACTTTAACTATACATCTATGTTTGAGCTGGAAATTAACTGTAAGCACTTAAGAAAAGCCTAGGACAGACAATGAAAATGTTTTCATGTGCAGTAGTGATCAGTGTTACATTCTTATGTAATGCAACATGGCAGAAACAAATAGAAAACTGTTAAGATGACAATAAATAAAATAATTGTAGATTTTCAACCTTCAGCCTGGGCATGGCTCTAGCCACCTGGTGTCAAATATATTTTGAGCAGAAACAGAATTTGAATCAAAGACAGAAAACAAATTAAAGCTACTGAGAAAAATTTTTAAAAAAATGAAAATTTGGGGATTGTTCAAATTTCAGTAAGGGTAAGTAATGGATTAAAAATTTATAAGAAATTATGAATGAACTATAGTCTGTAAAGCAGATGCTCCACTATAATTCATCCCATAATACCAGAAGGGGGAATAATCAATAAAAATTTGAAGTAGCATATTGCATACTGCTCAGCAGAACTAATTCTGAACATAACACCCAATTAGCTTGTAAATCTAACAGTTGCAAGATGTTCTTGCTATCCAAAAATTTGAAAAGATAAACAGAACTCCAACTTTTAGCATAGCTATATGGAAAAATGGAACAAATCTGTGCAAGATAATATAAATTACTATATTTTATGATGTAAATGTTTATGGACAGATCCCATGGTTATTATGCTCATGGGGTTTATTATACCTTGTTCTAAGCCATCTGATGACGGTCAACTTCTAAAGAAGCATACAAAATGAGATGGGCTGCTGGCTAGGCGGATATTGTGACATTGGAAATCTTTGCATCCTTTTTATATTTCACTTTGTAATTCTGACCTCATGAACAGAGAGCTCCGTTGGTTTGGTGTTCAATGAAATTATAGCTGATATAGTAACTCTTCCAATTTATAGGGCACATATATTCTAGTAGCATATGCTGCTAGAGACAGAGCCAGCAGTGACATCTAATCACTGTGAGAAAGCTCATTCTAACTTTGCTGCCAACAATTTAGGTTAGATAACAGACGTGCATTGACTCGATAGTAGGTGGATAAAAGGGTATAAACTGTGTTTTGTGCCTTCTGTCTGTATTACTTAAAGATTAACTGATTTTAAGAATTCAGGAGAGAGTGTGTCATACAAATTTAGTTTCTTTGAGAGCTAAGATGGCAGATTAGTAGCTTTTGATTTGAAATTCTCCAATTAACTGTAAGACTGATAGATATGTGAAGATGGTCACATATTTTTCAAAGATTTATAATGTGTGAGATGAAGAACACAGAAGACTGTCTTCTATTTTCATGTTTTCCTTCCAAAGTGATCAATATCTGCAGTTTCTTCTTATTTTTAATTTTTGGTTCCCAAACATTACTGCTCATGAGACAAAGCCAGAAGAGCTGTATTCGGTTTTATGCGTTTACTGGTTGGGGAGCTCGTGAGCAAGCAACTGCTTAGAGAAGGGATGATAACAATTGCAGTGAGGAGAGGGAAAATGAGGAGATACTGTTGCTGGCAGATCTTGCTGTTCATAGCTGTATTTAGGTTTTGAGATACGCTTCAAAATAAAATTTATTGTCACATCTCTAGTGAGCACTGACATTGGTAAACCAAACCTGACATTTAAGTTATTCCAGTGTAGTATAGGTGATAGCCTATAATATAGGTGTTCTAGCCTTAATTTGGAAGGAAGATCTAAAAATAAAAATACAGTTCATTCCATTAATTCTCTGCCTCCTTGTGGACGTTTTCAAGTGCAGAGAACCTTATTGCATTACTGTTGGTTTATGTACATATTTGACCACTCAAAACTGGATTGAGTCCAACAAATTTTCCAGAAACACACTTGTCACATGACAAAATCTTTAATCATTGCACAATCCAGAGAAAATCTGAAGCAACAACTTAATTAAGGCATTGTTTGCGTGTTTACAATTTGTTACTGAGTTTAAAAAATGGTAAAATTCAGATGGTTTCAGAAATGTTCTGAAGAAAACAAGGTCAAACGGCTTTCTGAAAACTATATTGTCTTTCACAGAACTTCTGAGACACAGATTTTTTTTTTCTGGGTGGAGAATAGCTTAGAAATACCAGACAAAGGGAGCCAGTGTAGAATTAGAGAAGTCAATTCAAAAGGTCTAAAGCTCACAGCTTCAGCTAAGTCACATTTCCAGATGGCCTCGCTGAAAAAGAGGTTCTTTGATAACCCTCTGTCGGACCATGGCTCTGACTGTGTCTGGTACCCACCTGACAGTCAGGTGCCTGAAACAATTTTGTTCTTGCTTCTCTCGCCATTTAGCATTCACACTTCCATATATCTATTTGTCTCCCTTCACTATTGAAGACTCTACACACTTGAACAATGTGGAAAGTGGAGCAGTATGTTGTGGCAACAAGTGTATTATGGTACTAATGTTTTTTTTTTTAATATAAAAGGCTAAAGAATCAGAAGCCATTCATGTCTTTTATGACTTCACACAATTCCTATTACAACCAGAGAGCAACTTCCACTTCACTTCCTTCACAAACTGGGGCGAACAATGTGCTTAATCTGGCAGAACTTCACAAAAACAAGATAAGCCTTCATCACACCATTTCTCAGATGAAGGGATAACATGCAGACTATGACAACTAACCAGAATTTAGCCCTCCCTGAGGAGAGAAAAGAATCAATTCCATGCATTTTGTTTTCCTATGTATATTGTATGAATACCAAGTTTAAAATGACAGTTGTGAAAAAGAAATATTCTTTTGCTGTAAACTATACAGAAGACAGTTTTCATTAGCTCACAACTTTGTATTGTTATTTACATCAGTATAAAATTACATTCCTAAGGAATTGCTTTTATTTAATATGCTATGTGAAGATGTCACATTTGTTTTATGTTTGGACAATTTCCATCATGTCCGGTGAAACTACTGCTATTATTTCAGTTATTGTTATCCTAACTTATACGTGGAAAGATTTATAGAATGTAGCACTTCTGAAGAAATAGGATGATAGGATTTTTTTCAACAGGTATTTAAGTCATAACTGAAAGTCTATATTCTGAATGAAAAGTAATGAGAATAATTAGAAGCAAGCTAACTGGCGAAAAAGAAATAGATACCAGTTCATCATCACAAAATAAAAATACTTTTGAGAGCACAATGTCTGAGAAAAGAAAGAGCTTAAGAAAGATCAAAAATTTTACATTTCACCTTTACATTTTTACCTTTAAACAATCAAGTGCTTAAATGCTACAATAGTATTTTTGGCAGTGTCTAACTACTAATACTTAGTTTCTAATTGCCATTTGTACATATAACAAGAGTAACAGAGTTGCTTTACGAAATGTAGCCAAATGTACTGACATCTTTTGTTATCCTTTTATTTAATATTTAATTAATTTTTGTTACCTAACATACTAATTTTCTATTGAAAACTAAGGGTCAACTTGAAGTAAGGAAAATACTCTCTGTAAAATATTCTATGAGAGGAAACCAATACAGCCAATACACCTGTATGTATGTATGATGTTCTGAAAAATCACACTGGAGCATTAGCTGGGCACCTCTGTAAACCTACGGACAAATTCCAGTAAGCTTTACTAGGAACAGACTTTCATCATTTGTCTTATCCTTAACTTTGAATCAACAAAATTTTTCCAGGAAAGGTGAAGCAGTCCTGTTGAACCATATCCAGATCTGTGTAACCGGACTGGGTTCAGCGGCATTACACACAGGATGGATTGACCCAATGTATTCTGAAATGGATGCCACACTCTAAGCTTTCAAATATTACTGTTACTAATAAATAGGGGAATACTTACACTATTTATTAAACTTTCTAAACCCTTAACAGCAGTTGTAGAAAAGAAAGATTTATCTATCAATAAAACCCCAAAGATTACATTTACCAAATCCCCATTCTTTATCATAATGAAATTTGTCTTTCAGCTTTTAAAATGCATTTATAGAGCCAGAAATGTATTCTGGTCCACTGTCTCTGAGATGAATAACCACATTATTACTTGCCTGTCAAATCTAAGTAGGATTGTTAATAACACACAGACAGCTGCTAAAAATTCAAAACATGGGAGATTTCCTTTGGAGAAAATTGCAGTTTTAACCTCTGATTTCTCTTCTGAGTCACTTACTTTCGTATACACCTTCAATGCCTGATGTCCAATCAGAAATGAAAATACTTCAAAGAATTCAAAAATTTTCAAATAAACATGGAAACAGACTGCCAGAATTTTAGGATTCTACAGTCTTTTATCGACAAAATAGCTGTCCTCTGCACACTAACCAGTAAGTATAGTAGAAAACTAAATAGATAGAAATGCAGTATTTAAAGGTATTTTTGAATCTTGCACTTCAAACATTGTTTTCGCCTTGATCTATATTTGCACTCAGAAAACTGAACATCTAAACTCAGATTCTTTTCTGATACCATTTTTAGCACAGTTTTACTTTACCACCTTTCATTAAAGAAACAAAAAGAAAGATACTCCACACTTATGATAGATACAAAGGACAGCCACCTAACCGGAAACATAACAATATAGGTTATTTTCCTAGTCTGAACTGTATGCTGACATATTCAACAGGTCTGACTGGAAATTCGTAGAATCATAGAATCATAGACCAGTTTGGGTTGGAAGGGACCTTAACAATCATTGGGTTCCAATCCCCCTGCCACGATCAGGGACAACTTCCACTAAACCAGGTTGCTCAAAACCTCATCAAACCTGACCTTGAATGGGGCCTCCAGGGAAGAGGCATCCACAGCTTCCCTGGGCAACCTGTTGCAGTGCCTCACCACCCTCACAGGAAAATATTTCTTCCTAATATCTTATCTAAATCTTCCCTCTTCTGGCTTAAAGCCATTACTCCTCATCCTATCACTACAGCCCCTAATCAAGAGTCCCTCCCCATCTCTCCTGTAGCCCCCTTTAAGTACTGGTAGGCTGCTGTGAGGTCTCCCCAAAGCCTTCTCTTCTCCAGGCTGAACAACCCCAACTCTGTCAGCCTGTCTTCATACTGGAGGTGCTCCAGCCCTCTGGTTATTTTTATGGCCCTCCTCTGGACTCACTTCAACAGGTCTACGTCTTTTTGTTGGGGGCTCCAGAGCTGAACACAGTACTCCAAGTGGCATTCTGATAATTCAGAACTTCTCTAGATTTATAAGAATATTTTTTCACTATTTTTTTATTAATAAACTATGTAAAAAAACCCTAAAACCCAATTTTTGGACTTTAATTTCAGTTCAGTGTGACTATTTGTCTAACTTCTAGAATTCCTTTGTGCCTTCTGCAATGATAGATCTGGTGCTCTGTGTCTCTATCCTATTTTCTTGAGTCTCTCAACTCAGTGATTTTATTCTCTCATGCACTATCAACTTGTGACTCCCAGAATGTGCTGTGTAACTTTTATGAGATATGTAAATGTAGATAAAGAGCCCAGCCCCTCTTTCTCTCATTATTTCCCTCAACATTCACTATTCCTCCCCATAGCAGTAAAAATGTACTGGTAGGGTCCGCTCCAAGGCTACTACAGTTACAGACTGAAGCTGAATCTCCATCTGAATTTTGCTGTGGAGAATCCAGCAGAGTGTGCATAGGCAGATCTTTAGGAAACTCACCACACAGGAAATGAGATGTGAAGTCACAACAGAGATGCTGCTAAAACCACTCTGTAGAATAAGTAAAGATTTCACAAGTATGTAAAAAGGATGTCAGGGTTTGCTGAAGGGTGGGAAAATAGTTTTCTTAAAAGAAAATACTATTTTTTTATTTGTCAAGCCTGAGTTAAAAATATTTGAATTACATATTTCTTATGGGAAAACTGAGAGATTTGTATAAAATGTTTTTTCTTACAGTGAGGCAAGAAGAACATTGCTAGTAGGCTAAATTTTCATCCTTATTCAGCAGCATAGTAGTCCTAACCTATGTTTACATTCACTCAATTTAACATCATGTGCCAAGTCAACCAGGCATGTATCTCACATGAGGTGTTTCATCATTGCATTTAAAAAAAAAGGTCCCAAGAGTTTCCGCTCGTTATTAAAAATTGTACTGATATGGTCCTTATGTGTCTGTCTCCTCACCTATGCATTTGCCAGCTCTGGAAAACCTAATCACACTGCACTGTCAACTCTCCTTTCAAGAAAGTCAAGAGATAATTACACAATCTGTTCATGCAGTGCAAATAACTTGGCATTCTGGGAGCCTACCAGTGTGACTGCAAATAATCCATACTTTCTGGGGATGTGAACACTTTACGTGAATTCAAATTCTATGCTCCTCTAATGCCACCATATGAGGCAGCAGTGGCAACATGGAAATATTTTTAAAATTACAAAACTGGCTTTGAGGTTGGATTATGATTTTTGACAGCTCTCTGCTTTCAGATATTACACTTGGTAAAGCCCAGTGTTCATCTGCATGACATGCTGCTTTTCAAACAAAAGCATCTGCCTTCTGTGGTATCATATGTTTCCAAGAAAACTGCTGCTTGCAAAGTCTACAGCTCTCTTCTCCCACCCCATCAGCTCCCTTCATTACAGTCAAACTCCCTTAAAGTGTGTAATGCTGTTTATTTTTCCCCTAAGGCAGTTGTACAGTAGCTTTAAAAAAAAAAAAAAGAAAAAGAAAAAAAGTCACTCTTGTCGTACAGTGTATGAGTTCTCAGTTGGATAGCTGTATTTTTTAATATTTCATTTCACATATATCTAATAAGGTGACATCTACATGACCTGCTACATTCTACAAATTCCAGATAAACACAGAGGCAATGTCTTTGGTTAATCAAAGACATTTTATAAAAAGTCTCAGAGTCTGATTGATAGTTACAAACGGACAAATAGTCACAGATACAGCAAAATAAAGTGCGGTTGCTTTGTGGGTTGGCTCTAGAGAAAGAAAAAAACCCCACTACACTGTTGGAGTGTCTTTTCAATTAATCACGTAAAGAAATAATTGATTGTGCTTGTATGCTGGCCAATCTATGCTTGTATACATATGATTTGTATTTTATATGTGCACTCACTTCTTCAAGCATGACAAGAAGAAATACACTTTAACCTACAGGGAATAATGTGGGAGGGAGTGTAATAACATCAAGGGACACAGAAAAATTGTGGTGTAAGAGAATCTTAACCTCATGTAGGATTAATTTGAATAAATGTAATTTTCCATAGCCACGATGTCATGATGACTCATCATTCTCCCATAATTAATTTACACTAATAAAATCAAGATAAGACTAGGTTTATGAGGAACGGAAGTATATTTCCTTCTCGGAAGAAGAGCAGTTATAGAGAATCTTACGAGCGTAAGCAAGATGTGTCATGTCCTCTGAAAACAAGATTACATTAAAGTATAAAATGGGGCTAAATGCAGAAGAGGATTAGGCATTTTGCTTTAGAGTATAAAAAGATTGTAGTTAATTGTACAACAGCAAAAATCTGGCAACACAAATAATGCACTGTAAGTACAGTGGAAAAAAATGAGAATAACCTTGAGCCACTCTTGCAACAGCATTGCCAAAGGCCTATCAACACCTTCTTATTAGAGTTGTAGTAATAGCTCTCCAGAGTTTTAAGCCCCTCTAAATTTGTGAACTCACTGAAATCACCAATAAGATCCACACTGATGAGGGAGCATGAAGCTGTACCACTGGGCTGCTAATTCACCAGACACTTTCAAAGCGCTCAAGGCAGAAAAGCTAACTGAGCCGATGAAAACAGATGCTATACAAAAGATTGCTGTATTGAAGCATCCTAAAATCACAATGTGATTCGTTTTGGCAGGAGACCACAGAGATGTCCGGAGAGTAACAAACGAGAACCAGGGGTGAGGAGGTGAATAGATATTTTGGCTAAGTCCAGGTAGAGCTTAAGCTTTTTTTCTTTTGTTCTTGATGTAAATATACTGTTTAGGAAGGATTCTGGGGAAAACACCAGAAAATAAATTTCTTCTTATTCCTTAAGAGGTAAAATCTACCTAATGCTGATTGCATCCACAGAAATCAGTTTGAGTGTAAAAAAATTAATTGAAATGTCTGGAAAAAACAACCAATGAAAAATACTACCAAATTTCTTTATAATCTGTCTAGCATTTATTTCTTTATAAAAATATAGATGTTTGGGGAAAATATTTATATCTGGAGCAAAATTACTTATAGGTGAAATATTTTAAAAATTATTTTTCTAGTCAAAGGAGATAAATAAACAATTCTAGGGCTCAGCTCAGATCATAAGAAACAACTAAAACAATTCAGTCAAACTCTATGCGTGCTTTTTTCTTCTCGTTAGCTGTGAAGATATTTTGATGGTGAATGACTTAGATGTAAATGTCTGCATGATGGATGCCTAAAGGTAGGCAAGGCACCATCTCATCTGTCAGGATAGACCATAAAAATTCCCTTTCCTCTTTATCAGAACAAACACTGCAGAGTCAGAGCTTATATCTGCTCTGGGAAAAAGGGTGCAGCAACTTACTTTCTGACTTTTGTTACATACATTCAGGATAAAATAAGAGGAATTGATATTTTCAATAAATTGGCATTTTAAACAGAACACCTTTATGCACAGTACCACTGTTACTACTGCTTCTCAAATCTTCCACTGCCACTATATTTAAGCCCAGCAAACTCAATGTGGTCTGAATTAGAGCAATAATTTTAGTCCTCTGCTGTGGATTGATCAAGAGGGAAGCTGTCTTCTCTCTGGTCTTTCTAGGAAAAAAAAATCGCCTTCAGAATTTTGCCTTTGTATGACGAATGCTATTTGTCTTCTCTTAGAAGAGGTGACATCAAACCACTAAACAACTGAACAGAAAAATCTGTAGACTATTTCAGATCCAGGCATGTTTCTGAACATGTCTCCACCTAACTGTCCTTCTCATGCTGGAAATTTTAATTTGCTTCATTAAGAAATCTGGACATATCTTTGGCAAAGAAGATGGAAATGAAAACTTCTTGGTAAACAGAAAAAATATTTTGTATCTATCAGCATGCAGTAAGGATATAAAAGCTTTCAATATCCTTTGGTGCAAGATTTCAAGGAAAAGCTAATTATTTTAGTAGTGCTTCCTAAAGAAATGAGGCTTTTATGATCATACAGTCTGTCCATCTGTCTGTCTGTTGTTTCCATCTCTGGAGTTTGTTGTCCAGCCGTGACCAAGTCTGACAAGGCTATAGTCTCAAAGATTAGACGTTCCCACTCATTTTGTGTCAATGAGTTTCTGGTTATAGTGACAGCCTTAATTAGCATTCCCTGGAAGGAAGAGCCATTGCAATCCAGTCCTTTGCCTGTTTCAGGAGGAAATAGCCAGCTGGCTGGTCAGCACACGTGTGTGTTTGGGCAGTCAGCACATGTGCAGCTGTAAATCTGTCACAGCATATGCTGCCGTTCACCCAGCCATATGAGCAGAAGATGCAGAAGGCATGAAGATAGCAAGAAGTACATGGGAAAGGCCTGTGAGTATTGTGGAGGGGGCTAAGGAAAGGTATAAACAAATCTTCACCTTTTTTGTTGCTGGTGAAACAGCCATATATGTGTTCTTGTGTATGTGTATTCACCACTGAAGCTTTCTCCCTTTTCAGGAATGCCATGGGTCCTACATTGCTTATATTAAAAATCCTTTGGATTGCTGTTCTTCTTAACGAAACTATGTGTACTAAGGTTTCTGAGTGGGAATTTGGAAGCCTAGTTGTGACAAAAAGGAGGGAGTATGTATTTGCATTACCATGAAAACATTGAGAAACATATGCAGAATCCAGCTGACACCACACATCCTCAGAGAGGACAGTGCACTTGAATAGTCCGAGTGCTTAAAATGCATGAAGTGAATAAAATATTTGAAAAGAGATTATATTTTATCGCCAGGCACATAGTGAAGGTTGCTTCAGACAGGAAACATGGTTTAAAAAAGAATAAGTTTGAAGACCAATGTCTTTCATCTTTTTTAATAAGCTGTTTTAGACAAAGCTGATATTCACAAGCTGAAGGGGGAAGACTTTTCTGCATTGCTAAAAAATGAGCCACAATCCTGGATATTCAATAGGAAGGCAAACTTGTCAAGCTGTCATACAAGAAGCATCAGACTGTGCATGCAGCCGGTTAGCCATCATGTAAGCTGCTTAACTACCTTCTCTGCAGTGCTGTACATTTGAGATTAATGGTAGGCACAGAAAACTTAAAGGGAAGATTTAGCAATGAACTGAAATGCTGAATGAATTATCCCATAAACAAAACGATATTCTCTAAAGCTCCAAATTCCTGGAAGGCCTATAGTAATGCCAGGGAGAAAAAACAAGCAGCCAAGAAAATAATTGCATTCTTTCCTAAGTAATTTCTCAATCAACAGAACATTTAACTTTTATATTTGTCAAGTTATAAATGAAAACAGTTTTTCAATTGAGGGAAACAGTAACAGAAATTAAAAAAAAATTCCTTTCCTTGAAGAAAAGCAATCTTCTTTTTCTGCAAAACCAAAAGTCTGGGCCTGAAAATTTCAGTAACCTGGTTGAAATAATTCAAAGCTAAACCTTGCCAAAACCTTGGCTTGGCTAAAAACCTATGTCCTTTTAGGTGAGTCCAAAATCTTATTCCTTAAAATTCTGCCTGCCTCAGTAATCGCTTGAAAAGCTTGAAGACAGATACATGAAAATGTTTAGGAAACTAACTCCCATTTACTTCCTAAAAGTCAGGTATTAAAGTATGTTGCGTGGATCTGACCTAAACTTTCACCAGTGGAGTTATTGGGCACTTGCTTGTCTATGTGTGGAATTCTAAACAATACCCAATATCTAGGTTCCTTTCTTCTTCATAAGTCTTGTTCCTTCACTGATCCTGCCTGGAAGTCCTCATGATACCAAATTGAGCAGGTGTATTGATCTCCTTGAGGGTAGGGAGGCTTTGCAGAGGGATCTGAGCAGGCTGGACTGATGGGCTGAGGCCAGTTGCATGAGGTTCAATAAAGCCAAGAGCTGGGTCCTGCACTTTGGTCACAACAACCCCTGCAATGCTACAGGCTCAGGGGAGAGTGGCCCAGCAGAGAGGGACCCAGGAGTGCTGGTCAACAGCCAGCTGAACATGAGCCAGCAGTGTGCCCAGGTGGCCAAGAAGGCCAACGGCATCCTGGCCTGCATCAGCAATAGTGTGGCCAGCAGGACTAGGGAAGTGACTGTGCCCCTGTACTCGGCACTGGTGAGGCCGCACCTTGAATCCTGTGTTCAGTTTTGGGCCCCTCACTACAAGAAGGACATTGAGGTGCTGGAGCGGGTCCAGAGAAGGGCAACGAAGCTGGTGAAGGGTCTGGAGCACAGGTCTTATGAGGAGCAGCTGAGGGAGCTGGGGCTGTTTAGTCTAGAGAAGAGGAGGCTGAGAGGAGACCTTATCACTCTCTACAACTACCTGAAAAGAGGGTGTAGTGAGGTGGGTACTGACCTCTTCTCTAAAGTAACAAGTGATAGGACAAGAGGAATTGGCCTCAAGTTGCACCAGGGGAAGTTTAGGCTGGATATTAGAAAGAATTTCTTCACTGAAAGAGTGATCAGGCATTGGAACAGGCTGCCCAGGGAAGTGGTGGAGCCACTGTCCCTGAAAGTGTTCAAGAGACATGTAGACGTGGTGCTTAGGGACATGGTTTAGTGAGTTAGGTGGTGTTGGGTTGACAGTTGGACTTGATGATCCTCGAGGTCTTTTCCAACCTTAATGATTCTATGATTATGTCAGTGTGCTTTCCTTACACCAAGAGCTGCACACTGAAAGGAGAGGAAAACCCCCTATATTTCTTCATGTGTTAGTGTTTAACATATTCATCTAGAAAAAGAGGAATCTAGTCCTTCATTTGAGAAGATGTTAACAGAAAAATCCCATTCTTTAGGCCACTTGGATATTTGTCTTTATCATTCTAACAGACCTTCCATTTTATATGAAGAAAATTAAAAAATTGAGAATTCCCTGATGTATCATGTTTAGAAAGTTCAGAGAAGAGGTGAGGTCATGTTTTTTCTAGTCAGTAGAAAGCATTGAACATGGTTTTCATTCATCCTGGATGTTACAGCCCCTGAAAGAAGACAATGAGCACTATTGGAGGGGAAAGGATGGAGTAGGCATGACGTGACTCAGGAGAGAGAGTGAAGAAAGCCCTGAGTTAGCACTGACACTATCTGCAACATCTGCACCACACTCTGCATCACTGTCTGGAGAGAGTAGGTGGAGATAGAAAGCTCAAGGAGATCCTGCATACACAATCACTGCAAAGTGCACAGCGATGTTATCTTACTGGTGGTATATCAAACATGTTTTATTGTTCCTTTCTACTGTTGCTCTAAAGCTTGCCATAACGTACGTTAAGGACTGACATTGTACTCTTTAGTCATTAGCTGCTCATTCTATTTTTAATACAAAATTACTTGTGATACAATATTTAATGCAGCAATCAATGTAATTTAATCAAAGTTAATCAGTCAGTGTAGGGATTTCTGCTGATGCAGCTCTACCAGTTCTGGTTCCAGAGCACCCCTGTCAGCAGCAGGATGGCGTTTCAGCCTTTGGCGTAGCAATGCCTCAGGCACCTGAGGCTTCATGGCAGGTGTATCTGCTTCTGGGTTCTCCCTCCAATGCCTACACAGCTTTTCCAGAGAGCCAAATCCCTAATCTGAAGGCTAGTTGGATTTCTGCTGAGTCTTCACATTAAGTGACATCTGAAGACCCATGCTCTGTGTAGGCAGCTCAGGCACTTTGTCAGAAGCTGTGGTGCATAGCAAGTGCTAAATTACCTTTATTGTTCGTGTCTCTTAGCTCTCCGCTTTGACTGGATGACCTGTGTTTCATCAAGATCCTGAAAAAGCAGTGGCCAATGAATAGATTTTCGGCTTGGTATTTCTTGGTAATGTTTGCATTGTTGGGCTTTCAGTCATAGTGTAACCATCAGCATAATTTAAAACATAGCAGCAGCAGCTGAAAAGTGTACAGAGTACAGCACAAAAAGACTCATGGCTCTGGAGAAAGTAACATCTCCAAAATACACGTGAGGTTGTATCCAGAAAACAAAATACCTCATTTGCTTAGAAAGACACATATTTTGTGCTGGAGGAATTTTGTGCTGAATGGAGTTTGCTCTACAGTAGTGGTAAGCACAAAGACTTCAAGCATGTCAGACACTGGGCTACACATAACTGGCTGAGGTCATTGGTGCTGGCCCTCTGCTCTGCTGAGGAAGAGAGATTCACAAGACTACTTGCAAGATTAAATTTTGCTAAATAATTGTGTAAGGGTGGATTGTTAGGGAATGAAATGTAAACTTCTCTATATGCAGAAATTTTATTTATTTGTTTACTTTTGTATTTTACAGAGTAGCATAGTTTTCCCTGAAGATTTCAGAGAATAGCCATGCCTCTCTGAAATATTGGGTGAAACCTTATCAATTTTGCGCTACTCTTCACAAGTAAAATGACATCATTTCCTGCACAAGAGAAATAAGTGAAACATCATTGGAGGTTTCATGTTGATATGAATTGTTTGGAAGATAAAAGATTATGAGTAAGACATCCTGAAGGCATCCTCTCGTTTTCTGCATAGAGAAACATTGCTGAGAAGCGTGTGTAAAATTGTGTCACCCTACCAACTGCATAACAAACCTGTCCTACAGTTGTTTGTCTCTAGAGTGTGCTATCAAGAGGAATAAACTGAATTATTCTTCAGTGAATAATATCCTTATTCACTGAATAGTATCCTTGTATGTAAGTTGAACCTGGGAGACAGGTTTTTTTTAAAGAAAAAGAAAAAAAAAGAGTAATCTGTCTTTGAGGCTGGTAGTGCTCCAGTTTAAGGAGTCTTTTGATGACTTTTGTCTCTAAACACTGAGGCTTCCTTCTTCTCTGCATATTGTGGGAGTAGATCACCTGTGGATTTGTGGTGAAATTGACAGAGAGTACAAGTCACATGTGTAGGTTTCGTATTTATGTTTAATAAATCAGAGGATCCTAACCAAATATATGATCAGTACTTCACTGGAACTGAGTAGTTTCTACTGAATCTACATTGCAAAATATTTTTGTGACTTAACGTAATTTTAACTAATAGCATTTGTGGTTGTGTCTTGAAGATTAATTCAGAATTTGTGAGCATTTTAAATTCAGTGACATTAGAATGATCATAGAAATAATTTCAGCTGCCCTTAAGACATCACAAATTTCCATTACTAGTAAATCTTGTTAGAAATTTTCTGCAAAAATGCTTATTGGCAAGCCTGAAAATGTTTAAAATTATTAATTTGACTTATTGATTTTAACACCCCATGCACAAAGTGGGAAAACAAATGCATTTCTTCCAGCTTTTGTGGTGTGTTTTTTATAATCAGCATATCTAATCTGATTAAAGCATTTGTTTATGTTAATTATAGTAAGGGAAGAAGTACTCTAACTTCATATCAAAGTTTCAAAGCTATCAAAACAAAATATTTACAGTAAACTGAATTAATATTTTCTTTGAATTTTGTAAAAAATGTGATGCTTCAACATTTCAGGACTGGCACATTTTCAATTTTTCAGTTTGGTTATCAGTTTACAAGCTAGTGGTACTGATGAATTATGAGAAGTGAACAGCAGGACAGATGCTTCACAGGCGTCAGAAATCAATGCAGGAATAGTGCAGAAAACCAAAATTCTTTATGCTCTAGGCATGTGCATGAGGCACCACAGGCCTGCCACCACCTTGCCTGGTGGCCATGTCACAGCAAACAGCTTGGGAGTCAGCTCTGGCCTTAGGTGATAGCTGCTCACACGGCAGCTGCTCATCTCCTTTGTTCCTTTGCTCATGTGTCTCATTTTGCTGATATTTATGAGATGGCTGTCTCAAGTGAGGCAAGACATTGACTGTCTTCAGTCTCATGCAGCTTCAATGGCATGTCGGCAGTAAGGCCCTTCATTGCATGGACTTTGATCTTTTATCTAAATCCAATGTCTAGTTCTGAGGCTTTTTTCTGATTTGACATTCAAATATTTTATATCATTAATGAAAGTTAAATAAGTCAACATCGCTGAAGTTAGACACTGTATTATAAACTATTTTATTTATTTTTTCAATTTTATATTAAAATCTGTAATTTCTTCTGTTAGAAGTGATACATATTTCAAGAAAAAAAGATAGATATCAAAATCAATGGTCTACTTACTACAGTCTTCTTAGGTTCCCTTAACAACTACTGAAAGAAATACTGAAGCATCACAGTATGTATACAAATAAGAATGTGAAAATATACTAAGTACACTGCAGCTTAGACACTGAAAATAGGGCAGTACGGTATTCTCAAAGCCAGCATGTAGGACTTATACACTAAATAGACTTTGCACTGGGGGTTTACAGCACCTTGTGCCTGTTTTGATGCCATCTTTGATGTCTCCAAGGTATACAATAGCACAGCTGCAACTTTCTTAGGTGTGGGGGGAACCCTCTGGCTCTACCTTCCAAGATTTGAGTCAGTAAATATTTTAAATTGGCTATTATTAGTTTCTTAAAGCCTGATGGTCATGTGCTTCTTCACTATGGGACCTTGAATAAATGTCAGGCATAATTAGCCGACATTTAGTGAAAATCTCTAAAGACAGAAATGTTATTCTGTAAATCTCTCAGTAGGAATTTTAGAAACATTTCATTGTATTGCCCTTTTAATGCAGACAGCTGAGACTCTGACACTATTCTGCCTCAAACTGAGGTCCCTGAGTTGTCTTGCCTTGCCCTGCCTTACCTTGCCCTTTAAAATGTTTCCAAATATTTTATTGATGTTTTCATTTATTTTGTTCTGAGAATGGACCAGTCTCTCTTCCCACAAAAGTCATTGGCAAATGAACGTTGCTTTCAAAGAAAGACAGACTGAACTGAATCAACTGGACAATCTTTGTGTTTGATTTCCCTTTTGTGTGAAAGCCAATCTTTTGCTTCCACTATGAGTGCACCTAAACAAAAGGATCCTCTATGGTTATTTCTTCTGTTACTGAAAGTGAGAAATAAAAAAAGCCAAAAAACATAATGAAAAATCTGTCAAACGAAAGAGCATAACCCAGACTGTGTGCATTTCATGTCAGTGCTGATAATGACACTAATCCAAATTCCTTGACCAATGGAGGAGTCAAAAATCACACAACAGATGCAAGACCAAGGCTCAGACATACCTGCAGGGTTACAAACCCAAATATCTCATAACGTAGCCTCAGTGGAGCCTACCCACTGCTCAACATTGTTCTGAGAAGAACGTGTTACATTTGTTTGCATTGATATATTTCCACTGTATAGAAAGAATTAAACATTGGAGGAGAGACTAAAAAAATTCAAGATAAGTCACCTGAACATCAGGCTTATTGCTTTGCACTTATCCTCATTTTTTTTGTCTTTAGCTCAAAAACTGCTTAAGTGCCAAAACACTCTGCTTGATACTGGGTAAGACTGGGAACCCAGAGCTGCAGCAGAAATCAAGATTTGTAAGAATGATGCTTCACACTGGTGTTTCAGCATGATTTTGAATGGTAAAAGTTATTGGTCTGAGGCTTGTTTTGGTAAGGAAATAACAGAGAATGAACAAATATGTTACTATGTAAAAAGGAGACTTCTCTGCCTGTTTTATAAGTCATACTTTGGTGTCTATTTTTTTTAACAAGTAGCTGGAATGAAATATTTTGTTCAGAAATAATAGAAAAAGAAGAATTTTTTTTAGATCACATCATGTTCTTTTTTATATTATCGATGTTAGCTTTTGATCCAGTTCCCAAATACCCACATTATTTACACAGCCATACCTCATTCTCCATAAACTTAAGCATATGAGGTTTAATACATGCCTTGTGCTTATCAGGCCTATGCATAGAAGTAAATGTCACTGACAGTAGAAGTTAAAACGTAAGCTATGCAAAGGTCCACACTCAGTCAGCACACAGAGATAAAAAAGAAAGGTATAAAAGCCATCAATAAATAATAATATTAAAAATAACACTGAAAATCTTTCTGGAAGGTAGTAATTTGGTTCCAGAGAAAGATGAAAATATCTGTGACATTATGAGCTTAAAATTATTAGTTTAGCTCAAATGTTAATGTTTTTCTTAAACATATGAAACCGTAGTTGTTATGGAGGTACACGTATATGGAAATATAAACCACACGTGTCAGTCTTAGGCATGTTGGATAGCTCCAAAATCTGGGGGGTTTTTTTGATATTCAAAACATACCATCTTCATTTTTAAAATTATAACATCCCTTGTAAAGATCTGATTCTACAATGAGCTGGAAATGTGTGCTATAGAGACATGAGCTGTAAAATAACTACCGTGAATAAGGCAGCCAACAACCTCATTCCCAGATCCATTTCAGGCATGAATGTTCAGTCAAAATCAATCCCATTAATACCTGGTTATGTGCTCAAGTTAAAATGCTATTTATGATTTTTTTTTGCTAAGTATGCACTTCTCTCCTTCTCGCTGACATATTTCGTATTTTCTGCAGCTGTGACCCCAGAAATTCTCTGCTGAGTTATTATTTGTTTGTTTATACATCAGACAATGACTATCCTCAGAAATCATTAGTAGGTAGCTATGACGAGAAATGACACTGAACATTCAGTATCTGCAAACATATATAAGGCAGTGCATTGTGGAAATGCAGAGGTGAACTTGGTAAGGGCCAGCACAAAGGTCTACATTTCCTGAGAACAGATGAAAATATTACCTTTGCATTTATTTAGATTTCTCTCAGAAAGCTGTGGAGACCAGCATTTACAATAGTGGGGGGAAAATATTTACAGCAGATCTCTGCTAGCTTTATGATTTGTATGCTTTGCCACTGGGATACAAATGGAATAAAAAAGGAAAAATCACCTGCACCATCCATATCACAGATCTGAATTATTACCAAAATTTAATGATGTGAAAATTCCATTAAAATTCTTTGTTTTTATCCTCGTGGTGTGCGTAAAGTGTGTGGAAATTTTCCTTCCAGATGATGAGACAAGAGATTTAGTTTTCAATCTGTCCCAAACGCAAACATTCCTAAATGATTTACCAGTACTTGTTCAAGCTTTATACATATCTGATGCTATTTATTTCTTAAGGACTGTGAACATAATTACTGGATAATATTCTACTTCAGCTACACAAGGTATAATACAGTTACATTGTCTCTTCTACTGTGTACACTGGCCTACTTTAAGAATTTATAAAATAAGTGGAATAAGATATGTTATTTTTATTGTCTGGACTTTGAAGACCTTTATTTTTGTAGTAAGAAAATGTAAACTATTGAAGAAAAAATGAAATATATATCCTTATTATTTTTATTTATAAAACGAGACAGAATTAAGCACCAAAAGTTTGAATATTTTAACAAATAATGTGATTTCAATCAAGAATAAAAAAAAATCTTATTTTTTAAACAGTTTGGAGAAAGAAAAAAAATAGCCAATTATTGAAGGAAATAGAAAATACAGAATATCTGAATTTAAAGTATTTTTCCTCTAAAAATGAATAGCCTACAGAGTGATAACCTAAGTGCTGGTCTCTTTCTTGCAGTGTTTTGAATGATAGATATAACGGAAAAAGAAAAAAAAAAGGTATGTAAAATGGGAACAGGGACAACCTGAAAGTACTCTGATTTTCCACAATGTAGTTACAAAAATGTTCAAGTAACCAGCCTGGCAAGATCAGCTACATGTGATGCTGGGCATCATGCTAAGTAAGCAAAGCCACACTTGAAATTAATTGTTCTGTGAAAAATGGTCATAACAGGCTCAGTGTACCTTCCCCCTTGTAATTTTTCATGAGGAATAGCCCCAGGTTGCTCTGGTATTTCTTGCAGGAGGCCATCTGACAGCTGTAGGTGTTATGTGTTGTGCCTATAAAGCAGGAGATTATGGCGGAAAACTTAATAATAATGACAGCAGAGAAATGAAGCAAGTTGAAGGGCTCTAACCGGCTCATCCTCTCAATCAGATAGTGGAAAATTAGAAGGGAGGAAAATGCCACCACTTTAAAGATGTTATGAAATGTTCCTAAAGATGTTCTAAGTAAGGAATCTAACATCTGTAATGAAAGTAGACATTTACAAAATCCATACTTGTGTGTAAAAAGGCAAAACTCAGTAATACATCTCAGCCATTTTCCTGGCATTTTGGAGAACCAGGATCCCATGAGATGCATTCTTTCCTTGATCCTCAGTCTCGGCTCTACTGTACGTTTCGTAATACATGTCCACTTTTTCTAGCAGGAAATTTTTGAGGTTTTTATCCATTTCTCTATCTTTCCAGATGGTCGTGAGTTCTGTAAGATCTGTATTTCCACTTACACTGCCAGAGAAATCCTGGCTTTTCTTCCCCACACGTGTAGATCAGCTCTACAGTAAGCGAGTGTGATAATCACTCGTCCAACCTATGCCACATGTCTTGTGAATGCTCAGGAAAGCTGATGATTTTTTTGTACGTTAGGCTTACCTTTTAATGTGCAGATTAGTTATATAACACATTTGCTTTAGGTCTAACATGTTCTGGACACAGAAGACCTTCTGAGAATGTTTTGCACAAAATGGTTTATGAATGTGTGAAGTCCAAGGTACCTGGAATATATCAGAACGACTGCAGTTCTGCAGGTCACCTGCTCAGCATGGACGTAGAGGACGCAGTATGTCGTGGTGCATCCAAATCAATTTTCACATTTTCATTTCTTTCAGAAAGGTAGTTCTTTTTCAGTGGTCCCATGGGCTCAGAATGCCATGAGGTTTGTACGAAGGTACAGTCAGGATGAGATTGATCAAAAAATTGAGAGACAGTGTTTCTAATGTATCCTTCTGAGAGGTACTGGAGTAGTTTTTAACTTTCCTTAGCAACCAGCCACAATCTGGAGCTAATCTTAGTTAAGAAGTAAAAAAAAAGAAATGTTCTCGTTAGGATCTGAGCTGAGGAGGAAGAGCTGGATCATGTTGTGGGGGCTGTGTGTGTGTGTGTGCACCTGCGGATGGTGGGCCTTAGATCTCGAGGCAGTTACAACACTCGTGTTTAAAATGCAGTCTCATGGAGTGCTCCGCTTACTCAAGCGTCCTTTAGTGTCACGCCTTGGTTGAGTAACTGCAGTCATCAGTGTCGCAATGTGGTGCTCAGACCAGGAATTTCAAAAAAGCTTGAAGGAATTGGAGGCCTTTGAACTAAGTTTGCTCCCTTAGGCTCCACCAAAAACCCCAGGCTTAATCTTTTGTTTTGCTTCTCTCTTTAATCATGCCTATAATTTTTGCCTAGCACTTGTGGGCATCAAAGGGATTCCCTTCCTCTAGTACAGATAACTGAAAAAAATTGGTCACTGGTGTAATAAAAATTGTTCTTAAACTCACCTCTTGGGAGCCCCTACCTATTTGGAGCACCGTATGCACTTAACTGACAGCTGTCATCTACTGTCATTTACATTGGAGAAATACTGATATTACATGCAAACACTTGAATGTGAAAGCTTATCAGGAACTTAGCTTGGCATCCTTTTTTTGCTTTTGCGCTGTTTATGTAGAACAACTATATTGTTATGGTTATTGAGCAAAACAGCTGCAGAAATGAATGTTCATTTATTTCCCATTGGCTTTCTAGATGTCAGGTGGTGCTAGATTATGACATCTGTAGCTTCTATCAAAGTGCAAAATGTAGTATAACTTTAAATCTATAATTTTAATTTTTTTATTTGAATTTTGCCTTTATAGAAAAAAGTTCAAAGGTGGAAAATGATACAAAGTACAATGCTGTTCACTGGCAAAGTAAAGAGTCACCTTATGTTGGTAAGCTTAACTAAATTTTCAAGGACAAGACTAAATTTGTTAGACTGAGTGTCTGGTTTTACAGACATTTGCTGCAGAAACCAGGAGACTGGAGGAGGGTATCAAAAATCGTGCTCTGAAATATTTGTGTCTAAGTCTTCTGTGGAGACACAGAGGCCTTTTTTGCCCTGGTTTGCAGTCACCATCAGAACCAGTTCAGTTTGTCTCCTGGTGGCTTGAGGCTATTCAGCTGGCAGTTTTTTTTATAGTGGATCCAAAAAGGATTATCAGGCATTAATTTCCCAGTGCATGCCTCCAGACACCAGCAGACACTGTGGGACCAGTGAGATCTGCTTTCTTAATTTATCTGACCTTGCTGAACCCTCTGTATTCCCTCTACTGGTGTCCAATCCAGCACTGCCATATTTTTGTCATTTTTAGCCTCTAGGTACCAGCCCAATATTAATTAATAATGTGTATTTCCTGAGTGAAGGAATTAAGAAAGCCTGATTTCCTGTGGCTTTGCGTCTTACGACTGAATTCCTTCATGCTAGAGGAAGAATGAGGTGCAAGTGAGCAGTGCTGCTCAGGAGGTAGGATCTCCAAAGGAGACCTCAGAAGAGTGGATTCACCAGGGAACAGTGGATGGGTAAGCACACTCTGCAAGGGATGGGACAACTAAAAATCCTTTTTCCTTTGCATGACATTTGTTTTTGTGAACCCTGGAGGAATGAGAGATCTGCCCTTTTTACAAATTGACCAATAGATTAAAAGTTATTAAAGGGCAATGTAAAAATTTATAAATCAACACATACAAATACGTACACAGACCAGAGTGCTGGAAGCTTCATTTCAAAAAGAAACATTAAAAAAAGGCAATTAGAATTAAAACTTTGTTTGTGGGTGTGGAAAAGAGTTTCTTACTGACTCTTCCTACCCCCCTATCTATTGCCCCCTCATCGTCTCCTGCAACTACTTTGCAATTTCTAAAGGTCAGGCTAAATCTCAACATACGCTTTTAATTCAAGGTCTCAGAGCAGCATTTCCCAAACTAGGAAATCTGGAAGCATGCCTGGAAGTGCAAATAGAAGTAGAGTCATGAATGGAAAAGTTTGGCAACTGTGGTATAAAGCTTACTCATTCCATCCAACCAGATTTTCAGCAAGATGTTGTAAATCTTCAGCTTACAACTGAATTAAGTAGCAGCTTGCATAGATAGTCTTCAGAAAAAAGGCAGCGTGTAGAGCTAAGATGCCTGATATGCTCTTCAGGTTTCATCTATCATATTAAACCTCAAATATTCTAAGCAATATTTAGTTTTTCCTGTGCAGCAGCTTTGTTAACTTAATCTCTGTGGAAATTCTGCTATAAGAAGTGTATGACTACTCCCTTCCCCCTTACCCCCTGTGAGTACCAGCTCTTTCACAAAATGGCCTCACGTAATAAAGACAAGTGTAAGGCTGTCGCTGTGTGATCTGACTACAGAATCGAGCTGGTGATGTTGAAATTATCTCATAATTACTGTCTGAAATCCTGCCCTTGCAGGCAATGGCAAAAATTCCCTGGCAGAGTGAGTGGGAGACAGGGTTTCCCCTCTTGTCATAGGCTGCAGAGTGTGAATTTCTCAGTGAGAGGGTGTTTGTCACTAGAATTGCTGCAGTTGTATTATGCATGGTTCTAAGAAATTCCCCACGACCGTGCTTCAGTTTAATGGGTCAAATTAGCTCCCTGCCTGTAACTCAGTCTTCTCATCAGTGGTTGTATGATTTTCTGTGAGCATCAAAGTAGAAGAACTTGGCAGGCATTTGTGTGAGGAAAAGTGAGGACAAAAAAAAAAAAAGAATTACCCATAGACTAATCTGGGAGGTGTTTCATGTGTAAACTTTCTTTTTAAATTTATTTTTATTTATTTACTTAGGTTGCTTTCTGGGGGTGTTTTTTTTGTTGTTTTGTTTTGGCTTTAATGTTTACCCCCTTTTACCTCCAATGAGAACTGTTCTCAGATAAAAGGAAAGGAAAAAAAAAAAGATGTTTAGGAGCAAACGGTTGAAATTCTTAAGTGATTTTGAGATCTTTATCATAACATTGTCTACCTTTGTGACCTTTAAGTCTTGACTGGTTTAATTTTCAGTCATGCATCCAACTTGCAACATTTTTGTACTGCTGCTGTACACACAGATCCTGTGGATAGTTGTTATAATGGTCTCACATTTGTGAATGTTCTTTGGGGACCTGAAGCCAGGGCTCTTCTTCTCTGTTACAAGGGAAGCAGAAGGAGCATCTCCCTTGGTTCACAATAACATTGGCAAGGAGCAGTTAACCTGAACCCTCAATTATGTGTAGAAAATCTGCACATCCTGCCCAATTAAGATTTCTTTTTCCCATGGAGCAGGTTCTAAATTTTTAAATAGTTTGACTGGAATTCTAAAAACAGCAAGAGAGAAGATTAATCGTGTTAATAATTAGAAAGCTGAATGCTAACATTTTTCCCCTGTAGGAGCTGCCTCAATGTTATTACTCTCACAGCTAACAGCAGTTATAGTCTGTGTGTAAAGAACCTGATATACATGTAAATTGACCAACAGTGTCAAAAATAATTGAAAAATTAATTCTAAGTTTAAAGTGAACAGCTTAATTGTGTCTGTCTCTTGATTTGCCCTACAAAAAGGAAGGATGCAGGGCCAAGATAAATCAATTGGTCCCATGACTAACATGGTCAACCCACCTTTTCGCTTTCCTTGTGGTAAAAGGAAATGTTGATTTTAATCTGCGTCCTCTTGCAAGCCAATACAGGGAACTATGTGAGGTAACTCTGGCAACTGAGGATGCATGAGATGCTCTTTGAACACTCCTTTTGCACTCTACTTTCTGGATAAGTCTATCACTACTCAGTGCAGGCAGAGTAACCCAGAGTGTGAGACAGAAACTCCTTCCGACATCTTCCTTCAGTAAGGGTGTTCCCAAATAAGGTTCATTTGTTTGTACCATTTTTTCTCTTTGTCAAGGTCTTTGGCACAGGTGTTTCAGAGGCCTTCTACATAGCAACTGCCACCTAAGGATCTGTTTAAAAGTATAATTTTTAGATCTACAATAAAGGGGATCCTGTAGCTAGTTACAAACTTGGCAGGGTAGCATGAGCACATGGTATGGGACGACTGCAAGAGTAGCTGTCAGATGGTGACCTCCTGACCATCTTATTCAGAGGAGAAATTTGAACAAGAGTCTTTGTCTTCACTCGAGAGCATGCTGATCACTGTTAAGAACTTATGCATCTTTTTCTTTCTCACCACATTAAGTTTTTAATTATTTATACATGGGAAAAACACTGCAACACAAATGGCTGGCAGAGATAGCATACCAGTCCACCTTTACTGCCATCATATGCAGTGAATGAGACAGGTGTTCAGGGGTCATTACTAAAATGGAGATACAAAAAATACTGTACCATAATGCAGAAAACAGATTATAATGACTGTAGACTAACAATAATTTGGTTACTTCTTTTCATTTCTGTGCTTTACTTAACAACTTCAATAACGGTATTTAAATATACAGCACCAAGCATGTGTGTTTATGTGTGTGTGGGGGTTTTTTATTTCCTGCATTTATTAAAAAGTTCATTCAAAACCAGCTCTGGAAAAATTTTCCTAGCTACAAAAGACTTTTAAAAAAACAAACAAAAAAAAACCTACCAGATTTCTTACTCATTTAAAAGGCAGTTCACTAATCAGGTTGAATAGTACATTCTCTGTAAATACATGTGTTTCTCCCCTGAAAGTACAAATACATGAAGCAAAGGATTCTGAACTGAGATTAATAGATGTATTCCCCACTTTTTGACCTATATATTTCAAAACTATAAGTTTTGAAATGAAAAGTCATAAAAGAGATTTTTTTATCTTTTTTGACAGATTTTTAACTTTTGTCCTATATTATGAGTGAAGAAATCAATCATAGTAGATGTCTTAATTTTTTTTTGCCCTGGAAAATGGAAAAAAATAAAATATTTTTTCAAAACTTCAGAGCTGCTTACTAAATATTAGAACAATTAAAAATTATATAATATCCTAACCACAACCAATAGGGAAATTTTTGCCTGAGATAATATACAGATAAAATTTAGCGATAAATCTGAAGAAGGGAGTTTAAAGACTACTCAAGCACTGCTTCACTGTATCAGTTTTTCTGTTCTGTATTCCTCTTCCAGAAAGGAGAGAAATAATGAGTCATACATCAAGTTTCAGAGACTTACACAATGTGGTCCAGAAGTTTCCTGTTTTTCCCAGCTTCCCCCATAGATTAGATGTGGTTTCTGTAGTTACACCTGATCACGAGCCCAGCCTCATATTTTTCTTGTGTACAAGAGTTCTCTAGGCAAACTTGTTTTTTTGAATAAAACCAGCACAATGACTGAATTGACGGTGTTAATTACTTTTTTTAATCTCAACATAAAAAGATAGGAGCAGAAAGTCTCTGTAGCCTAAAGATATTTCTCTCCACTGAACATCAAGATCAAGTTTTTTATTGAAAATAGTTTCCATATGAGTGCTTCTTGAGAAAAGTTGTCCAGAGTATTTTATAAAGTGTAACTGTTATATGCTATAAATATAGCTTAGCTACAAGATCCTTCAGCAATCCAAGAGGTGATGTTGTGATGGGCAGAACTGAGGAAAATTACATGATCAGTCAGTCATGGTGGTCATGACAGGACATTCAGCCTTACATCAGCATTTATTTCTTAAACTTATACAGAAGGTTTGAATATCTAGCAGTTGCCATACTGTATTTTAAAAATATAACGAAAATTATAACTACGAATTACCATCATCAAATATAATTGTACATGATCATCTCTATCAAAGTACTGCAAGTTAATGTCTCATATTAGCAGCTAATCACATACTTTAAATGGATCTATGATGCATTTTTATGAACTCTTTAAAACTCATTGGTAAAGAACGAAAATTCTGTAAAGGGAAAAAACTTAAGCAAAACCATTTTTTATATTAATTTTGACATAGGAAACTGAAAAGCTGAAAGTGGTTAGGGCATTTAAACAGATATTAAACATTCATTAGAGTACAGAGTTTTTTTTCTCAATTGGATACTGCACATTACAAAGAAGAGTGCTTCAAAAGTTGTCAGAACAGCAAGGTGGGAAAGTCGAAACTTATGTGGAAATAGCTTCAGGGTAACAATTCATGAAACACATCATGAAAGAACATGGAGTTATTTCTCACATAGAAATTTGTAACCTCAACAGGTGATTGCCACACTGCGTGTCTTTCTACAGTCTTCATAACCAACGTTCAAAGAGTGAAAAGGGGAAAAGCCAACTTACTTCAGTACTGTAAAAGTGGTAATTTCACGACTCAATTTTTTGTCTTTAATCAGAAAACCCCAGTTTGTATGTGTGCATGTGTGTGTATACATACATACACACACATATATTTTATTTTTAATACAAGAAATGGCAAATTCTGAAACAAATATTTCAGAACAAGACAGCAAAAATTGTCAGTCCTTTTTAAAGTGGATTAGACACTGCAATTAACCCAGGTGGATGTGCTGGAAGAGGATGGGCCTTGGGCTTCATGGAGGGATGATGTTGAGGCCAGGGCTGGGGCAACGGTAGCCTCACCTGCAGTAACTGTGATCTGGAGACACCCATGGACCACCTAGTCAGTGGGCTGAGGGAGGAGGAGAGCAGATCATGCCACAGCAGGGAGGATGACTGGGAGGTTGATGGATAATTTGCAGAAATGTTGCAGGGGTAAGAATCCCAGCCCCACGTTGCCCCAAAGGAAGGACAGCCAGTGGCTGTTCTCAAGCAGAGGGATGACAGGGACTTCAGCCACAGTGGGAGCTCAAAAGTGGTAACTCCTGACACAAAAAATGGTGTTTCTCCTTAGAGGTGTTTGGTTGGAAAAATGGGGTCTGGAAGCAGGAGAGGAGGACAGGGCACTGATGGGGTGGCACCTAGACTGATCATACCCGACCAAGGTAACAGAGCCAGTGACTCAAAGAAGGATAATGATGGTCTTTCTGTAAGGGAAGGTGAAAGCCATCTGGTAGGCAGATTTGCTGTCTTGGGAAACTTGCTGCTCATCTGAGACCCAAATCCAGAATATTATGGAGACTTTGCCAAGGTTCATCCAGGACTCAGTTTACTACTAATTGCTGCTTGTCCATGTGGGTATCAGTGATACTGCCAATGGAGACCACTATGTGGCCTTTGGGGCTAGAATGAAGGGCAAAGAGAAACTGTTGGTATTCTCCTCAATCCTGCTGGTCAAGGGGAAGTAGTCAGAAAGGAACAGTGGATCCAGTGGATCAACACTTGGCTGTATGGCTGGTGTTGCTGGCAGGGATCTGTCTTCTATGGCCATTGGATTTCCTAATGATTGGACAAGAGCAAATGTTACAATCAAAACAGACAATATGAAGGATCCAGGGAACAGCAGGACAGTCAACCTCACTTCACTCCTGGGAGGACTATAGAAAGAGTCCTCTTGAAAGCTATTTCCAGATGCATGAAAGACAAGAAGGTGACTGGGAGAAGCCAGCACAGATTTACAAGGACAAATAATGCCTGATCAACCTGATTGCCTTCTGTCATGAAAAGACTGTCTCAGTCTCAGAGGGGGTGTCTTTGACCTTAGCAGGGCTTTTGACAGGATGTCCTATGGCATTGTTGCATCCAAATTGAGACATATGGACTGGATGGGTGGACTGTAAGGTGAGTGAAAGACTGACTATACTACAGTGTTCAAAGAGTGTTGGTCAATGGTACAACGTATGACCAGCAAACAGGTATAAGAGTTGATAGGAGGCAGTTAGTGTTTAACAACAGACTAGATGATAGAATGGGATATTCCTTCTTCATAATCACAGAACTGCCATGCAGAAGGACCTTGACAAGCTGGAGTAGCCAGCTACAAAAATCTTATTAATCTTTTTTAAATTAAAACAAATGCAACGCCCATGGGGACTGACTGACTAGGGTGCAGCTCTGCGAGGAGTTCTAAGGGACTGTGATTGAACACGAGACAGAGGTATGGCATCACAGAAACTAAGACTAAGTATGTACTTGGACACACTGATACATGAGTAGCCAGGAGGCAGAGAGAACAGATCACCCTCTACTCTGCTTTCATGGGGCTTCATCTGGAGTATTGTGCCCAGTTTTGGCACATTCCCCCAGTATTAGAGCTATATCCACAAACTGGAGAAAGTCCAACAAAAGTCCAACGAGGTGGGCAGATGACCAAAGCACACATACAAGGAAAGGCTGAAGGACCCAGGTTTGTTTATCTCGGAGAAGAAAAACCTAAAGAGAATCTAGCTTCTTTCTTTAACAGCTTGATGGTGGTTATAGAGTAGGCTACCAAACTCTTCTCCGAAATGCACAGTGAAATGTTAAGAGGCAACATTCAGAACTTGTAGCAGTGGAAATTCTGACTAACTATAAGGAAAAAAATGTAATGAGAGTGGTTAAGCCTCAGAACAGGTTGCCCAGTGAGACTCTGGGACCTGCATCTTTAGAAAAATTAAAAAATTGCTTGGAAAAAACCACTGAGCAACTTAATTTGACTTTGAGGCTAAATCTGCTTTTAGCAGAAGGTTGCACTAAGTGACTCCAAAGGTCCCTTACAGCAAAAAAATATTTTATTATTCTATATTCAATTTATGCTAACACACTCTTCAAATTGGAGGATATTTTGTATGCTTCTCCGATCTAGGAATGAAACTCATGGCCACTAATAATTAGTACCCTAGTTAATATGAAAGAGCTTTCTACATCTGAGTCTCCTTTAGACTTGTTGACTAGCAGATAGTGCCATGCGTACAAGAATCCTCTTATGCATGAAATATTCCAGTAGTGCAAATGTTTACAATCCTAATACAGAGAAACCATATGTAAGCAGATTATTCATGAGATTCAGGCTTCTGTTCCTTGTTTCAATCACGTCTGATTTATGAAAAGTAAACAGTAGATCCAAACCCATCTTAGTTGTCAGTGGCCCTTGTGAGGCAGTAAATATCATGAATTTCAAACTGTTTAAAAATCTTTCAAAACTGCGCAGCATGCAACTGCTTTTATAGTTACACGAGGCTTTAAAATGCACATTTGCTGAAAGGCAAGCAAGCGGGAATAATTACTATTCATTTTTTTCCCCTCAGCTTAGAGAGTTAAATTGTACTCAACAGTTATTTCTCCCTAGTGCATGATACAGCAGAAATCCTTCCAGAGCAAATGCACTGCAATCACAGAGTTGGCTTCAACAGCAGAAGCACTAAAAGAAGTAATACAGATTAATGAATGGATGATGTAGATACACTTTGTCAGCACTGTTTGCTACAGGGATCTCCGTAAGCTCTGGAAATGAAGACTTCTGCTGGAAGGTTTGTTTGCTCAGCCTGTGGTAGGTACCGAGGATCTGTCCTTTCAAGGACTCTTTTTCTCCCCATTCCACTGATTTCAGAAAGCTTGTTTTCTTTTTGAACATGAAAAGGCTGGTCATTGCAAATAATAAAACCCAAGTGTCAAAAGACTTCATCACTGTCAGCAAGAAGCTTGTGATGTTTTCTCAAGGATCAACCCACACATTCATCTGTCTTTAATAAAAGCAGATCTGCCAGGCCATATCGGCTGATTTGCTGTGCTTGCTTTGGAGTAAGTATAATTTGTTGTTGCTCTTTTAAAGTGGGAGGGATTTCAAGATTTATGGGTGTGCTGAGAAAACATGGGAGGAATCTGCCTGGAGGGCTGATGGATCTCTGTGGAGTGAAAAATGTACTCAATGAAGTGCATTTATACGTACTGTCCTTGGCTTGCAGTGTTGCTTTCCAAGGGTAAGCCTCACCCAGCCTCTTGAGAAACAAATTATTTAGTAGCTTTCTTCTTCATGTGATTTGTTAATTTATGGGAACAGAAATGTTGAGGCTTGTTGCAGAAATTCAAGTCACCCTATTAATGAAAGTTGCTCTGAAATGGGAGGATTGTGGGAAACAAGACCTTAAAGCTGTGAAACACATATATTCATATCCTGTGAAATATTTATCTTTTCAGAATTTAAGTAAGCTGTTATAAGAATGTCCTACAATATTTTATAGCAAAATCTTGAGAAATTTGAAAAGAAAATGACACTGAAAATGTTCAGATTAAATAGGTACAAAGAACAAATACTTTACAGAGGATGCCACCAATAATTTAATATAGTAAAAAAAAATATGACTGGATCACAAAGAATGGTTCAGTGAAATATAAACAATTACTCAGTTAAACACAAATAACTGGGCTAATCTCACTCCTGGAAATGAACTGTGAGTGTATGTTCTTCTAGGAAAGAGCTTGAAATTACTGGGTTTTGGTCCCACCGTGCCTTGATCTTGCCCTCTGGCCTCTGTAATCTAGCAATTCGTACAGTCATTTAAGACCTATGAGACATATATTCAAAACTCTTCTATCATGTAAAGTAGCAGAGTTTTAACCCATGAACTCCAAACCTTCTGCACTAGCTTAGAAAGCAGTCTAGCTTCATTTTTCTTCTTAAATAGCCTGTGTTTACGTAAAATATTAAGACTTTCATTAATGGAAGAAAGAATGATAACTACTAACATCATGAATATGACTAGAGGACGCGTATTTTTCCTGCATAAGTGTTCTACATTTGGCCTCTACTACTTAAATGTTCTGGTCACCATACATGCGTATATAAAATAAATTATCACACCCTCATCACTTTTTATAAAGGCACCTTACTACTAGAGTTTTTGGAGAGGTTGCAGGTCAGATTGCCATGTATAAAATAATTCCTAGGTACGAAGCAACCCCCTGTCATCAATACCTGCATTAAATTGTAGATTTATTAGGGTTGAACCATCAGTTTCAAACTAAATATATTAAGGCTTATCGGGTGAAACTAGGAATTCTGATGTTTGTAGGATCCAGATCCCAACAGATGCCTCTTCAGTTAGTAGCAGAAGTGCCAGATAGGGGTTTAAGAATTTTGGGTTTCTAGAAGATTAGGATCAAACAATCCCAATGAACTGGGAATCAAGCCTAGGCACACAGCTGAAACAGGATTTATTCTAGTCCTGGCTATGCTACAATACCATTTAAAATGCTTAAACATTTAGCACATAAGATGGATTCTGTGTACACAGAGCATATGTTAATGGGCATATTCAGTTCTGTATGTGTTAGCAAAGGAAAAAAATTGGATTATGACATTAATTACATCCCCCTTCACACTGAAATCAACCTTATTTTATCTTTTCTTCTAGTGTTCTTTCCTTTCTAAATGTATAGGTGGATGCTTACCTGCAATTGTCCTCTTACCTATTCTCCAGCTGTAAAGCTCGTGTCTAACACTTCATTTTGTAGCTTTAATTTATTGCATTTCTGGTTGTGCTGTAACTAGACAGCACATAGGATACACTCATAAGGATAAACTCCCTCAGTATGTATTAGTAAGGGTACTACCCCAGTTTTGATGTAACCCAGCCTTTTGAAATAGATGAGTTATCGACCTTACTGACTTAACCAACATTTCCACAAAAACTACTGCTAAATAAAGAAGTTGAAAAAAAATACAAAATAAAAGCTATATCTCTATGGGAAAAGGGTTTAACTAGGTGTTTGCTATTTGAGACTGATATTCAGTGTTGATGGAAGGGATCTTCAGATCTAAGTTGTATTTAGCATATCTCCAGAAGTCGGTGGCGCAGTGACCCACTAGTGTCTTGTTTATAAAAGATCAGGGAGTCTACTTAAGTGTTCAGCAAGCTGCACAGGTTGTGAACTGAAGTTTAGTTATACTAGCTGCATTAATGAACGCAAATTAAGGATAAATTCAGTTGTACATATTCCTACGGAACAAAACTTTGAATTTTGATCAATGTAATGAGAAAGCACAGCTTAGATGTGTCTGGGAAATGGAATATAGCTGAATTTGTATGAGAGCCAGCAACAGCTGTAGATTCTTCATGCCTGTATGAAATGTGCATACAGGCACACATGCATACATAATACATAAAATGTCTGCCCACACACCCAGTAGAGGTTGGTTACAAAAATCTCTCAAGAAAGCTACAGGATGAGTTTTGCGCACATCTCCAAACTGGATTGGCATCTGTCAAGGAAAATATTTACTTTCAAGAAGGATCCCACAGGGGTAATAATGCACAGGGAAACAGCTAGATGTTTCACACAGAATAATTTGGGTTTTGTTTGCAAGTACCTGTAGTGCCTCAATTGCTGACTATTGTATGCTAATTCTCTCATAGCCCTCTTTTATTTTGATGATCCTTGTCCAGGCAGCATTTTGAAATGTGCACTGATAGTGGTCTCTGATTGCCTATGGGTGATGACAAAAAGTCTGCTGCTCATGGTGGCATGTTTCCAGTTTGGATTATACCAATGACAGCTGAGAAACCCACTGTGTGTTGCCATATGTACTAAGCAAATAGGTGTCTGAGTTTTCATTCCTTCCATATCAAAAGGCAGAAACATGCTGACAAGCTAAGAGATGACTCAGATAAAATATATCGATTCCAAAGCCACATTCACAGACCAAACTTCAGGGCTCCGATCAGAGTTCAAGGGAAAGCAGAGGTTCGCAGCCTCCAGGATGACAGCCCAGAGAACATCGTCAGCTGGCTTAACGTTAGCATTTTCTGAAGCCAATAGCCAATATGATGCCAGTGAGAAATCCAGACTTCCATACTTCATTCTAGGCAGGGGGAATATGGTCAGACACAGTCAGTTAGGCACAGAGGGAACTAGAAGGATAAAGGTAAAAACAAATAAGTGCCAGAAATCTGAACATTTTGTGAAACAACACACAATACCCCATTACAGATGTGAGAAATTCAAAGATCATTCAGTTTAAGGGAAAGAGGTTTGTCAGTTTTCACAGGCTTTGGATCAGTTGCTGGTCTTGAAGTAGCCACTGTCCATGTAAGAATGAGGGAGGCAGCAGATTTTTCGGAGACCCACAGGGAATGAAAGAGTTGATATCCATCTTTTCATGCCCACACCTTCTCCTCTAGAGCAGCCTTGTATGCCAGTGCAAGCACTGTAAAAACAGGTTTACTAGCAAACTACTGTTCTTCCACATGAAGTAGATAGTACTGCATACATGAAACACTTTCTATTTTGCAATCTCAAGAGGTACAGAAAGAAATAATTTACTTGGGATAATTTTTCTCTGAAAGGAAATCTCCTTACAGAACATTTCACATGTTTCACATTTGCACATGATTTCTTTTTTCTTTTATATTTTTTTTTTAGCGAACATGTTCCTCATCTTGTTGGTGAATGCTTAGGGAAGAAGTATGATCCAACCACTCTGACATTTAAAACCAAATGTCTCAAGGTAAGCATAAGAACAGCTGTCAGTAAGAATTAGCAGGAGCCAGCACTTGAGACAAGGTTGGTATTTGACAATGTTCATAAATACTAAATTTCACACTGAAGATATTATCTTTCAAACTTCAGATTTCTCTTTTCTTTTAAAGCAAAGTCTGGCCTTACTCACCCTTTTAATGTTATGAAGTGGTACAATGTTTTATACATGACAAGCACAAGGGAAGAACCCTATTATCGTTCTCCTGTGTACATGCTGTAACATGAATTAATGTAAGGGGGGAAGTATTCATCCATTTCATGAGGATGGCTGAAACATTTGCTGCCAAAATTCCTTGCCTGTCACTTATTACAGACACTGAGAACATATTTTATTTACTTGTGAAAGAGCTTTCTGAAAAACATTGGAGTTTATTAATTTCTTGCAAATATTCAATACCATGCAGGGCTTACCGTTCTCTGTGTTTTTGGAAGTGACTTTCTGTACTTTTCAACTGCCTTACATGGCAATTTAGATTTGCCCATAATGTGTTACATGCTCAGTGATGTGTTACTGGTGCTATTATTGCAGTCAGCACTTAGGCCAGTACATACTTATGTCTCCTGCAGAGCAACTCGATGCAGGAGGGGGAAACCCTTTGAAATTCCACAAGGTTTCCAAATTCCTTTTGTCAGAAGAGTAAATACTCTGTGGATCCCTAATGCAGCCACTGTTAAAGTACAGGGAAATCTTGTCAGACCAGAGTATAATTACCATATTCATGGTGGCATTTAGTTCTTCAGTGCACTAAATTATTTTGACAAATTTTTCTCTGACTCAAAGAGAAACTGAAGATCTTCTTAATTTTCTCAAGGTTGCTTAGTAGCCTATAGAATTATTCTGATTCCAAAGAAGTTGATGGAATAAGCCTAGAATAGTGAGACTCTAAAAAGTGTTCAGTGTCTCATTAATTTATTCTGAAGTTGTGTTAGGCAAATAAATATTCTAGAAAACCTAAATCAAAACTTTGATTAATCTGCAGTTTCATTAAATCCCTTTATTTCTAGAGGGTTTTTTAGACAGTTTTAACAGAAAAAAATGCAAAATATCATTCCATGCCAGGTTGGAGTGGTCAATATGTATTTATGTCAGAGACTAATTCAAAACAGAATGTCATCCTTGAAGGAGAAGGAATTCAGGACAAAAATCAGGAATATTCTGCAACAAAAAGTTTCCATCTCTAAATGAAAGACTTACCAGAACTGAAGCTTTCTGAAGGAACATATCAAATTTGACAAAACTATCGCATGGATGTGTATTTCTTGGGTTCAAGATAGTACTTCTTCTCAAAGCCAGAGAGAGAAAGAGACATGCTAGGAACTAATACAACCCAGACCATTCCCTCACCCTGCACAGCAAGTACATGGCTTATTACTATCTAGTCAGACGCTCTTCCCTGAAAATAGCAAAGTACCTCTGAACTGTCCGGTGCACAGCGAGCTGTGCCTGGGCACTGTTTGAAAGAGCAACAATTAGCACACAGAAAAAAACTCTTGGTAAGTGTACTCTTAATTAAACAGTAATGATGATCATGGGTCTCTTGTGTTGAAAAGGATTAGCTATATTCAGAATATTTTCTATATTTTATTCACAACACAATGTAAATGTTGTTTCCTATGTCCCTGGTTGTTGAAATATGCTTTGTAGCTCTTGTCAGTGTGAATGAGAGAAAAATAAAACGCGAAACTACGAATATCTGTCTTTCTGCCTCTTTATTCTCCCTGTTTTTCCCCTGTTTCCTAAGCACTACACTGATTTACAGATTTCCTGGCTTTTTCATATGAAAGAGCTAGACAATTACTATAAAACTAGAACTTTATGGGTTTCATTATATGTATTGTAGGTTTCCTACTCTTTTCCCGAAGTATCTCAGAGCCTGTACTTCTGCACTAGTCTGTGGCTTTTTCACTCAGACCTCAAGGGAGCAAAGACATAGAGACACACCTACATATCCCCAAGTACTTCCGAATATATCCATCCTTGTTAGTGTATTGGTCTCTACAACTATTTCTCCTTGCCTTCTTTATTCTAGTACAGCTTCTGCCAGATAAAAATGTCTATTGAAATCAGTTCTTTCTCACCTTTCAGCTTTTTCTTCTCACTGACAGCTGTGTGCAGCTACTCGTAGTTTTTTGCATGCTCCAGAGTGTTTTCTGAGAATTTCAGCTGGAAAGGATGGGAAAGGTGAGTCTCAGGTGGTGGAAGGGAGTGCTACTTTAGTGACAATGCCAAAGTGAAGAGTGCATGTTGGTTTTAAATAAATTTTAATTTTCATACTTTATTTGACAGAAATTTACATTCTGATCCAGCAGCAGTAAAACAAGAATCTGTTTTGGTAAAACCCAGTATCTGCCAACTGGCTCATTTCATCTTAGCCATTGAATGCGTACACCTGTCTTCTGCATGACTAACACACATCCTCAAAGTTAAGGCTGAAACGCTTAGCTGTAATGAGATCTGTGTTATTCTGCTGAGTAAGCCTGTTAAGGCAAGCCAGTCAACAGTGATATAAAAAAAAATGTATTTAGTTCATTCAGCATTTACAGGTACACTTGATGGGGTGTTGGGCTGAGTTAAGAAATAAGGATAGACTATAAATTTTTTGAACCTTAAAAAACCTTCTGGAATCCTATTCTAAATATCTAATTTTACATTTTCCAAGGACATTCTGCATTTACTAGTTTCTGTGACTGTAATATCATTAGATAAAAAATTAAGACATTCTGGCTTCCTTCTCTGACTCGGCTCTGGTCGGTACTTTTCTGCTTCCAACTAACAGTTTGAGGCCCCTTCAGCTGTGATGTGACAAAAGTTTTGGAAGGGGAGGATGCTGTAGACAGGATCACTAAAACCTCTGAGTTAAACTTCCAGGAACAATAAGAATAGATAAGGAATGCAATAAGCTGGCCTTGCACAAAAGCTTCTGTCTCTTGAAACTCTGTTTTTACTCAAATAAGAAGACAAGTACATGTTGCACAGATAATGTTTCTAGGCTTATTAAGGATAGCTAGCACTTTTAAGCACATTTAGGGCATAAAAGCAACCAAATCTCTTGAATATCAAATTCTGTGCAAAATGTGGAAAATGGGAGAAGGGAAAGAGTCTCCGAGAATCAAAAGAGAAGAAAAGATTTGCAAAATCTCTACTTCTCATTCTTTTTCTGACAGCTTGTCTTTTTTAAGGTCATAGCCTCCCCTGAAGTTGAAAGATATATAGAAATATTCTTACAAAAACGTTTTCCAAATAAACTGTGCCATTTTTTCCCACTGCGAATGTTTTTCAAGGTGAAACTGATATGGTTATACATTTTGAACAGGAAAATGGAAAGAACTCTCAATGTGCTATACTGACTGCAGCATGACCATAATTTCTACAGTAATTTCTGATAAGAATATACATTAGTGCATCTCTGAGATCACTGTAGCTTCAAATACTTAAGTAACTCTCTTGGAAAGGTCATGGTTTTCCAAAACACAAGTCCAAAACTCTTTCTCATGATCACAGCAGCAGCAAATGCTCCTGAATAGATGTTTTGGTTTCCTCTCCTCCCTCTTATTCCTTTTAGTGATTTACAAGCAACTAAATAGCCCCATTGCTGTTATGGCATGATTTATGCTCTTCCAGTTTGCCACATTTATGTGGCTGGAATTGAGAAAGTCAGCTTGTAGCACTGCCAATTTGCCAACTTGCCAACCATCAGGTGCCTCGGCAGCTCTGTGGTCCTGTCCTGAGCACTGCTGGTTGCTATGGAAGCAACGCAGTGCAGTGCTCTGAAGGACTAGGAGATGCAGGAGGGACTATTCATCATTTGATAGAGACGTACCAGTACTCTCATGTAAACTTATACCAAGTACAATTTAATCGAGACTGACTGGCCATATATCCTTTGTTCTCTGGAAACTGTGACAATTATGACATTTGCTTACTATGAGAGAAGAAGAGATTTTGTACATCTGGATCCATTTCCCTCTGAGCTTCACTGTTACAAAAGACAGGGGCTTTTGTATGTAACAGAACGATATTTCTCTGCATGCTTTGCCATGTTTTCTGGTAGGAGGTAAGAGGAGGAAAAGGTAGGTGAGACGGATGCTCCCCTTTTGAACCTTTCCATCAGTCCCTCAAATCAGCTCTGTGGGCTGGCATCCCAGGAGTGAGACCTGCCCACAGTCAGCCCTGGGATGCTGCTTCAGCTCAGATGCTGCAGTCTTTCAGAGAAGGAGAGACCAAGCACATGTTGATGCATCATTACGGTGATAAGGCACTTTTCAGCCCATTCAAAGGTCATATCTTGAAGGGGACCAAATTTGTGTAACAGCTATTCAGTTTATGTTCTTCTACAGAGTTTACTAGCATTTACGATGGGAGAAAACCCAGCACTGAGCTCTTTATGTTTGAGAAATAACATTATGCAACAGTTGCATGTCTATATAATAATAGTCTGAAGGACCAAGAAACAGTGACATTTCAGTTTGCAGGCAAGTAAAACAGTTTGCATGAAATCAATAATTAATTTCTTTTTGCCTACTGAGTGATGCCCCATCATTTAGTGTCAAAATAGTTGCTTCTGTGGAATGAAGGTGATTTACGGCTGACAAATTCCTCTTGGAGCACCTACCACATAATGAAATTTCATGGGGAGTCATTCACATGTGAACCTGGCATGAAGCCAGAACAGTTGGAATCTCTGGTTCTTGTTGAAAACTGGATTGGATTTCTTGCTGGGTTTTCTTTCTGGCTTTCAGAACACACTTCCAGTAGAAATGAAATTTGGAATTCCTTCAGCTCTCAGCATCTAGATGCTTCCCAAAATAAAAAAGACATCTGTTTGTAGCATATCTCCTTTCATTTTTTTAAATTATTGCAACACTTGCGTGTAGACTTACTCATGCACTGAACGTATTTTTTTGTGTTGTGGAATAGCATGTGACTTTGAACATGTGACATCCTAGTTGGATGGAAACTGTGAAAGTTTGGCAAGTAAAGTACGGTTTCTGAATTTTCTCTTTTAGAAGATTATGATTTCATGTAATCTCACACCCTTGAGCAGATGCTGTTTTCCCTTCCAGAGCTTTAGGCTGTAACCAACAGGAGACAAAAAGGAGGCAGAGGAAACTGTGAGAGATCACAAGCATTATTATGAAAATGAAAAATTGAATTTTAATGAAAATTGCTGAACAATTTCCACTTAGAAGAAAGGACTCCAATGTTTACTTTTTGCCATCTCTGTTGTGTGCATTAGTCTTGCTGAGACATATGTATCTTTCATCATTGTAGCGTATCTATTATGTTTGATAGTAATGACGTTGTTATTTCTGTGGTACAAATTGATTGCAGTGGATACATAAGCAAATGCATTTGCCTGTGTGTATGCTTGCCTATATTGTAATCCATAGCTACTAAAACGTCTTATTTTTTTCATGGATTTTTGTATGCCTCTCTCTGCATATGATGAGCTGAGGGTGAAAGCCTATGTCAAGTCTTTATTAGAAGACCAATGCTGTAAGAATTAGGAAAAAAGGTCTAAACACCAGTTGAAGCATTTAATTTCAGAAGGAAGGCACAAAGAAAACAAAAGGGTTGATACAGAGAAATATCGACAATGGGAAATAGCAATTTTTCTGTGAGAATGCTTTCTAGGTAAGGAACTTGTTTAGGGTAGGTTTAATGCTCAGTCCTTCCTCCTGACAGGGGCATATAAATACACAAAATTCAACTCTTAGAAAAAATGTCCAAAATGTTGAAAGACAAGATAATCAAGGACAGCATGAGGTATTCGCCTGAGTATTTCCATTTGATGATTTTGTTTTATATGCGCAATTAAATATTCAGTTGAGACCCCCAAGTTTCTCTTTCTAATGCAAAAGCCTATACAGCAGCCAACAACACAGTTAAGACCTTGCTTTCTCCACAGGAAAGCGTATTTCAGGTGCAAAAGCTCCAGTAAAATGAAGAGAGGGAGCCCCGTCAAAAAGTGAATGGTGATCTGATAATTCAAATATTCAAATATTCAAATTTCCTGGTTACTGTAAGAGGACATTTGCAGCCATGTACCCCCTCTCCACTGAGTGTCTTAAGCATTCTAGTGAGTTATTTACTCTCTGGCTTAATTAAAATTTAAATATTTTAAACAGAGTGGAACAACTTCCACAAAAAGGACAACAATTTTCCTCTTGCAGTGAAGGAGATGTAAGTTCACATTATTTTAAGCAGAGATACAGGTGAATCTGAGTCTTCCAGAGCCAGAATATTTGCCTGCTTGAGATAAACAGGATGATGAACACCTGTCTGGATATTTTCTCAGAGTGGTGCTGGCTTTAAATGATTTACCAGTGAATTCAACTAGATTTTAAAAATACTTTGCAAATAATAAAAATAATATTTTCCACTAAATATACTTTTATCAAAAAACATATTTATCGAAACATTTAAATCATTTTACTAATAAGTGATTTAACTATACCACGAAAAATTGTTATAGGAGGGGTCATCATCAAACCAGTATATTCTTCATTACTTCAGTTTGCTCTTTGAGGAGAAATGTAGCTTTACCTACTAACAGCCTGATTATGAACTGGTGAACTGAGGCCTGTGGTATGTGATTTATACAAACAGTGATCCTGAAATCTTCACCATTGTTTTCCACAACACTTTTGACAACACTGCTATATATATTTTTCTTTTCCTGTAGACCTCATCTATTCTTTGATTTATCTCAAACATTTTCTAATGGCAACTTAAGTCAAAGAAGTCTTCAGAGCTTAACAAAGTCAGAGGAAACACATTATCTACAGACCAACAGATAATATATTTTCTTCTATTCAAAGGTAAGCCATGTTTGAGTAGTCTGTTGGTTTCTTCAGCTTATTGCTTACTGTCTAATGACAGACCTCGTAGTAAGAACACGTGTGTATTCATCATTGTTTGTATAATTTTTTCACCTAAAGAGATCTGAGAAATAATAATTTTTTTCATGGCTCTGAGGGGCTATTGGTTTGAAATGTCACCTTTTTAAGAGTCAGAAAAAAACAGGAAGGAGAAATGTAACAACATGTCAACAGCAGTTTTCATCATGCAAATCAACAGAAGTTATCTGAAATACTACTTTATCCTGCATAATTTTTCTTAGGTTCTCCATAATTTGCTCCATAATATTTATTATTTAATCTTATTTTGAAAAATATTTAAATATTGCTATTATATCCTTGTTCTTATATTTCTAGGTGTGGTATTACATTGGGTCTTGAGTGCCAGAGTTGTGAGATTGCTGTGCTTTCTGCTTTTTTTCTCATATTACTGGCACTGTTTGGCATGTGCTTTCACATGTCATACATTCTGTGTCAATGGTAAAAACTCTGTATTGCAAATGTGAACTGTGCAAATGTATGATTTTCCCAGAGATGTCCATTTCATCTTTAATTCTAATGTTTTTTTTTCTGTAACTCATTAAAACATTTTTATTAGGTGATAAGTGTAATATTTTTGTTCATCATGATTGTAGTTAATTTTTAATATCTAATTGTACTTTTTCTCTTGTAGAGGGATCTCAGTGAAGTGTCTCTGAAAGTATTGTTTAGTTTTATAGAGATTATTTTATCAAACGCTGGTTTATTTTCTGTGATACAATATCAAAACACAAAAATACAGCTAAGTCTTGATTAAAACTTTTACTTACAAAAGGATGCATAACTTCTCTAATATAAAAATATAAAATAAACTATACTCTGTTTTGGTTACATTGAAGACTGTTTTTATGCTCTATTTCATTTCATGAATATGTAGTCATTATGTTTTATTCAAAGATTTAGTCTTTCTCCTTATTTTTTTTGACAAAAGACCTTTTTTTTGAGGTGCTACACAAACATAAATTCAAACATCCCAACATTCAGAAGTGAAGGTAAGCTGCAGAAGTGTTCATTCAAATGCCAAGGTCTACCCTGCATGCTTTGGAACTGCAAGGCCTCATCTGAAGTCCACAGGGTCACTTTCATCCACTGCTGAAGTCAACAGAAATTTTGTCCTAGATTTCAGCTGGTGTATAAAAGAGCTCTGTGAGAAAAGATTATAGTGAAATATGTTTCTTGCTCATTACCTTTTCAGTGCAATGGAGACTGATCATGTGAATTTACATCAGGAGGTGTCTTTAGTATTTCCATCAGACAATTTTGTAAACCTCTAAGTTTATGTTATGACATAAAATACATTGCAACCATTGCTTAACACTAGAATTAACATTGCATGTGCTAATTTGACTGCTAGCCTTTGTGAAAGTCTGTATCACCTGCCAAAAAAGCAGGACACCTTTTTTTCTCAAAATGAACTTTTATGATTCCTTCTAATATTTAATAGCTATTTTAAGAATAAGATGAAATGAATAAACCATTTATGTCATTGAAAATATCATTGAATTGAAGAAATTCTAATAAGAAACATTCAATAAAGTAGTCATCATGCAATTAGCTATAGTAATAGCAATAGTAGTAATAATGAAATATGATCTAATAATAAAATACACCAAAGGAAGATACAGTCCTTAAAATTAAGATTTTATTCTCTCCTTTTACTTTCATACCTGAAGTATTCCGTTTAAGCAATATAATAGCATGATTAGCCATGTGTTCTTTGGATGATATTTTAAGAATTTAGATATAAGCATGGGATGATAACAAATGTAGTAATTTGTATTTCCACATGGGAAAATTGTAGTACCTCTTGCTAGATTTATTGTGAGATCCAGTGATGAAACTCTTGCCTCATTAAAATAAGTGGACTATTTGCTAGAGACTGCAGTAGAGCCACAGTTTCAGCCCACATCCTCAGCTCATAATTCAGTATGTCTCCACTGAGTTCATTGATTCCAGGCCAAATCACACATGTTAAATCTTCCAGGCACTATTTTTGAAATATCTTCCAAACGCAAGAGATAATACCTTCCTGATATCACATAGAAGGTTAATTCCTTATATTTGTCCCAGGACTATGACGTGACTTTCTAGGGCACGTCATCTACACAGATGCATACAGAAGGTGTATTTAGTTATGCCTTGGCGAATTAACTCGCTTATGCTGTGTTTCACCAGCTCCGTTTTAGAAAGGTTGGACTTGACCAGTTACTGGAATTCTTCCCATGAAAATACAGGGGGTACAGAAAACCGTGTTTGCACCGAGTTTGTGGCCTTTGTCCCTATTAGCCCATATTGTGCAGATGTCCCTTTCTCAGATGTTTGGGTGCACTTTATTGTAGCAGCTGTTCTTCACATGAATATTAATGCCAAAAATTCTGGCTGGGCACAATATTACAGGTATTTATTACAGAGGAGCAGGGATTATAATTCTATCTGGTTTGGCTGAATTCCAGTATGAACAGCTTCATTCTGCCCACACAAAATTCCTCTATAACTTCATGAATGGTGTTTTGTGTTCTGCATTAGAAATATTCTGGGCAATAGTTGTGCTTTGGTACATTGCTGTATGAAATATTTTGGTTCTCATTGCAGATGGAGGATACTGCAGACGTGTACACACTGAGGCTCAGATATAAAGCTATCAGGTTACCTCATTATAAATTTTATTGCTTTTATTTCTGTTTAAGTTGTCTCTCCTAAGTTTTTAACCTTCTGATGAACTCCTGCTGGCAACCACTACATTTTACTTCGGCCTGGCAAACTGAACACCTTCTTTGAGAGCTCATGTTAATGCACAAGCAGACCAGAAGATGTGCAATGTTGTGTGGCAACCCAGACAACTTCTCATCACTATCTTCTCTTCCCTCCCAGGTGCTTATTAAAACTGCATTCCTAAGAAATGTTGGACAGGTAATCTGACCTTGAACCTCTCAAATGGCAACAGTCTACAATGTTTTGTGCCAAATCATCGGTTATGTTCTCAGTGAGTGTGTAGTTTTCCAGGATGCTGATCAATTAGCTGTAGTAATAGCAATAGTAGTAATTCAGTAATTAGCAATTCTAATTAATTAGTAATTCTAATGCAGCTTGAATTTAGAAAACACTGTTTTCTCACTCTCGCGATCACTCTGTATCTTAGTGGACAAAAGTTTGTTTTATAAAACACTTGTTTTGTATGAACAAAAAGCCGACAAGTCACACTAATCAAAATCCTTCATCAGCTCAAGCTATCAGCTTTAAAGAAACTTTTGCCTTCTAAGTAATATGTGTTTTCTGTTGATGCCTTCCTGGGTGGTAAGACCGAGCTAACTCCCCTTTGACCACAGCAGAATAAATCTTGACCCTTCATGTAGCAGAGATTGTTATTGTTGCCAGCTTTTATGGATGTTAGGTAGGAAAGAGTGTACTCAGGGTTAGTCCACTTGGTGGTTACAGTTGTGAGAAATGTGTTTCATCAAATGTGATTGAAGGGCTAGCTTCTTTCAACAGGACTTGTGCTTCACTCGTGTGACAGGACAAGCATGCCTTGGACAAAAATAAAGTTACCTGGGCAATGGTTAATATTGTATATCCAGAGTCTAAAGTAAATTATCTGTGCATCAAATGAGCTGTACCTTGTTGAAATGCAATCGTGTCATCTAAGTAATACTATTGTAATGTGGCTTTTTTATAAGCCTATTATCTATACCTCCTACTGAATTATATGAATGTGTGCTCAAGGACAATAAATTTCAGAGCCCATCCAATCATCATATCCATCTAGTAAAGCACACTTTTTAATGTACATTTAATAATATAATGATTTTAACAGTTGACTATTTCATTTTCACCATACAGAATGATGTGTCCGTATTTCTTACAAATAAGAAAAAGGTCTGTCTCAGGGAAGTGAATGCACATCTCTCCAAAAGAAATGATTCGTTCCGAATGCAATTCTTTCCTGAGTTGCTCACAGACCGGCAGTACGACTTACTGTACATTGTTTCTTCTGCAGCATTTCACTGGCTTCATATGTTTTAATTTCAGAGCTAATGCCTTTCAATGTTCTTTCTGTTGGAAGCGGTGCAGCACTAATGAACCAGTGTCCAAGCGAAGAGACAACGAAACGCAGTTTTGCTTTATCTTTGCAAAGACAATGCTAGAGGCCGGAGATTTACTAATACCTTGAAAGGGTCCTGTTAGTGGAAAAGGTTGTTTTTTAAATAACAAATGGTAAAATATTGACCACCATGTAATTCACAACAGGCCTTTACAAGGTTCTTTTCGGATCTGATTGACAGAATGTACTTTAAAAGGTATTTGGTAGATATATTTTAGAAGATAAACTAATTTATCTTTCTAATTCTAAAGGAGAGCCATTGGCTCCAGCGTTATGTCACTCAATAGTTGCGAATTCAAGGAAACCGTGATACATAGCCTAACCAAAGAGTTGTTATTTGACCACTGCTAACAGGACAGGTGTGCCCTTGGCCCTTCCTGTTTGTCATGAGCCTGTTTCATTCTGTTTTTCCCTGGTGTCTGTTACTCACTAGGAACCCATTAATCATGTCTCCTGTCCTGCGCAGATTGCAGTGCAGATCCAGGCAGCTGCTACGAGATAAGTACTCTGTGAGTGGACATGAACCCAGCAGGTGGCAAGGGTCAAACATCCTAACTTAAAAGCGCTCAAAAGGCCAGAAATGACTTAGAAAAAAAAAAATATGTGTGGAGACAGGGGTAGCAAATACAAGGGCTTTGACCACCAAGCACCTCTCTGATAAGAGTTTATCGCTTTATTGCTTTACAGCCTATTTATGCAGCAACATTGAGGTGACATTATTACAGGATAATTTAATGCTTGCAAGAATTTCTCAGCAACTCTGGAAGCTGCATTAGAGTAATTCTCTTAGTGAGACCAGTCAGTCCAGGCAGAACATGGAACTAACGAAGATACTCATTTTCAGGTATTCAGGCTAGTTTGGAACACTTTCAGCTCCAGCTAGCACAGCTACCTATGTGTTGGCACACCCATAAGAGCCGTCTCAGGAAAGGAGAGTCTCAGTACTATGACTCGATACATTGCACTGATCAAAAGCAAAATAAAACAATGAAGCACAGAAATATGGAACAAATATTTTAAAAAAGAGTGCTGTAGGGAAACTGTTTCTACGCTACACAGACCTATGAATGATTGTGTGCAAAAGCTCTGTAACAGATGAAACTGGCAAAAACGAAGGCAAAAATATGGGTTGACAGCAGGAGACAAGTTATTAATACATTTTATCAAAATATGCTGGGACAGAGGACACATTTTCTCTCAGAAGCTTTGGTCAGACAGAAGGTAACAGTTGGACAGCCACTTGTAAGTACAGGAACTGCTGTTTTTCTGCCTGTTTCTTCACTCCAACAAGAGAAAAGGCCATCCTGCAGAGCTCAGTAATGTTATATAAAAAGGACTTACTTGCCACATAATAAGAAAGAAAAGGGAGAATATTATAGTGACCTGACTTTCAGTGTGGGAGCATGAAACACATAAGTAATATCAAGATTTACTACAAGTCCTGATTGAACTTTCATGTTATGTTTCCACGGTGGGTATGTGGTGTAAGTTGTGGGGGTGACAGGACAGTCATATCCTTTCCCTTTGGTCTACATTATCTATCAGATTAAACAGTGAATTAGCTTAATAGAGGTTACTTTTTATGGAGTGATATTGGAGGATAGACTTTATTTTCTGATATATTAGGTTTTGAAACTCCAGAGAGCACCAATAGGACAAATCTACGAATCAGATGTTTGTCCTTGGACCCTTCCTGAACATCTTCATAGGGGACTGCAAAAGCACACTGCATGTTCTCTTATTGCAAAAGCAAAGATATCCTAGTGCTTTTGCAAGTAGATGGATTTAAATCCCTTCCAAGACATCATAAGTCTTCATTCCTTTTTAGTCCAGGTGACCCTCTATCTTCCTCTGATATACTTGTACCAGCTAGCTTGTACAGACTAATCTCTTTTACTTTTAATGCCCATTTATCTGGTAATAGTCTTTTTAAATCACTTGAGATCATGCTACTGGTGAGTGAGCGAGTCAGTCTATCCTGACAACTCTCTTTAATAAAAGTAGGTGGGATTTCTCAGTATAATCCAGGTGACCCAGAGAGTAAAGTACAGAAGATTGTCTATTTTGTCAGGCAAATAGTGGAAGATTTCTTTTGGATCTTTCTCTATGTTTGTTCCTACTCTCTTCATCATCTGTAGTGAAATACCTATCGACTTCTACGACATAGAATTCACCGTTATGTGCTAATCACTCTGCTTCTGACCCTGGAAGTCAGTGGGGGTTTTGCCATTGCATCTCTTTTATCAACATACTGCATAGTAGATAAAGATGGGGAGTGGTAGCCAGGACAAGCCAAATCCTGACCCCAGAATATATTACCAGGAGTATTTTAGGAAAACTGTTATTACTTGGAAAATACCGACACACTAAAATAAAACTTTATTTTAAAGAACATAAGAGAGTTTGGATTTTGTTTGTCTTTTTGAAGGTTTTCCGATCTGGAAAGGCATTTCTAGTCACAACAAAAGCTGAAAAATCTGGAATTACCTAACGGTCAAATTACCTGTCACCTAGGAAAGTAGGAGCAAGATCAGACTCACAGTACACTTTAAGAAACTTCATGTTTACCACCCTTTGGTCCATTTCAGTACGGGTTGCTCACTATTTGAATATTCCCAGCTTCACGGTGGTGGTGGAAGGTAAAATATTTTCATTATCAAAGCTCAATGGAGTCTAAATGCTTGTCTTTGCGGCTTTTGTGCCAGTATCACTTTTCTGATCTGAATAAGCATATCTATTAATCAGATAGTTTGTATGTAATTGAGAGTTTCCAAGTCTTACAAGAAAACCTGTTTAAAAAATCACCAAGGCACAACATGACATCAAATGAAGAGCTTTCATACTTTTTAAAATATGTTCCTCATAATTTTTTTGTTCCTCATTTTTTTCTTATAATTTTATTTGTCTTCACTGGATAGCATAGATTGCCTCTAAAGGGGGGGAAAAGTATATTCCTAAAATTTCATCATTCTTTAAAAAGTGGTGTTTTTTTTTTAATTAGAAATTAAACTCCAATTTCTAAATGATTTACAAAACTCAAAGTTTAATCAGTCTCACCTATATTTTCAGTCTTATGGTGCATCAATAAAAAGGACTAGTTGATGTTAGTAACAAACTAATGAGTAGTTTAGGCCACATCATGAAGTTTTTGTTGGAGGAGATAGAGTTAAATCTCTTTTATCAACCAGACACATGCTTTTGAGAAATTCTGAGAGCACATGAAAGGCAGTAGGGACTTAGAGGAAAAAGAGCCAGATTAAATGCTACCCTACATCTGCTTTTATATATGAAAGAGATTAAATTGTATCCAAATTGGACATCCATGAAAGCAGCTGAAAAATTCGGAAGCATGCAAAATACAGCAGAAAATGGTTGTTAAAAGGTTATAGCATTTTAAAATTGACAAGGCTCCTTGGCCAGTTTACACATACCCAGGAGTGCTGAAGGAAGTGGGGGATGAAACTGGCAAAGCATTAGCAGCATTTTCACAAGTTCACTCAATTTTTATTCCCTTCAAGAGCCAGAGACAGATCTGAAGACTGGGAAAATGGGTCACACGGCTTCTTTACTTTATAAAGATGAAGAAGAGGTAGAGACACAGACATGATAAAGTTGATTCAGTCTTTTTGATATTATTGTAGGAAGAGAGTGAAAAATGTTATTAAGGGTTGAAAAAAAGAGAAATATAAGGTACAACAAAGGGTAAAATGTCACTCTGTTTGTTCAGCACTATTCAATTAAGGCCATCTCATATCTCTCCAGAGGAAAGCATTTCTCTGTGTTAAACATATTCATATTCTTTGGGATGATACCATTGTGGTAGATACGGAACATCAAAGAAGAATAATCTGTACACACCCTTTTAATTTCTCCACATGAAAATTGCATATAGCTTAGAAGATCCTTTGAGAGCATCCCACTTTGTAGCCCTGAACAGACCAGCACAAAACGTGAGATACCTTTTTGTAGTTCCATTTCCTTCATCAAATTCAAATAGTCTAAACCTTTAAAAAAATTACAGGAAATAAAAGACAAAAATAGAGTTCCAACGTGCTATATCATGATGCGATCTTTTTTTCCCCTTTCACAGTGAATTGTAGCTTAGGTCTGTTTTACAGTCTTGACTAAAGACAACACCGTTTACCTGCAGCAGTAACAAGCTGTTTCAGAAATCCTGCACACAAATTCAACTTTGCTGCTGCTGTTGTTGTTGAAAGTGGGTATTCTAGTCCCATTATATGAAAATCACTATTCCCTAAAGAGCTGTGAAGGCTATGCTTTGCTTAATTCTTGACTAGCTGCCAGTTGTGTTAATCTTTCTGAGCAGTTTAAGTACTGGACTGTGAAACTGCCTCTTTTGAAAGTTAGAGCAGTGTGTGTGTACAGTCAGTGTCACTGGTCAATACAAACTGCAGACACTGTAAATGTTTATTAGCAAAGCTCATATAAGTAGAACTTCATGTATTTTCCTTTTAAGAGCTGATGCAGAAATGTTACCTTTCTCTTATGCGTGAACATCACAGTCCAGTCCCACCGTGGTTGTTTCCTCTAGTGTTGTTGGTGATGAGAGCAGCCTTCTGCCGCTGGAAACTAGGGAAGGTGTGACTTCATGCTGCTTTATAGCTGCATGCTGAAGCCAAATAGTGAGTGACAAAGCAATGCTAATCTGCACTGTGCTTTTGAAATAGTGCTCATTTTCAGAAGAACTCGGTAATGAGAGACCTACAGAACCAACTGTGCCCCAAACTACAGGTATATCTGTTTTAAGCCTGCACTTATCTATTCCCAAAATACAAGCCCAGATAATTAATAGTAAATAAAAGATAAGATGGGTAGAGGTTGTATTGATGCATATTCAAATCTGGTTAACTGATATGCCATTTTGCTTGTTCCTCTCTCAATATATTTTTCTGTGCAATCAGGGATTACTTCAAGTGACAACCTGCTGCAGCAGTGTAGCTGGGGTGGCCATATGGAACGTAGTCAACAAAGCACAGTTGTAGAAACATGCCAAAAATGGAAGCACTCTTCCCCAAGCATGTTTCTTCCTGTGGTGTATTGAAAAAAATCAAACAACTTCTTGTTGCCTATAGTAAATACTACATTGCAGCTGAATAGGAAAATCTAACTATGGAGTCAGTATTATCTGAATTTTTATTGAAAGAATAATTATCTATTTTTAAGGTAAAATCGCTGTGTCATATCCTCTTACTCATAGGAAAGAAAGTCCACCAGATACCACATAAAGCTGTGTCATAACTCTTGTCTGCAGTCAAAAACACATTTTTGGAGGACTAATATTCCACTCTATGCTTTTACTACAGCTATCATAACAGTTCATACCTATTAAAGATACAGCACAGAAGAAATGATTCCATGACCAAAACCTATATGAAAAAAGTTACTTTTTCCAGTTTTTAACAGCTCCTACAGCTCTGAAACTACTTAATTAACTATTATTTGGCATCATAAATTGCTATTAGCTATAACTTTTATTCCAGTTTACAGCCCATATTGCAAATTTTTCATACAATCAAAACACATGCACATTAATTTTGAATATCAAAAGTAAAGGCGAATTCCATATAAACAAGAAATGTCAGTGGTTCCTTGGATACTCAGGAATAACATGAAAGCTGTATCACGCTCCCTCTCACAGCTGGGGATTTAGATTACTCAAGAGGAGTTCTGTGGCTCTGATGAAATTTTCATTTAAACTTTTTGTGAAATACATACATTTTGAGAGGTATGTGTTACCACCCTTGTTACAGACTGGTCTTAAGTTCTGTCTTTCAGAACAGAAGAAACTCGCACACTTTTCATCAGAAGAAGTGGTATGCTTTATAAAAGAATGTGGAATAACCAAGATTATGCAGGTACTCAGATTACACAAAGTCCTCTGTTAGTATCATGAAACAAGAAACATAAGATGATGTAAGTAGCCTATCTCGTCTAAAACTTCTGATTTTCTATCAAGCAGGACAGAATGATAGTATCTTGCATTTAAGTGACTATTTATAAAGGAAAGACATTGATGTGGCTTGGCATTGTCTTCTGACACTTATCTGACACCAGCTGTCATCTAACCTAACTTCAGTGACTTAAAAATTTGATACCCCATGTGGGATAGATCTCTAGTTTTATTATGTAGTCCATGGAGACAGGCACTTCCAAAATGATTCACACAACTTGGGTGGGAAGGTTTTCTCTTGAATGTGGCATAAGATTATAATGAGTCACCAGCCTGAGGTCCTTACATCACTCACTGGAAGTTCCCCCATTATCTATAAAGGGATCAGTCAACTGGTTTAAATCAGGAGCACCCAATTTAGATGCATTAGTGAAATGAATCTTACCCATTAAATAATGAATGTAATTTAACAGGTAGCTCTTTTGAAACAACTGTCTACCTTCTATAACAAAATCTCACTTCTCATTGCTGATTACATCAGATGGGTCCTGCAAACAATAAGAATCAGTTTTAATGTATTAAGAGATTACGGTAACTGTCTGAGGAAAACAAGTACAATAATTTGAAATAATTAAATGCTTGTCCGTCACTGGAGGTAACTAAAACTGTTGTATTTATAACTGCCCAAGTAGTAAATAAACTCTGTAAAGGTGGAGGAAAAACTGAAAAACAAGTGATTTCCTAAAGGAATTGTAAATACTGTCAGGAAACCTGAGGGGGAAATATTTGTCCATAGACATGAAAAGTGTTCTTGTGTTTCAACCTCAAAGAACCCCAGCATTCAAGACTAAGATGACAGACTTTTTCTATCCATTCTTTCCCAAAGAGTGTTGCATTTTTAATGCTCTCTCTTATCCAGTAATTACTCAGAAAGGGTAAGAAATTTATTTAAACCTCAGTGTGTTATACATATATCTATAGTAATGCTTTTAGTCACTGATTATCTTCCTTGTTTTTAACAAAAAGTCTGAATGATAATTCAGTAGCCTGTGACAAGTATTTTTGCCATAGAGACATTGCTAATTTGCCAACTTAAGTATCACCTTTATTGTGACCATCTGTATTTAAAGGAAGTTCTTGGAATTTACCTATCTGCTGCTCAAAACCATTATTTTTTAGTAAACAAACCCATAAAAGGTAGAAGAAAATACAGTAAAAAAGATCTTAAGTTTAACTCGAAACAGTCAATCTCTGTTATCTCCCCATGGACTAAACTGAAGCAAGACTAGAGGGTTCTGCTGATTATTATACAATATGGGATTTTTACAAGTACAAATCCAGTCTGGCATACTCACAGTTTTACCATCTCTTCGATTTGGGATTAGAACTGTATCTCCCATTTCCTTTTCCTTCCCTTCTGCTCAGAAATATTTTCTTTTGCAGAACCTTAAAACCTCTCAATAAATCCATTACTGCAAAATGAAAATCAGTTGTAAATATTTTATAAGACTGATGAATATCTCTCACCACTTTGGCAAGATAAAATAAAAATGAATGTTTATGATATAATAATTAGCAACTTTGGAAATTATTCAAACACGGATGAAGGTAAGTCTTGACTAGAGATGTCAAAAACAAGGAAAAGAGACTTCCCTTTTCGAGACTGACACGAAGCTGTGGTTGTCACATATTAGATCTATGAATATTTAGTGCAGTGTGGAAATTAACATTTAATATACTCAACTCCTATGTGACACAAGTACCTGGCACATTTCTTTCAAAATTAAATAATAAAAATGTTTAACTACATTCTATGCTTTTGACCCTGAAACCTTTACATTTTGCCATCTGAAAGAGTGCTGAGCTTTGTCTTACAACATTAGCACAATAATTTCAGAAGTTACACATATAAATGTACATGCCAGTGACAAAATAAAAACAACCTGTCTTTCAAAGCAGTTATGATACATCAAATCCATCCATGTATTGACCACGAATTGAAGAAAAATTTATTGCAAAAGCTAACTTAAAAGGACAAACACAAGCAACAAGGTTGCCCACAGTTTGATTCTCACTATGTTTTTTTCTTTACTTAAGATCACACACAATATATGGTTTTGAATAAATCAAACAGCTAATATTGAATAATTTATTATAATAATATGACAACAATGAGATTAAAAAACATTTACAATTATTACCTCCCAAAGTCAGTGCAGAGGTGACCCAAGACAGTCTCGATAAACCAGATTTGAATTGAGTATTGTGAGCATTAAAGGGCTGGTTACCTTTCTCAGCAGGGAACTAGATTTGGTGATCCAGAAGACCCTTTGCTGACCTGCGTTCGTAACTGGCTAACAAATTTATTATTTCACTGTATCACCAGGCCCATTATATCGTGTCCACAAAAAGTGCATATTATGTGAATTTGTTCCCTGATTAAATTACCATTTGTTTCTCTAGCAAATAGATGAGGATTGGCTTGTGCAAAGGCAAGGGCAGACAGCACAGTTGGCTCAGTCTCTTTCAACCTTGCTTTAGTGGGAACTGTTCAAAAGAGATGAAATGAATTTGAGTCTACTCCTGTGCCCAGTAAAAATTATACAAAACATTGGCAAGACCAACTAAAGTCTGGATTCGTCATGAAACCTCAAATCAGGCAGTATCTTTTATTTCAGTAATTTTAACAGTGCCAATTTAAATTTCTAGTATATAACATACTACTTCAACACTCCAGAATTATTTTACCAAGCAGAAATCTGATTCGATTTAGTATTCTACATGCATGTTAGAGAAAAAGAGTATACTCCTCAGTTTAAATGGTTTATTTCTTGAAATCATATATTTTTGATTTTTTTTTAACATCTTTTAGGTCCTAACAAGGGGATTTACAAGAGGCTTTGTAAGTACCTTTTTTCACTTATATTTAGTATTAAAAGTCATATGATTTTTATTCTGCATTCTAATTATCATCAGCTTAATTTCATTACTGAATGGGAAGAGTTACACACATTTTTAAAGACACCTGCAGTGTTTTTAAAGCCAAGATAAAACGTGAATCAGAAGGAGAGATTATTTTTTTTTAAATGTATTCTGTTGCCTTCCCCTAAGAAAATTTTTGCTGTAATTGTATAAATTATTTTTTTGTACTGAACAATTTATTGAAACATTAGCAAAGGATATCTTAAAAACTAAGTTCCTGGATTCAATTCTGGATTTCATATGAAAGTTCAAAATAAGTTAAAAGATAATTAGTTAATAATTGACATTTTTTTCAAGCAGAATAATTTCTTAGTTATTAATAATTCCTTTACAATAAAATTGTTTAAAATGCATCATATTGGTCACAGGTTATACTCCATTTATCATAGCATGTAATTTTCTTGTTTGCTTTTTTTTTCTTCAATTGGCCTTAATGCAGGATCCAAACATAGTTGTCTATTCTGAAAATTAAGCCTCTTCAATAAGCTAAAACACAGTGAGAATGATAAGTGAGAACTAAGACACAGCTAACATTCTTTAACAATTTGGAGAAGTGAGAGGCTTGAACATCTTACTTGAACAGCAATTCATTCTTAAGTAATCACCTCAATTCCAGTTTAAGGACTTCTGGACTATTGAACTAAACAAAAGTTTGTCCATTTGTCCTAAGTTCTCATATTACACTATTTTATTTTTTTTTTTGGCTAAGCTCCTGTTTCTTCTCTTCCATACACATATTTTGTTGCCTTACTTAAAGAACTTAAAGTTATTTAAATCCATCTGGAATTTTAAAGAAAGTGTTGTGGGAAAATAATACCACCTAAACTTAAATTCCTTTGGTCTCTTGTTTTAATCCATATGTTGGGATTTGGTAAAGTGATTCTTCAGAAAGAACTGTCTTATGAAGCTGAACATCAGCAAAGTTGTCTTTCCAACACTGAGCAATCAACAAATTCTTCAAAGACCACATCATGGAAGCAGATAGGGGGAAGGATTGGACCATTTCTCATGCAGTCAGCAAGAGAATGTTTCTAACAAGCATTTCACAGAATCACAGAATCACAGAATGTTAAGGATTGGAAGGGACCTCGAAATATCATCTAGTCCAATCCCCCTGCCGGAGCAGGAACACCTAAATCAGATCACACAGGAACACATCCAGGCGGGCTTTGAATGTCTCCAGAGAAGGAGACTCCACAACCTCTCTGGGCAGCCTGTTCC
>WKFP01013867.1:478041-526955 GCA_011057875.1 Pterocles orientalis
CCCCACGATAACCAGGGCCTGTGACTGCGAGGCTGCTACCAGCTGCCTGTAGAAGGCCTCATCGGCTTCCTCATCCTGATCCGGTGGCCTGTAATAGATACCCACGACAGTATCACCCATGCCAGCCTGTCCCTTAATTCTCACCCACAAACTCTCGACTCGCTCGTCATCCCCCCCTGGGCAGTACTCAATACACTGTAGTTGTTCTCTCACATAAAGAGCCACTCCTCCACCTCTCCTTGCTGGCCTGTCCCTCCTGAGAAGGGTTGGACACACTCTCTGGGAGTGTGTCCAACAATTTTAGTGGGAAAAATTCCTAATTATTCCAGGGAGATCATAATTTGGCAGAAGCTGTCAAAGAAGTGGAATTGATTCTAAAAAAGGATTATTCCCTACAAGCATACTATAATAATGTATACCAGAACTTATAGTAAGACTTATTTTTTTCCAGAGGGACTCCTTGTATCTGTTTGTGTCACCTCAGATTTCTAATAGCGTCCCGTCCAAGTGCTAGTGAATTCCAGGGTTGTTTAGTGTCTGAGGTCCAAAGTGACTGCACTGAACCCTTTCCAATGTCTATAGCGAACAAGTATGATTACCAAGAGTATAATAAAATAATAAGTTAACTGTTACCGATATTTATTCAGAAAAATAACCCCAAAGTTAGTTAACTGGTCTCTGGAATCACGATTAAACTGCAGTTACTTTCATAATGAACATGACCTGTGGTATAGTAGCTCATAACACTGAAATCTCTATTTTTTTAACTTGAGTGAAGTTCTATTTGATGTCACTGGGAGAACTCTGGTTCTTCAAATGAACTCAAGACCGAATGCGAACTTTTAAGATTAGTTTTGTGTATGGGGAAGCTAATTTTCAAATAAATGTGTTTTTACTGTTAGAGTTCTAATGTACTTGTACAGTGCCCTCTATAGTATGTTGTAGTGGTGGGTTAACCTTGGCTGGATGCCAGGTGCCCACCAGGCCCCTCTATCACTCCCCCTTCAGCAAAATAAAGGGGGAGAACAAGATTAAAAACTCAGGGTCAAGATAAAAGCAGTTTAACTAAAGCAAAGGCCAAGACCATGCACAGAAACAAAAGGTAAACAAAGATGTTATTCTCTGCTTCCCCTCAGTAAGCAATGTCTGGCCACTTCCTGGGAAAGCAGAGCTTCAGTGTGTGCAGCAGCTGCTCCTGGAGACAAACACAGTAACAAATGCCCCCCTCCTCCTGCCTGCCCTTGGCTGTTATGGCTGAGCTGAGGTCACATGGTATGGAACAGCCAATCCGGGTCAGCTGTCCTGGCTCTGCCCCTCCCAAGGTGTGTTATAAACACCCTGCTGGCTACAGGGTAACACTCAGCACTGGGAGGGCTGCTGTGGGGATACTGACTCCATCTCAGCCAGACCCAATACAGTTGTAAAATTAAACATGCACCTGTCATTTGATCACACCTGTTACAAATCCATATTACACAATTAGCATGAATGGTTAACCAGAGCCAAGCTATAAGTAATTTGGCATTCAATGAAAGGTTTCTGTGCTGAAGAAATATCCCTGACTTGGCTTACTGGAATCTATTAATTTCTCATCAACTTTGAAACACCATTCAGCCTTTGATCAGATAGAGATTTAATTTTAACCCTTGTAGAATACTATTTTTTTGACTGCCTCATTACTCTCTGGTCTTCAAATCACTGATTCATTGCAAGTACTTAGATGGTGCTTTTACATTTGTTGAGACACTCCCCCTCTTATTGCTGGCCCTGCTTTTTGTCTGGGCACAGCTTCATCCTGTTATGGAAACTTACTTTTGCTCTTCTAGAGATGTCCTAACATATACTTTTTTATTATTTTTTTTAAAATAATTCTTTCAGCAATATGGGAATTCCTCAGATCAGTTCAGTTCTCAAGGACAAGAAGTATAATTTCGAAAAGCATTTCTCCGAACTGTGTGGGAACTTATTCATCAATGCATTTTTTTGGTGTTAGTCTGGAACCGTACAAGGTTGTAAAATTGTAGTGCAGAATTGGTACATATCAAAAATAGTTGGAAAGTGTCCTAGTGTTGTGACTAATGCTCTTTGACTTTTGCTTTCACACTTGCTGCAGCTTCTATAGAAATCAATAGGCTATTCCACTGCATTCGATGGGAATTGGTCTACGTCTTCAGTTACTCACTGATGATTTCCTCTGAATTTGGCATATAAAAAACCAGTTTCAGTCCTGTTAGTCAAATTTGTGTTTTCACAGAGTAAAAAACAAAATTCCAATCTATTCCCAAGGGACTGAGACTTGGCTCAAGCCATTACTAAGATTTCAGTACTAGGAACTTCAGTACAAACATGAATACAGCAGTTGAAGAGATAACAGGACGTAATTTTAGTGTTTAACCAGCTGACACTCTGCAGACAGTTCAAATTAAATCTTTGCCCCCACTTTAACCAGGACTGATTATTTTCAAGTATAGTGGTCGTAGTCTATCATCTTTAAAATTTTAATTCTCAGCAAGCTTTATTGGTATCTAAAATAGAGATATTGGGTGAGTAATTATGCAATGTCTTAACCAAATCATAATTCTGTCAATAGCTGAGGCAATAATTACATTAAACTGAAATGTTGCACAGTATTTCGCATGTATGTGTAACCCATATTAACACATGCACTATCGACACAAACACAAGTTGGGCATGGTGACAAGTACTATTTACCTGGAATAATTTAAGGCAAAAAAAAAAGGACATTTTGGAAAGATAGATCATACCTTACAGGCATAGCAGAACTAGATCCTTACAGAATCTTCACTGAATTCTCACAACTCACGTGTAGTCATTGTTACACATGCATGCTGGTTGTACTACTCAGACAATGTGTATTCAGAGGAAAGGCAGGACGAATCCTCTCCATGTGGGCCAGTGTGTTGCTGGAGAGAAGACTGATAAGTCTTCATCTTCCAGTGAACAGCTGAGTCTAAAGCCAGAAAGAGGATAAAAAAATTTTTGTTCCTCCTTATCTTGCTGTTCATTTTACATTTGTGTGCTGATGGGGATATATGTCATGTTAACAAAAAGACTTCTTGCCTGTTTACATATTTTTATTTCATTTTAATTGTTTGCTATTGTCTTGAGAATTGGATTTCAATCAGCGTGAGTAACATTTTTCAATACTCAAAATCACTGTGATCAGCACTGGGTAAACTAATCCTTTTCCTCTCTGCAAATTTTTCATGATTTCTTTTTTCCCTCATTATTTGCTGGACTTTATTTCTACTTTGTTTTCACAAACTCAGAAAATTTTTCAGGCATGACCTGTTTCTTAGTACACTGCGTGTACTTATTACAACTGAAAGTAGTCAAAAGTAATTATAACCAGAATCACCAAAATTAGTAAGTTGACTTAAAAAAAAATAACAGTTTCCAGCATTAGTACGTTTGTGTTCCTTTGATTTGTTTCTTGGTTTCTCAGGTTGTAACATTATGCTTAGATTATATTTTCCAACTTTTCCCTCCTATAATAAAGTTAGTTTCAAATTCCTTATGTTCAGACAGGGTTATATAGGTGTTAAAAAACTTGCATACCCCACAATGAAATGAGAGCTATCGGTATATGGTCAGGGTATATTTGTAGACAAAAGACTTTTTTTCCTGTTCATCTGTTCAACAAAAATTGCCCAACAAGCAGAGTCAGGCCGATTTTAATTCTCCCAACTAGCTTGTTCCTAGTTTTGTCATTCACTTTGGTGGTCAGAGTAAGCCTCTTCAGGGAAAGTGTTTGGTGACGCTTTAAAGAAAATGTGGCCTGGAAGAGGTCTCAAAGCTCATCTAATTCAACGCTTACTCTCAGACAAGGCCAACATTCCCAAGAGATATTTACTTGACCTTTTCTTAAAACGGTTCTCTATGTGATAAACCAGATAATACGTTCTAGTACTTAACTTTCCTTACAGTCAGATTCTCTTTTTCTTGGTGTTCAATTCATATCTGTCACTTCAATTTCTGCTTAGCTTTTAACTTTTAAATGTGTCAGGATTCTTTCTTTTAAAACGGCAGCTTGAATTCCTTTCCTTTTTCCTTCAGGTCAATTTTTGTAAAAGTTTGATCATTCCTGTAGCGCTCATCTGAACTCTTCTTGATTTTTACCATTGAATGCACTGCCCAATACTAAACACAATGCTTCAGCTGGAGTTTCTCCCACGCTTTCTAAAGGGAGATGATTACTTACGGGTCCTATTTCTGTTTACACTTGGTTAATGATATTTGCTTGTTGTTACACAAGCATACATGTTGCACAAGCATACATGTTCTGTTTGCAGTCTCTTACATCCCTAGGTTGTATCTTGCAACAATGTGATCTATAACACTTCATTCTAAATCTGTGCTGATGACTTCTCACCTAACTTTAGATCTCTGCATTCTTTACAGAACTGCATCCTACTTCATCTTTTCAGAACAGTTATCCAATCTGTTACTATAAATCCAATTCAGTACATTAATGTGACACCAAACACTTTTAAATGAGTGTCATCTATAATTTAAACGAGCAGACTTTTTATTCTGTTATCCTAGTAATTAGTGAAAACAGAGCAGTACTCAATGCAATGATGATCCCAGAAGAAGTCTACAAAAGTGAGACAATATTAGGTATTGTCTAAGTACTACCTTCTAGCTGGTTTTGCCTATATCTGATCATGGATCCAAGTCAGCAAATTTTTTGCCTGATTTTGAAAAGATCATACAGGACATCTTAAGAACCTTCCTCTGGCTGACACATGAGAACTAGTTTCTCCTTTGTCCACGTGAAATGTCATTTGATATATGAAAGAATATTAAATTGTTTATCGTTGAGAATTAGCGTCAGACATTCCACACTGCCTACTATTTTCTAGGATAATTACTTACAAATAGTTTTAGTACTTTACCTAGTATTTTTCTGTAACTGAAAACAAACTGTATGGACAATGGTTGAACAACTACTCCACTTCTTCCTCCCCCTTTAAAGATACATGTTACAATCTAGATTCCCATCAAAATGCTTTAGTCATATATTTGTGGCACCTTAATTAGTAATCTTGACAAATTAGGCATCCCTTGTGATCACTGCAGAGAGACAACTTTTATGTATTTGGATTGAATACGATGTAAGTGCAGACAATTAACTAATTTAGATATCTGAATTAAATGCTTAATGTTAGGGACCAAAAGAAGTTTACATTTATTCATGGAAACACCATCCGTCCTCCACGAATTCTCAGTTCTTCACAAATGTTTTAGAGGTTGTTTAAGTTACTTCTCTAATCAATCCAGAGCAAATTTCACTGGACTGAACACACAAATTTGTTTGAGCTTGACTTTTTTTATGTTAAAATTGGCTGAAACCATTTTAAATTCTACTGAAGTGTGATGGAAAAATGACACTAAATGCTGTATTCCTCACATTGTCATCCATTGATAGATTTCTTTACTGAGTAGTAAATGAGATCTCTTTCCTTTGTCATCTTTTCACTACAGTATGCTTATTTTTTCATTATACTTTATAGCCTTTTCCAGTTCTATTTTATTTTTTGCTTTGGTTTTCTCATTTTTTCCCTAAAGGATTTCTCCTGCAGTCATCTGAAGTGATTTGACCTACTTTCCTGTATGCTTCCTTCAATACTTGTGATCACTGAAAAGCTGATGATGCAAAAAAGTTAAAAATTTAAAATAATTTTTAGTCTTCCTCCACATCAGGATGGAGGGAGTTTGTACACTATTGATATAATTTCCTTCAGGAATTGCCTGAATTATAATAATGTTGAAATGCCATCAACAAAATGTGAAATGAAATGAAAAGCCACAGATGAAATTTTGTTTACAGTGATGCATAGCCAAGAGAAGGATGGACAAATGACAGAAAAAAGGATATAGTAAAACTCCACAATATCAAGGATTCAGTTCAGCAGGGCTGCTTCCGGGCAAGCTCAGACTTCCCACCATGAATGGCTCCCATATATATTTAATAAGTATTTCATCCTTATTTTTCAGTCTGCTCAATCCATCCCTTGCTAATGAAACAGCAGTTTTTGAAAGCTCATCTGTTTATACCCAGCCACTTCCCATGCACAAGCAGACTGCTTGATATAGAGAAATGAGCGAGACGTAAATATAGATGTACTTTGATCTCATTTTGACTGCAGTTGCATTTGGTATTACTAGAGCAATTCTAAATCTAAAGATACATTAGTATAAAACCAGTTCATTTGAAATCAGTTTCAGACGTGCACTGTTATGCTGCTGACGTGTTTGTTAATCAAACCGAATTTTCTCATAAATAGAGCATTAGGAATACAATATGCAATCTGGTAAAGAACAGTCATTAGTAATCTTTCATATACTTTACTAACAAATTCCTTTGGTATAAGGTTTTGGTATTACTTCAACATTTTAATGTCTATGTCTTTTAAAAGAGCTCAGGTGGTTAAGGTTACTGTAGTTTTTCTTAAGTTGTCTTTCTGTGTATGACTTGAGACATAAAATATTATGATGCCCAATGTATTATCTAATCCTTTGTCCTTCCAACATTACATGATCAAAGACACTATGATACCAGTGATGAGAGTGATGTGAGCCTTTAAAAGCCTTTAAAAATGTGTCTGGTTTCAAAATCTGAGGAAGGTTGAAGTCAGTGTTTCTAAACTATCCTGATTTGCAAGGATTTTTCTTCTCACTTGGCATGAAATTGTCGTCTGGATCGTGACACTCAATCTTAGCACAGAAGTAAAGGGCTAAGTCTCCTTTTGAAAGTGTATTTGTAGAGTCTTTTTGACATATTTTCAAGTTTTTAAGAAGAGAATATAACTTTACCCATCTGCCTGTAATCTTAAACTCTGTGGTGACGGATATTTCCCAGACATTTACAGTTTTCCAGCCTGTGTTACGTAGAAAATCAGATCATAGTGGTCTGTCTTAACCTTAAAATTTATTAACATAGTTTAAAAATTAGAAATTATAATGGTAAATATTATGGTCAGACCTTCCATGTAGTGGAATTGTAACATAGCACTGTGAAGAAAAAAAGAAATGCAAATTCACAGAAGCTATGCAGAGTGGCGTAAATGATTCCAGGTGTAAGCCACTGAGTGAATGTAAGTGGGCAAAAGATGAGATTTGCACACCACCATTATCTTTCAGAGGAAAGCTAGGAAATGGTTTATTTTTATTTAAGTGAAAAAATAAAAGGAATTAACAAAAGGAAAATAACCACAATAAAGTACATCAGGCCCTAAAACACAAAAGGGATAGGTACCTCATTGCCACTTCAGGAACCTACACTTTAGCACTTAAGTCACTCATCCAAAAGACAGGGTCACCTGGGTACTGGATCATGCCTTGAAGATTGCTTTGCTCTACGTTTCATATGCAATGAGTTTTACATCAGAGAAACATCAGATAAAAACAAAGGGAAAAAAGAAAAGTGTCCCAAAGTGTCTGCCTAGTAGCTAGTCTAGTTCATTCTTTCTCTCTGGCAAAAATCTGCATTTTGTGCACTCCCTAGTCCTATCAGGCCAGGTTGAAGGCTCCCTCTCTTTATACTGTTCTGCACTCCAACAGCTAGAAAGATGAATATAAGCAGGGTCATGTGTATGAAGGATCATCCCAGCTGCCTTCTCAAAAGGTGGACTATTTCCCCAAGGAAAGAAGCAGGAGGACCTTCTCCAGCCAGCTTTAGGCGGCACAGCATTTCTCACAGCCAGTAATATGAAATATCTGAACTCTAACTTGCCAGAACATCAGGGGAAACAGGAGTTCAAACTCCTATATCAATGGTCACTTCCCCAGGCCAGCAGTCAGTTTGGTGCTTGAGGCTTGTATGACACTTTCCAGAAGTGTCTGACTCTCTCTGGGCACCATGTGTGGGGTGTACTTTATCTAACATTAGCTGTGTGTTGTGGAGAGGTCGGACCTAATCTGGTTGTCTAGCTCCTTCCATAGCCAACTGAGTGGGAGATGCTACCAGAAGGTGAATGGCTCATCCTTCCTCAGGTAGGGACATCTGGGGCTGCTAGATGAATCTTATCTGGGCTGGCAATTCCTGGCTGAAGAAAAATACTGCGTAAGTATCTTCAGCTAAATCCCTAACTTTTAGATTACTTATATTAAATGAAAAGTATCCAAATACAAAATTGTCTATTCTAACATGAGCTATAATCTAATTTTTGTAATATCTGGGTTGGACAGTCCCGCTAGACACTGAATCTCACTTTATCTGTTCTTAACCCAACAGCACCAGTTAAAACGTCTCGTAGCAACAGCTTACTGACGTCTGCCTGAATTCTTAGATATATTACTAATAGGTCGGATGAAAAAAAACTCAAAAATCTATACTCTTAAAAAATTGATACTCTTATTAGATTTATATTTTCTAAGTATCACCTTTTTTTTTTTTACTGGCAGAGTATTTAGCCCACTTGGATGTCAGGCTTCTTATAGTGTGAATCTACATGATTTAATAAACTCAGATTTGCTCCAGCATCCATTGACAATATTGTTAAATGGCCCTCATTTCCCTGAAGAGGCATGTTACATACCCCAATTTCCAATCTTTCGCATGTTCTCAGTAAATTTGTCTGTAAATTCAACTCCAATAAACAGACTTGCCTTTCACTTTCTGCTGTATTAAAGCACATACATTCCAGACTTTATTTAAATGAGAACAAACAAACAAACAAACTTTGCTTCTTAAGATGAACTTTGTGTTCATAGGGTGTGCAAAGGAAACCATTCAAGAAAAAGGACCATGCTTTCACCTTCTTAAGAACCCTTCAGAAAGCAGAAACATAACTGTTTATTTATAAAGCCAGAGGAAAATTTTTTTGTCAAACCTCAGAGTTTGAATGTGCTGCTCTGCAGTTAAGTGCAAAAATAATTATGTTAGGGACCTCAAGGTTAGCTAAACAGGCTATTTTTTCCTTGTTTATTTGCGTGCATGAGTGAGGAGGGAGTTAATATGTATGGGATTTCTTAGTTATTTATGATACAAAACAAAGTATGCGAAAGTCAGAAGTATTACTTGCTTTCATGCCCATGGGATCAGGGCCACAAAACCAAAAAAACAGTGTGGTCCAGGTCCAAGAGCTTATTTAGGACAATATAGCTGGCTTTGATGTTCAAATACTTTGAATACCCAAATCTCTGAAAGGGCTTGGAACACTAAAATTAAAGTTTTGTATCTACATAGTTTTAATGATCTCCAACATCCCTGCTGGCACCGTCATTAGTCATCACTGATATTGTTCACATATACTCTTAGAACAAGAAACAAACAGTTTTGGCTTATACGCTGTTATAAAGATGATGAGAACTATCATTCACTACTTCCCATCACCAGGCAGGTGTCCAGCTATCTCCAGGAAAGCAGGGCTTCACCACGCATAATGGTTACTTAGGAAGACAAAACACCACCACTCCCAACATGACCCCCTTCCTCCTTCTTCCCCCAGTTTATATGCTGAGCATGGTGTCATATGGCATGGGATATCCCTTTGGTCCATTGAGGTCAGCTGTCCTGGCTGTGTCTCCTCCCAACTTCTTGTGCACCCCCAGCCTCCTTGCTGGTGGGGTGGGGTACTCTGGGGTGGGGGACTCTGTAAGCACAGCTCAGCAATAATGAAAACATCCCCATATTATGAACACTGTTTTCAGCACAAATCCAAAACAGAGCCCCATACTAGCTACTGTGAAGAAAATTAACTCTATTCCAGACAAAACCAACACAGTTGCTTTGTCATTTGTTGAAATCTGTTCTTCTGGATGCAATATACCAGCTATTCTGATGTGTTATTAGCATTAAATATTAGGTTTATTTTCCTGTAGTTTTATTCTCTTTGAAATGCATAACTCTTTTAATAATGTATTATGTGCTCAAGCCCTATTTGTGCTGCAAGACTTGTGAAAATGACACCTTCGGAGCATACACAGGTGCAAATGTATTTCACTGCCACCCTTAAAATAAATATAACCCAGACTTCTTTTGAAGAAACCCTTTAATTATGCATTACTTTTTATCTCATTATTTGTTTAAACATTTGCGATTTTTTTGCAGAGCTGACATTGAACCAGTGGTTTGCGTTTCTGTGTCCTGAAGGCATTGGTAATTCCAAAACACTTAGTAGATTTATGAACTGCAGCAGACAAGTTATCTGAGTATCCTTTGAAGACCACATCAATTTATTAGAATGCCATTGTGACTTTTTAAAAATTAAGGACAAAATAATAAGTTTTCTCATCCATCTACTAAGGCAGAAATTGCATTTTCATCATCTCTTGTAATATTTTTCATGCCATATTCTTTTTATTGATCATAGACTAAAATTACATGGGAGGTTGCTTAGCAGGATTTATGAAATATTCAAATAGGATATCATAATCTCTTATAAAAATCTGTTCCCTTGCTTTCTCTGATTTAATGTTTTTTTATGGATGCATGCTACTGTTGCTGGGCCCAATCCTCACCTGATAAAAAGCGGTAAATCAGCCAAAGTGGTGGCTTTTTAGAGAGAAAGTAACAGTATTTTTAATGTACTGATGATCTAAATACATATCCTACCATTCCGAGAATTTTCTCTCGTTTGCATACCTATTTCACGTGCTAACTAAGAACAGGGATCTTCTCCATTAGGTTCATTAACACAGAGCATTGACACTGTCATCTGTGAACTTACATTGCCCAGTGGTTTTCTCATGGAAAACCAAAGCAATTGATTATTCTGCTAACATTTTAAGGAGCATTTTGGGATGATTTAATTGTGACCATACTGTGCCGTGCAAATCATCCTGACCACAAGCATGACCAAATTACATTTCAATATGTGGGTCAAATAATTTTGGTTTCCTTTCTGAATAAGGGACCAGATAAAATAAGTGTAGTATCAAGAGCAGTTTCTGTTAAATTAATTATTTTAATGTGTTCTTTAGTAACTGGTTAGGAAATAAACAACAATGCGAGTCCTGGTTCTCGGAAGACAATGAGTTTTTGAAATTAGTTAACAGTTTACTCTCAGGTTAAAATTGTTAAGAGTCATTGTTGCTGGAGTTTTTTAGGATGTTGTTGTTCAAATTTATCTGGAGCTTTGGAATTTTCTCACCTTACCTTTGATTGCCATTTTTTGTCATTATCAGGTTTACACTTGCACTCAGCATGTGTTTTCATCATCAGGTTTGTGTGGACTTTGCATTTGACCCTGGAGTAAAATCTAAGTACCAAACTACGGTTCCTTTAGAACAAGTCCATTTAATTAATTTATTGAAAGGTTCAGCAGAACAGGAAAGGCTCTTCAAACATATGAAATAATTGCAAAGAAAATGCAAGAAATTAGTACATAGTACATTGCTTTTTATAGTAAAATTTTCAGCAGAGGGTAAATTCTTTTAAGGATTGATTTTAGGAACATTTTCAAAGGCAGCAAGAACAATTATCCCTTTCTCGTTGACAATTAATGGGGCTTAGGTATGTAAGTCTGCTTTGCACTGCCAAGAACTTCTTCAACAGTGCAATTTCCCACGTGTCTGTCAGTTTTGAGTTTCAGTTGCTGTTGCATTTTTTCCCAACCTTGTTTCTAGAATAATTGTATTTGCAAGCTTCTGTTTTCACTTCATTTCATTCAAAAACAAAACAAACTTACTTTTTTCACATTGTAGTCTTTTCCTAAAGGCAAAAGAAAAAAACCAAAAGAGAATATTAAACAAATCAAATACAGAACTTACAAAATATTATTATTTTGTAACAATTTAGCTTAAGCAATTATGATGATTTTGGAAGGGCTTTCTTGATTTTCTGAATTCTCATGCTCAACTGTAACATGCATTTTTTTAAAAAAAATTTCAAAACCACTTTAATTTTCATGAAGCTCCAAGAGGACCAAAGAAAGATTATCTGAGTGGATGCAGCACAAGAGGTAGAAAACTCGCATATAGCTCAGCTCATACTATTATTCCTGCTAATGCAGCTGGTCAGCCTTGCAAACCTTTTGGACATTTCGAAAGCTGTCATTATGGTTGTTTTTCCTGATACCATGCCATAAGTATTTTATTCTGGATATCTGTCACACTGTCTCTTTCCACTGTCTTGTGACACCTGTAATAGAGATCAGTGTATTCATGTTATTGCTTTTGACAGTCTTTATTCTTTTAGATTATTTCAATGGTCTTCCAGCTCATCCCTAGCATGTCTGTTTTCCTGTTTTCTGTCAGCATGCCATGTCAAAATATCTATCATCAGACCTATCTCTACTCAGACAGAAAGCCATTGCAAATGTAACAATCTCTATCTGCTGCTTATGCATCCTTGTTTTCCAACATCACAGAAAACAATCTCCTTAACAGAAATTCTATCAGGTCAGAATTGGGTGCCTGAAAGGAGGAGTTGTGGGTACCATCACCGAGTATTTCTGGTCCCAAATATATCAGTGACTTTAAAAACCAGACCTCTGTTTGCTATTAGAACATTGTAAACGCACTTTTGTCAAAGTGTCATTGCGCATCATATTTTCTCTATCTGCAAGCAATTTTGAGCAGCTAAGTAAGTATTTATCTGAACAGTGTTGAATGTTTTCCATATCCTGTACAAATGGCTGTTTGCTCAGTCATTCTCATTGTACTAATGATTTTTAATTGCAGACTAACTTGAGTACGAGAGGGAGGTCTAAGAAGTAATATCCATATGCCTTGGATTTGTCGTCAGAGTACTCACCATGACTCTCTTAAGTGTTTGTATTGTCTGTCAGGTGGTATTCGAAACAACTGTTGTACTAAGAGTAAAAAGAGGAAGATGTTTGTAAGTGTTAGCTTTTTCGGTGTTTGAGCCCAGGCATACTTAAACACCAAGCTTTCCACTTCTTCTTTAATAATCCTAAGTAGGCTGAACACAAGAAAAGGAGTGATATGTGAGAGAGCCAGGAGGAACTCAGGGCACTTAGGATCTGAACAAGGACTTCAAGAAAAATTGCTGAGCATATCAGTGCATGTTGGTTTACACTGTTTGGGAGTCGCTTACTTAAGTTCCCCAGGCTCCCCTTCTAATTACCAGAGAGATATAGGTACTTCTAGGCCATCATCCATTTGATTTACTTTCTCTGCCTATGCAGAATGAAATAAATAGCACCCTGGACTTGCCTTCACAGTGCTCAGATCTCTACTAACTATGAAGACTCAGGGTGAAGAGCCCAGATATGAATATAAATGAGCTGAGCATCAATCAAATGACTCAACAGAAGTTTGGTTTAGGTTGCTACATTAAACAGAAGATACAAGGACCTAGATTTGAAAACAGAAACATTCTTCTCACTAATTTTAACCAAATGAAAGTTGCCTTCAGAACACAACTAGCCCCAAAAACTTGTACACCTACCTTACAAAGTCGTCTGTGGCACTCTGGATGTGAATATTTTTTCCATTTACTATAGTGGGTGTTATTCGTTTAGACTTAAACCAAGAACATCTAGATGGCAAAAATTAAGTGAGAGGAATATCCTTCAGATTTCGACTTTGTGGTTCTGAATTGGTTTTGAAAATACATTTATGAAGATTTGAGCTATGTTGCTCAAAGATATTGCCTTTGCAGAGGTGATAAACTGTTTCAGGGACAGATTCGATATTATATGACAGTGTTGGTAATTTTAAGTTCAAATTCCTGAAATGGACAGTTACGATGTTCACACCTTTGATTTATAGGTGTCAGTCAGCCATTGAAACATGCCATGATACAGCACAAGTGGAATTAAGTGTGAAGGTTGTATATGACATCAAGACTGCGACAACGTATTCTGGTACAGACCACCTGCCCTTTCTTTTTCCTTGGCCTCCATCAACACAGCTTTTTCCAGCCATTACTCTATTATATCCTCTATTCTTGGCCAGCAGCAACACTTCATTGTCACACTCAAGTGCAGGGCTCTAGATCTGGAGTAAGCTTTTCATCTTTGGCACCTTTCTGCATGAGGTAAGTAATGGTTCTGTGTAATTTCAGGAAAAGAGGAAAGGGGCTAGAAGGGGAAAAAGAAAAGTGGCAGGACTTTAAAAATTTGTCTGTAGCAGGGTTATGATGATACTTTTGGTTCGTGCTATAACAATCTAGCACAAATAAGAAAGACAGCAGTGCAGTTAAGCAAAGGACATTTCAACACCATTAGTTCCTATTTAACTTGTTGGCAACAACTACTTGGTAACGATGAAGGAAAAATATTCTGGTGAATTTAAATATTTATGTTAAGTAATTGTGTTCTCTATGTAGCAATTTATAAGTTAAAAGAATTTCATAAAAAACCATTTCCATATGAAATTAATGCAAAATATCTTCCTTTTGGAGATTTCTGTAGATTTGTATGTCTGATATTAGGAAATTTCTAACTTGTTTAATCTAGGCAAACATACTCAAAATTAACTACAGAATCAGTTGAGGAAATGTTTGCAGTAGTTCTTGGGATTTTCAAATCCTATTTTGACTCCATGTAAGTTTATGAGACAGAAATTACTACAATTTAATTAGGGAATTCTTGTAGTTTTCCAAATACTTTCTTCTATTATTTAAATGGCAATGGACCACACTATTTTTTTTTCTTATTCAAATCAGAGAAATCTAGACCTACTGTGAACATGTATTTTCAGATCAAACAGTAACAAAATGGGAAGCAAATAGGTTGCCAGTATCAGTTTGTGCCACTTTTTACAAGAACATGTATGTTCAGAAAAAAATATATAATTTGATTTAGACTTCTTAGCTGATTTTGATACTGTTTCTTAGCTATATGCATATAAGACAGGCAGGAGAGACGAGGAGAGAGTGTCACCCTCTATGTCAATGACCAGCTGGAGTGCATGGAGCTCCACCTGTGGATGAATGAGGAGCTGACTGAGAGCTTGTGGGTCAGGATTAAAGGGAGGGCAAGGACAGGTGACATTATAGTGGGGGTCTGCTACAGGCCACCTGAACAGGAAGAATGAGCAGATGAGGCCCTCTATAGATAGATAGGAGCAGCCTCATGTTCACAAGCCCTGGTCCTCCTGGGGGACTTCAACCACCCTGATATCTGTTAGAGGGACAACACAGCATGGCATACTCGAACCAGGAGGTTCCTGGAGTGAACTGATGATAACTTCCTTCTGCAAGTGACAGAGAAGCCAATGAGAAGAGTTGCTATGCTGGACCTTGTTCTCACCAACAAGGAAGGTCTGGTGGGGAATGTGAAGCTCAAGGCCAGTCTTGGCTGCAGTGACCATGGAACGGTGGAGTTCAAGATCCTTAGGGCAGTGAGGAGGATCTTGAGGCACAACAAACTCACTACCCTGGACGTCAGGAGAGCAGACTTCGGCCTCTTCAGGGATCTGCTTGGCAGAGTCCCACAGGACAAAGCCCTGGAGAGAAGAGGGGCCCAAGACAGCTGGTTAATATTCAAGGATCACTCCCTCCAAGCTCAAGAATGACACATCCCAACAAAGAAAAAGTCAGGCAAAGATGGCGTGAGGCCTGCATAGATGAACAAGGAACTCCTTGACAAACTCAAACAAAAAAAGGAAGCCTACAGAGGGTGGAAGCAGAGACAGGCAGCCTGGCAGGAATACAAACTGTCTGAGCAGCCAGGGATCAGGCTACAAAAGCTAAAGCTCTGATAGAATCAAATCTGGCCAGGGACCTCAAGGATGACAAGAACAACTTCTCTAGGTACATCAGGGACAAAAGAAAGACTAGGGAAAATGCAGGCTCTCTACGGAAGGAAATGGGAGATCTGCTTACGTGGGATATGGAGAAGGCTGAGGTACTCAATGACTTTTTTTGCTTCAGTCTTCACTGATAAGTACCCAAGCCGCACCACCCAAGTTGCAGAAAGTGAAGGCAGCAACTGGGAGAATGATGAACCTCCCACTGTAGCAGAAGATCAAGTGCGAGACCATCTAAGGAACCTGAAGGTGCACAAGTTCATCAGGCATGATGAGATGCATCCACGGGTCCTGAGGGAACTGGTGGATGAAGTTGCTAAGCCACTGTCCATCATATTCGAGAAGTCATGGCAGTCTGGTGAGGTTCCCACTGACTGGAAAAGGGGAAACATAACCCCCATTTCCAATAAGGGAAAAAAGGAATACCTGGGCAACTACAGGCTGGACAGTCTCACCTCTGTGCCTAGCAAGATCGTGGAGCAGGTCATCCTATAAACTATGCTAAGGCATACAAAAATAAGGAGGTAATTGGTGACAGCCTACATGGCTTCGTGAAGGGCAAATCATGCCTGACAAATTCGATGGCCTTCTATGATGGGGTTACAGCACTGGAGGATAAGGGAAGAGCAACTGACATAGAATCTTAGAATCATAATGGTTTGGGTTGGAAGGGACCTTAGAGGTCATTTACTTCCACCCCCCCTGCTATGGGCAGGGACATATTCCACTAGACCAGGTTGCTCAAAGCCTCATCCAGCCTGGCCTTGAACACCTCCAGGGAGGGGTCATCCACAACTTCCCTGGGCAACATCATCTACCTGGACTTTTGCAAAGTATTTGACACTGTCTTGCATTATATCCTTTTCTCTAAATTGGAGAGACGTGGATTCAATGGGTGGACCACTCAGTGGATAAGGAATTGACTGGATGGCCACACTCAAAGAGTTGCGATTAATGGCTTGATGTCCAAGTGGAGAATGGTGACAAGTGGTGTTCTGCAAGGGTCGGTACTGGGACCAGTGTTGTTTAACATCTTTGTTGGTGACATGGACAGCAGGATCGAGTGCACCCTCAGCAAGTTTGCCGATGACTCCAAGCTGTGTGGTGAACACACTGGAGGGAAGGGATGCCATCCAGAGGGACCATGACAGGCTAGATAGGCGGGCCCGTGAAAGACTCATGAAGTTCAAGAAGGCCAAGTGCAAGGTCCTGCATGTGGGTCAGGGCAATACCAAGCACAAATACAGGCTGGGCAGAGATTGGATTGAGAGCAATGCTGAAGAAGACTTGGGGGTGTTGCTTGATGAGAAGCTGAACATGAGCTGGCAGTGTGCACTTGCAGCCCAGAAGGCCAACCGTATCCTGGGCTGCATCAGAAGAAGTGTGACCAGCAGTTTGAATGAGGTGATTCTTTCCCTCTACTCTGCTCTCATGAGACCCCATCTAGAGTACTGCATCCAGCTCTGAGGCCCCAACATAAGAAAGACGTGGACCTGTTGGAGCGAGTCCAGAGGAGGGCCATGAAGATCATCAGAAGGCTGGAGCACCTCCAATACGAGGACAAACTGAGGCAGTTCGGGTTGTTCAGCCTGGAGAAGATCAGGGAGTGTAGTGATAGGATGAGGGGTAACAGAGAGGGTACATTTAGATTATATATTGGGAAGAAATTTTTCACTATGAGGGTGGTGAGACACTGGAACAGGTTGCCCAGGGAAGTTGTGGATGCCCTATACATGGAAGTGTTCAAGGCCAGGTTGGATCAGGCTTTGAGCAACCTGATCTAGTGGAAGGTGTCCCTGCCCATGGCAGAAGGGTTGGAACTAGATGATCTTTAAGTTCCCTTCCAACCCAAACTATTCTGTGATTCTATGATTGATTTCTGGACTAGAATTATCACAGTAACATTCAATTTCATGAAAAAACAAGAAAGGAACATTTACTTGTCAATATAAAGTAGGAATATATCTTTTGCGGAATTGTCTAAATAATACCCATTGCATAAGAAATACAAAACGTTTACAAACTGGAGTTAGACAGCTCCTATTAACTTCCAGGTCATAAGAGGGCTGGAATTATTATTATTATATTATTAATTATTATTATTATTATTGATATAGAATGCTTTGGTATAAATGAATAAGTATAATTAACATATTTTCCCATAAATATCTTAACTCTTTAGAGACAAACAGTAAATACAGAAAATTTAGATAAAACACACATCTTTTCCAGTCAAAAACTTGAGTTTTCCTTTCCAAATTTTTTCTGCAGTAACGTAGTGTACCTGTGTTTACCAAGAAAGTTGCAGCTCGTGTCTCATGCTTCCAGTTTTTCTGGGGGACTGAGCTCACATGTGGTAGTTGCCACATCTCCTGGTGCAGTGGGTCCCTTGATCTGGAGCACACTGAAAGTGTAGTCCAGTCACGGAGAATGCCCATTCTGAAGAAGATGAGAAAGAATTAAGTAATTAAATCTTCAGAAAAGCTGTACTGCAGCGTATCAGGTTTACCTGTTTTAGTTGTTTATTTGGGAAACCAGTATTATTTGCTTTATTTTTGTTTTGCCTTGTTTCTTCACAAGGATTTAACTACATCACACACTTAACTGAAGATCAATAAATTGCGAGGGCATGTGTGAATGTTTTCAGTCTAAATTAATCAGATGGGGAAAATTAATAAAGTTACACAGTGATGTTTTTACAAGAGGTAGACAGAAATTTTCCAAGAGAATGACATTTCATTTTTTTTTTAAAAGGCCAGTTTATAAACAGAAGATGGAATGTCTTCCTTTGGGCAAATTTTCAGACAATCCTGACTGTCACTCTGCCAGCTTCCTGGAGGTAGATGACAAAACAACAGCCCTTGGACTTGTCAGAAGTAGTTTCCATACAATCGGGAGTATTAACACCCTTCAAGCCAGACTTCAGGTAGTTTTAGATTCTGATGTTGATTGGTGTTTTCTGGGACTAGTTCAGCCTTTTAAATTTTCATTTGAGACACGGGTTTCAGGATTTGGGCTTATGGAAGCAGGTTATTGTAACTTTCAATGAAAATTTAGGTTTTCTCAGTTTTGAGATCAGCTGTTTGCACAACCTGGAGTGTTGCCTAATAGTGGCAGCAAAAAACGGTCCCCCAAAAAGTCAAGGAAAAGGAAAAGATCCCTAAAAATAAAGTCAATGATGACTTTGTTTTACAGTAAGCAATAGAAATATTACAATTTTTGTCTGAAAAGAAATATTGAACTGATAATAATTAAAATTGGCAGGTTTTGGGACCTTAATCCATAATGTTCTAAGGTAATGATAGTCTTTTAATTGTCTTCAGAAGGACCTTAATTCAGACTTCAAATGTTACTTCAAATAATCTGCTAGATCGTACTATCTTCCCTCATTCAAAGCACTACTCTGTGTCGTATACCATAACTAAACAGGAAGCGAGACACCTCTTAAAAGAATGTCAATCTACTGTCCATGTCAGTGGTATCTATTTCTGATATTCCTATTTGTGCTATATTCAAACTTTGCATGCAATTATAATATTTTTGTTGTGGTTTATTATGAACAATATTACAATTAAATATGAAATATGCCACTAAGAAGAATATTTTTTTATTTGCTTCATAAAACACATTCAGAAAGTAATTATAGTCCAATCTTTTCTCTGAAACTCCTTTCAAGTGTGGTACCTACATGGAAAGGTAGGTATCTGGGGCTAGATCCACAGAGACACTTAAGCAAGAAGCATTTTTCTTAGTGGCTCATAGCACACACTAATTTTATTCAAATCCCACTTGAATTTACATCAATATGAAATAGTAAATAATCACCTGCTGGCAAAATGAGGGACGAGGGGAAGAGTGGTAGCCAGAAGAGGCAAAAAGTATGTCACTGTATAATGTAAGGGTAAGGTATAACCAAGATGAAATGTTCATATTCTTGTACCAATGAATATTTAATCTGGTATATGTTACTGAAAAATCCAACAGGAGACACTTCAGTAGTTTCAAATAGTTCATACTCTGTAGATTAAATTGCTAGCACAGGACATCTGAATCTTCTAATCAAATTCCTATTCCAAGGCAGCTGAAATGGGAATTCAAAGTGCTAAACAATTTTTAAATACCTTCTTAGTGATTTCTATTCCTCTTATCAACAACTAGAGCACACTGAAGTGGAGAAAATGTGGCAGGCACGTGGTTAGTTTTTTTGTTTTTCTGTAGGAAAGATCAACTTTCTTAAGTTCCCGTTGGACGCAAACATTCATAACTGATGGATCTAGGTGAAGAAATGTGCCACCATTGACCTTTGTGTTCCCTTCAGAGCTCCCCTTCATCTGTGGGGAGAAAAAGTTGGGGAATTTGATGTTGTTACACAAATGGCAGATTTGAAAGCCCTCTATGAGACCTTCAAGAGGTTTCTTTCACTGAAGGGAGTCTTTTAATTCAATTTTGCTTCTGGATGCTGAGGGACAGGTTGTTCAAACAGTCTCTGAATTTAGCAGTCTTCATTACAACTGTAGTGAACAGTCACTTCTCCTAACGCTGCTATATTATAAGGAAATGCTCAGTGTTCTTGAAAAGCAAACTTCTATTTAAGTGTCTTTCTATTTTCAAAACATTGTTTATGTTGCTATGGGATATTTTAATTATGAAGGTAATACTAAAATAGAGCAGAAACAGCTATACCTTTTTATATTGGTTTAGTTAATCTATAATCTCATATATTTCTGGTTTTAAAATTGGGTCCTGGGGAAAAAGAATTTTGCTTTTGCAAGAAATGATCCCCTTCATGAATTATTGACTAACTTTACTGCATAAAAGCAAGACTCTCAAGGTTTTTGCAGAGGTGTTACTCACAAATTAGGAACGGAGCCAAAGATTGGGATAAACTAAAGAATGCAACTGTTAAGTCTCTAGGGTCAAGTACAGGGAGTGTTTTATTTTGGACATGATTCAGAAAATTTCTCAGTGTACTTCTTTGTTCTTAAGCTCTTTAAAGCCCAAGCTATCAGTAATTCAAAGTGTGTGTCTAATGTGTACTTACACCCTCTATATTCAGGTGTAAAATAGTACATTTTCTTAGCTGTTTGAACTGTTGATACTCTAAAGCAAACAATAAAAGTTCACGTTCTTGCTCTTATATAGAACAACTGTTAGGTGCTAAATTACCCTCATGAACTTTTGCTTTAACAGTACAATTGATAGTCCAGTTTTCATCCCTCTACCACAGTAAGTCCTTTACTCTTGATAAATATAGGCAGAGATGTTGCCGATATTCCTCTCCTCACATGAATATGCATCTTGATAATGCACAAAGTCAAGTTTGAGTTTAGAAGAAAGACCAGTTGCAAAGTTGTTAATGCTTTACTTTTAGAGGAGTGAGGTAGGAGCTATAGATCTGGTAGTCTCTTCTTCATTCCCCACAGGGCAAGAGATGCATGCTGGACTTCATGACAAGCTGCTGCAGGCACATTCCTAGTCCCTTAAAAAAGGAAAACAAGAATTGATTCTATAGTGCTTCATGAATACACTACAAGGAACTTTGTTATACCATCAACAGATGCAGGATCAGGCTTAAGACAAAATCTAACTCATGAAACAACCTAGCTACTGGTTCCTAAATAGTACTTGTGGAAAAGTCTACAGATTAGAAAGAATTAGTTCGATTTTATATCCAAGACCTCCTACAACATGAAATTCTTTAACTTAAATAGTTTTCATGTTTGGGTCATAATAATAATAACAATAAAGTGCAAGAGAGGTAAATATTCGTATTTTTGCAAGTAAAACTGATTTAGATTCAATCTTTGCTTACATGTGTGCTGAGGTACAGACAGAATTTGATCTACTGAATATTTCATTAAGGTGTTGACAGCTATGCATCTAAGATACAACTGCCGAGATTATATATGAAACATGCCAACAGAGTAAATAACAGACTACTCAATCTTTTTCTCTATTTTCAGTTTCTTTGTCTCTTTCTTTGTCTTTTTAACTGTATACAGTGCAAAAACTGTCTTACACATATTTCTGCAATGAAAAGGCAAGATTTGGGGCTCTGATGGCTCTGTGGGATTGTAATGGCCATTATTTATACAGAACTGCCTCTGTAGTTGAGAAAAAAGACTGAACCGCAGAGTTAAACACGTGTGAAACTAATTCCAAGAGTCTTTATTGGACCTAATGACTTCTTTCTAGCTTTAAGAATTCTCACATGGAAACAACAATCCATAGGCTGAAACAGAATCTAAGAAGACAAAGTGATCAGCTGCATTCACCAAAAGCACTAACTTGCAACTTTTTTTATGAAGCAGTTTGCAAACAACTGATAGGTCCAATAAGCATTATTTAGAAAGTTTTAATGAACAAAAATAATTATTTTCCTTTTAATAATTCTGTAACCCTATGCTACTAGAAATATATTTCTCTATTTTAGTACATCAGCCAACAGCTAGTATAGAAAAATGGGGAATTAGGCCTAGTTCATATAATTTACAAATTAGGACTAGTGTGTCTATGATTAATTAATAGGAAAAAGGCTACATTCGCAACTAAATATTTTGACAATGAATAATTTATCCAGGTTTACTTTTAGCATATTGGTAAAGCAAGCTTCATTTCACATGCTGCACTATAAATTCTCTCTAAAGCAATTCATGAGACCAAAAAATTACAAACATAAAAATCAATTGCTCATTTCCATTTAAAACTTGGAGCAGAAGTATATACAGTAGATTTAGGATGTACTCCTAATATATGTGGTTGTCTAGGCAGGATATGGGCTCTATTATTCCCAGGAAGAAAAAAATTGTTAATTTCACTTAAAGCAAGCTGTTTGTGTTAATTTATTCATTCACATATTCCTCATCCCCATGAAAATAGTTCTTTGTGAAAACAGAGAAAAATATACAGCAAATTAAACTTAGTGCAGTGATTTAAAGCAGCAGATAACCTGTAAAGGAATGAAAAGATAAGTTATCTTAATTTATGAGTGTTACAGTCATGAGTCATGTCCTGTTATGGTTATTATATTTATGAGGTCTAAATGACTGCTAAAATAAATAACAGCTCTATGACAATCCAAAATACATGATGAGAATGCTACATAAAACCTTCAAAAACACACTGAGATCACAACAAAATATTTAATTTCATTAGTTCACTCAGCAATTTTCAATAGCAACAATGATGTACAGAAATATGCAATACTGATTTCATGAGAAACCACAACTCTGACAAACACAGTCTAGAATTTAGAGTTATTATTCTCTAAAGTTCAAATAATTGGTGGTATTGTGTTCTCTCTTGAGACGACAGGAACTGTGATGCTGATGTGAAGAGAGGCAGGAGGAATGACGTTACAGACTGTTCATGGGTGTGACACAAAAAGATGCAAGAGAAGTGAAGCCTTTGTGTATCTGGCTGGTTATAAAGCACAGAATATTAATCACTGATGAAAAAGATGTACCATGTTTCAAAGCAAACCACTTGATTGTACATCAGCCACAGAAACAAACATAGAAAATTGTTTTCCATCCAAAGTTAGCAAAACTCCTTTTGCTCTAATGGCCTAATGTGAATTGACAGTGAAGTGTATCCCTGGAGAACTGAAGCACTATGCTGTAAATGAAATAAAGACAGCACAATTCCGTTATTACCGACATAAATGCCAGCTTACAGATTTCAATAAGAAGCAGGAATTTTTGACACTTCTATGGGGGTTTTGACTAGTGTAGATTTAGATTTTGATAAGGGCTTCTTCTCTTCTTTTTTTTTCTTTTCTATAGTAAAAACACTGATAGCATAATTGCTATGTCATAGAATCATAGAATCATAGAATCATAGAATCATAGGATCATAGAATCATAGAATCATAGAATGGCCTGGGTTGAAAAGGACCATAGTGATCATCTAGTTTCAACCCCCACCACATGCAGGGCCGCCAACCACTAGACCAAGCTGCTCAGAGCCACATCCAGCCTGGCCTTGAATGCCTCCAGGGGTGGGGCATCCACGACCTCCCTGGGCAACCTGTTCCAGTGTGCCACCACCCTTTGGGTGAAAAACTTTCTCCTAATCTCTAACCTAAACCTCCCCTGTCTTAATTTAAAACCATTCCCCCTTGTCCTATCACTATCCACCCTCGTAAACAGTCACTCCCCCTCCTGTTTACAGGCTCCCTTCAAGTACTGGAAGGCTGCAATGAGGTCTCCCCAGAGCCTTCTCTTCTCCAAGCTAAACAAGCCCAGTTCCCTCAACCTTTCCTCATAGGAGAGGTGCTCCAGCCCTCTGAGCATCTTAGTGGCCCTCCTCTGCACCTGCTCCAAGAGCTCGACATCCTTCCTGTGCTGGGATCCCCAGGCCTGGACACAGTACTCCAGGCAGGGCCTCACAAGAGCAGAGTAGAGGGGCACAATCGCCTCCCTCTCCCTGCTGGCCACCCCTTTTTTAATGCAGCCCAAAACACAGTTGGCTTTGCGGGCTGCAAGCACGCGCTGCCGGCTCATACTCAGCTTCTCGTCCACCAGGACCCCCAAGTCCTTCTCCGCAGGGCTGCTCGCAAGGAGATCTTCCCCCAGTTTGTATAAATACCTGGGGTTGCCCCGACCCAAGTTCAGCACCCTGCACTTGGCCTTATTAAACCTCATTAGGTTTACACAGGCCCACTTCTCCAGCCTGTCCAGGTCCCTCTGGATGTCTTTCCTTCCTTCCAGTGTGTCGACAGCACCACTCAGCTCAGTATCATCCGCGAACTTGCTGAGGGTGCACTCGATGCCATCGTCTATGTCATTGATGAAGATGTTAAAGAGCACCGGTCCCAAGACGGACCCCTGAGGGACACCGCTCGTAACCGGCCTACACCCTGACACAAAACCATTAATCATAACCCTTTGGCTGCGTCCAGCCAGCCAATTCCTAATCCATCGTACAGTCCATCCTTCAAATCCTCACAAGTTTCATCTCCAGAAAAGACAGAAAAACAGATTACTCTGATCTGAATTTGCTGCTAAAGAAGACTGCTAGAGCTTTGTACACAGCTAAGCCTCTGTTGTGCTTGTCCATCCATTTCTACCCATCAGTGGCAGAATCTTTAAAGACAGCAACAGTCACTAGTTTGGTTTGTTGCTGCCTTTGAAGACTGGCTGATCGGTTGTGCAACTTTGATTTTATTGTGTAGTTCTCTCATTCTCTTTGTATCAATTGTATTATACTTTTGTAGGTTGAAGTTTTTGGGATTCCACTAATCGGTAAACAGATGAGCTTGTACATGACTGCACAGTAAACTGCATATGCAAGTGCTGCATTGGTGTATGGATTCAATAATTCAAAACACGAATGAGACAGGAGAACATAAGGCACGCTTTCCAAGCTTATTGTTTATTGCAAAGAAAACACAAGAAGAAAGAATTATGCCTAACAAAGGTAATCTCCCAGCTGCTGTGCCGTACATTTAAAAGATAGAGTTGCTTTTACATTTAAAATTCTTGCAATAGGTGTGATGAGGGCATCAGTTGATAGCCCTGGGTTGGCTACTAATACTACCCAGGAGCTTATTCTGCAATCAGTAGAGTGTAGTAATTGTAATTACAGCCAGCACACCTGGTGTCATCAAGGGAGAAGACTGATTCCTTTCTACCTCCCACACTTATTGGGCCATTGTTGCAATTAAGTAATCGAAGTTTGACTATTATACAGGGTTCCTACATCTGCAACATTTGTGTCAGAAAATGCTATATTGTCCAACTCATAAGATATGAAGTTTTAAAGTTGCTCCTACTGAACAATTTTTTTTTTATTGCAGTGTTCAAAACACATTGGAGGATTTAATTTGTAGCGAGTCCATTACTGTGGTAACATCTGAGCAAAGTGTACTCCAAAAATGAAGCTTAGGGAATTCAATTTTCACAGGATCACAGAATCACAGGATGTTAGAGATTGGAAGGGACCTCGAAAGATCATCGGAGCAGGAACACCTAGATCAGATCACACAGGAACTCATCCAGGCGGGCTTTGGATGTCTCCAGAGAAGGAGACTCCACATTCTCTCTGGGCAGCCTGTTCCAGTGCTCTGTCACCCTCACTGTAAAGAAGTTTTTTCTCATATTCAAGTGGAACCTCCTATGTTCCAGCTTGAACCCATTGCCCCTTATCCTATCACTGGATGTCACAGAGAAGAGCCTGGCTCCATCCTCCTGACACTCACCCTTCACATATTTATAAACATTGATTAGGTCACAATTTTCTTACATGTGGGCATTTAGAACCAGCTTGTACTTGGAAAGCAGAAAGTTTGACTGTCTCTGGAAAATGTTTACGCTGTGTGGGTATTAGGGGTGTTAATAATTTCCATGGCCAATCTCCCTCTTCTTTTGGTGCATGAGTTGGGATCAAGGTTATGACTACTGGAGAACTTAGTAGTCACTTTTTGCTTCAAAAAAACCAACATAATTCCTTTTACACTCTTCGACTACTATCATAGTTCCTAGCCTCATCCTATAAGAGAGCTTATTTCCACGGTTAAGTCTTATATCTAGGGGAAATGGACATCTGAATGATGCAGCGGTGTGATAGTACAGGACAGGAACACACTTCCTTAAGGGTGTCCTCAGGCCTATGCTACCTGAAAAAAAAGCCCTTTCAAAAAAGAAGAGAGTTTCAGTAAGTCATTCACAACCCTGCCCTCACAAATGCAAAATCTTAACAATATTAAAGCTTTCTCTGCTTGTTTGTTGCAAAGGAGGAGATGTAATATGATATTCTCAAATGAGAGGAAGCTCAACAGGCTCTTGGACTCAGCTCAGCGCAACACAACATTTGTTGTGGTTTCACTGCAGTCATACTGCTTTACATCAGCTGGCCTTGTTAATACACTTGTCCTGTTATTTGTACCTACTGAGATGCTCAGCATGAAAACTTCAATGATCTAAAACTTTATTATTTAATTATGCCTTTAAGTTTTTGTTTGCTTTTTTTTTTTTTCCCCAGCTAGGAAAAGTGCCATTTCACTGAGTACATTATTTTTTTTATTTTTTTTTTAATTTCAAAATGGAGCTTTTTGATGGATGCAAAAACAGAGAAAAAGAAAGCATAAAGGAAAGTATATTTTTCCAAAATCACGTTTCTTAAAAGCAGCTGAAAAGATTTTTCTTTCTCTTCTAACCTGCCATAAAGAATACATTTGAGGTCAACAAAGTGAGGAAACTCTTAGCCACAATGAACATATTTCCATAAAATTATGAGCAAATGAAAATGGAAGGCTAGGTAGGAGTGTCACAGGCATAAGGTTTGTATAACTATTAATGGCACAAATGCCATTATACTTTCACTAAATATGATTTCAAACATTAGCTACTGGCCTGCTGGGTTAAATATTTATTTTCTAGGAGTCCCATCTGCTTCAAGTTACCAGCCAAAAGAACTGAATAATAAAAAGTACAATATACACAGTCACAAGGTGCAGAACAATATTTTTCAGGATGTTTGCACTTCTGTTAACAAGAACAGACAAACAGACCCACCACTGGCTAATATGCTTTTTACTGGTGGAAGTTTTATCCAGTAATCTGCTGTCTGTTTGCTGTGTTAAAGCGCTCTATAGGAACTATGTTTACATGCTGCCACACATTGCCAACTTTTAAATGGCCAAATCTTTGTCTACAGTCTGTCTCTTGTTGTGACTAAGGTGCTGCAGTGAATAGTATGTGATAACACTGAGTGGGAAAAAAAAAAGTGAAACTATAGCCTGAAAAACAAAGATATATTCCTGTTTCTTCTGTAATGAAATAGGATTTTCTTAGTTCTCATGCCAAAGAGCAAAACTGCCTTAATAAAAAGAGTTTACAGTGAAACAAATAACCTCTCATATAAGGAAAATTGCTGTGTTTATTCTGGGGTTTTTTTGTGGGTTTTTTTGTTTTTTTTTTTTGTTTTGTTTTATTTTGAGTCTGAGATTATATTACAGAAGTCATGGTTTCCTGCAGCCTCCATGCAATCTATAAATCCCTGAATATTTCAGCTGTTTCAGAGAATAATTATTCTGCAATTATGCACACAAATCTTAATCCAGTAACTGTCTGAGATTAAGGCTGCAGCTGGAGCCTGTGTGTGGCACAATTGGGAGGCTGCAGACATGCAATTTTTTTCCTTATAATCTTGACAGATTGGAAAATGCTAGTAAAAGCAAAGGGCAAAGCAGAGCTCCAACGGAGATTTATTTGCATTTACACATGCACCCATGCAATGCCTCTTTCCACACTGCTAAAATTTCAGGGTATCACAGAGGAAAAAAAACCTCTTGAAACAGAATCTCTAAACAGATAGATGGCTTACACTTTAGAAATTGTGAGAAAAACATAATTTATAGTAGCATGCTCTATGAAGCACATTTATTTCCAGTTTCTGTAACCTCAAAGCACTGCAGGCATGAAATAACCTATAGTTGTATTTCCCAGTGATGTGAAAAGGGAGTATTATATTACTTTAGATCATTTTTTAAAGACATGTTTCTCCTTTTTTTATATATCTTCCTGCTTTATCAACATCATTTAAAGACCTCTGCTTTAGTAATTTTGAGTCACAGTCACACACTGTGCTGTCTTCTGTACTTTGGCAGCAATACTGTATCTGGGTTTCCGTAGTGATCTACCAAACAGACTATTTTCTGCTCCTCCCATACAGAGTACTTACTTCTGATGGCATTCCCATTGTGTGGGAGGGCGGCTCCGCTCCATTCACACACTTGCACTCACAGATGTGGCCTCCTGGGTTTTCCCCTGCTGGGCTTTCCAGCTGCCCAACACTTGTAGCCTCAAGGCCACTCTCCAGCCTTCCAGTTAGAGGCCGGGGCATCACAGCACAGGCTGTGTTTGTTCCATTTGTGGTTTTGTTTTTTCTGTGAAGCTGAAAATTTGTCTTTGGAAGGAAGGGAGGAAGGGGGGAAAGGGAAGGGAAAAGGGAAGGGGAAAGGAAAAGGGAATGGAAACGGAGCTTAGAAAAGCAACTGATTTTGGTACTTTCTAAAACTGTCAAGGAGAAAAACCCTGTTCCATTCATAACCGCTGATTTACAAATAAGTTTAGTTATGTGTCTATACGGCTAGTTGAGTCCTGGGAACAAAACTTTGCTTGAAGCCGGTGATTTGATCAAGAAATGCCACAAAATACATTGTGATCTAATCTGTTCTCAGGCAGTTGATGGCATACATGAATGACAGAGAAGAATACATTAAAATCATCTTATTTCTTTGAGAAATGTTACCGCAACAAGCATTTTATCATAACAGCTGCAGATGCTGCCTCCGCCAACAGGACATTTATATGACTGTATACATCAGCACAGGCCATTTCCTGCAGGAATATTTTATTCTGTAACTAAATCAGGAAGAAAAACACCTGGAACACAGTTGAAGGATGCAAGGACAGGGTTATTTTGAACCAAATTTTACTCTATAGTGTACTTCCTCATAGCTTGCTAATGGAACTTTCTGGAATATTGTAACATAACACAGGAAATACAATGGCCTCATGAAGGGAAAATGTGACTATATAGGTGTGCATAGGGAGGCTGGAGAGCAGACAGCCTTGGTGCTAAACTGGTACTGCAAGAGGAGAGATGAGGTCACTCTTTCTGCATGAAACACCATATGCCAGACACAAGTAAAAAGTGAACCTGATTCTCCCAAAGCATCTTAGCATACCCGCTCTGCCTGGAGAAGACAAAGAGAGGTTCAAGTGCAGAACTGGGCTGTTTCCATTTGTAACCTGATAGTAGTCTCAATGAAACGGGGGAGAGGGTGAAACAAGAGGATTTCCCTACATTTGGTTGTGATCATACTCCCTCTATCAGTAAATTCTCCTTGGCTTATAAAGATTCTTCCAAAGATCAATTTGATTTGTCTTTGGAAAGCACTGGAGTGCATAAAGCGTCATTAGTTCTTTAAATATGTCCATAGACTACTGCAGGCCTGGAGCTGTATGCAAAGTCCCTTGTCATTCCTGCCCCTCCCTTCTACTCTGTAGGCTTCCAAACTAAAATTGTCCTCTGTGTGTTTCCAGAAGCACACAGGGAGTAAAGGGCTTCAACCCATTCTCTGTCAGTAACAAGGCACAGTGAATTAGGCTCCAGGATATGCTTAAATTGCATGATTATATTCTAACGGATTTTTCCAAAGAAGGCAAATCTTAAGACAGTAACTTGAAACTACACAACTAATTATAATTATTCATATTAAATCAGTGGTATAGTATTATCACTGGAATCTTTCTTGGGTGTACTTATTTAGCTAAATCTACCAGTTTTATTCTTGCCTAACTGCTAACCTTAGCAATTAAATTTGCTCTTCCCTCATCCCCTTCGTCTACTTTTCTTCTTTGTCCCCACTGCCGTCTCACTCCTTAGGCTCTCCAGTTTTCCAGTACAGATAATTATTCTCCTATGTCTTCACCTTCTTTTTTTTTATAGCTTGAGTAGTGTCAGCTATTTTTCTACACTGAATAATTCAAGCTCTGCAACTCCATCTTTAAGTGTCTCTTGGTATCCATTTCCCTATGCATCTACTAAGCATCACTCAAAATGCTTTTGCACATTCCATCCTCCAGTACTTCCTTTCTCCTAGGTGCTCCATTAGGAATCAGTTCCTCTAATCCCACAAAAGGACTGATCAGTTAGGACTGTCCTATTTGACTATGCCCTTTTAGAAATAGTGCTGCTTTTGAAGACCTGCAGGAGGAAATCTGGGCAACCAGGTCTAGTGCCAAAACTATAACTTACATTCTCTTGGAAGTGACATGCTGGCCCCGACAGGGACCACCTTGAACCATAGACTGTTAGAGACAATTCAAGCAGCACGTGTGTTTAATATTAGACCCTTTTGTAGAAAAGCCTGCCAATCATAATGATTTGTGTCAAATTAAGTGCAGTAGGACTTTATTTTTTTTTTTTTAAATCCACATGGACAGCTTAGAGGCAGGAAATGAAACAAACCTTTTTCAATAATCGTCTTGGCTGAAAGTAAAATACAGTCTTAATAATCAGAGAGGGACAATCGTTTTAAAAAGATATCCCTCAGGTAAGGAATGCTTGCCAAAATTAAACTCTCATAAAAGCAACAATAAGAGAGGCAACTTAACAGGAATGATCTTGATTTTACAAACAGTACTCTAAAATTAAGGGATAACTCCACTCATTCACTGAGTTCCATCGAAGTTTCTCATCACCTTACACTATCAACTGATTATTGTTAGTGTTCTCCTGTGAAGTAGGATATTATCTTAATTTTAAAGATGTGTATCCTAATTTTATAGGTTTCACAAGTTGATCAAGTCCTCACTTCACTGCCAAATTCTTTAAAACATCCTTTATAACTTAAAAAGCTTCTTTGCCGTGGAATATTGTTTTAAGTGAGGGCAGAGTCAGCATTTTGTGCGCATTTTGCACAAAATTACCAATCACTTAAATGAAGAAGATACACGTATGGGTCTGCACAGAGCATTTGGGACTCAAACTTGCATACCCTGTGGAGATGAAGACAAAGACCTTTCAACTTTAAAATACATTACCATCAGGATTACTCCTGAGAAGGGTTACGGATGGCCATATTTCTCCTTTCCCTCTTCTGTAGTATCCAGCTCAGATTTTGGCTGCTGCATGACTGATGACTGGTTTTGATACCCAGAGCAGATAGTAGCGCATCATTTGTACGAGCTCTGAGTACTGGCAGAATCCCCAGTCACAGTGTTTGGAGAGTGATTGGAGGGATCTTGCCACATGTCACCGAGATGTAGAACAGTAACAATTTTCACATTGTTAAGGTGACAGAAGAGGGGAGAAAAATCACAGCTAAAAAAATATGTTCCAATAAGAAAGAGTAATAAACTTTTCCACGTATCTTATCTTTCAAGGAAAGAATATAACTGGCCGAGCTTTTAATCTGCTCTTGGTAAATAGAAGTGACCCGTGTCCAGTTTTTATTTAAAGGCAAATCCAACCGGGGAGAAAAAAGCCCAAGAAATTTATCACATAAATAATAATTTACTGAAGGTGCAAAACTAAGAAATCAAGAGATTCCTTAATATTACTCAATATTTGCTGTCAAGAAGGATTCTTCTAACCTAGCTTTACACATTTACATGCAAGTGACTGCACTGTAAGCCAGTTTTATAGTAAGTTTGGTTGTAAGACATGATTAATCTAATGTGTTTTAGGAAGTTACTTTAAGATAGATAAATTGTGTCTTAGATGCAACTCATTATCCTGACTTGATGTTCGATAACAGCAAAGAGAGCTTAGCGTGACTATATTGTAGATGCATACATTTAGTCAGATAAATCCTATCTTGGCTTGCTGCTGAAGCCATCATACATCTATCTATCTATCTATCTATCTATCTATCTATCTATCTATCTATCTATCTATCTATCTATCCATCTATCTATATCTATAAAAGGTATATTAGTGAGAGGACATATCCTTCTTTTGTTCCACATGGAGTCATTGCCTATGGCCACACAGTTCACAGTAAAAGTGAAAAGCAAGAACAATCTCCAACGTGAAATCACTTGCGTGTGGTGCATGGCACTTCCTAATTTTCACAGTCAAAATCCTCTAGAATTTTGGTTTTCAGCTGATCTGAACAGGTATAAACTTCCCTTGTCCCCACCTACAACACCAGTATACTCAGGGAAAAAAGCAATAATTCCAGAGGGACAAGAACACTTGTGAATGCTTCTTTCCTAAACGACAAACTGCTATCTCAGTTCCTGCCATCAGCAAATAACTTGTCACCACTATTTTTCAGAAAGGCACTGAGACACCTTGCCTTTGTGAATGTTGCCTTAAGTGCAATTTTCTTTTTAGCAATATGTATTTTGCTGTTTTCTGTGCATCACATGGAATTATAAATGACCTGTTTTTGTGTGTGTCTACACCTGTGGAGGACTGTTTCCTGTGTTGCATTATTGAGGGCTTTGCCAGATATAGTTTCAAGAACAGGATTTTCTTGTTTAATTTCAAGGACACACTAGACATACTCTATTCACATTTAACATTTCTGAATTTCTTTTTAGATGGTACAGCCAAAGGGTCTTCAGTGACTTTGGTCATGTATTTTTTTGTATGTGCCTAATTTGAAAATGTTACTGCAATACACAACTGTTTGTGGTTTCTGACGCTTTACTTAATAATTTAAGCCTAATTCTTCTGAATTTATGTCTTAGGCTTCCATTTCTGTCCCCTTAAAAATACCTACATATATATGTGTGTGTATATATATATATATTTGAAATCTGATACAGTAGGTGTCATGATGTCAGAGCTTCATAGACATTCCATATTGAGACAATCATAATTTGTCATTTAGTCTGTCTTCATGTCAATACAACTAGACATACAATTTCTCTCTCTCCAATAAATATCTATACTGTGTATTTTGTAATAATTCAGAAATTTGTCTTGGTATGTTGGTCTTCAAGATGTATACATTTTCTTTTCCTGAAATCGATTTTGATCTTATTCTCTCTGAAAAATTATTCTGCCTACACTCATTCAACATAGCTGACACAGGATAAAAAAAACAGATTTTTGCTAGTTCTGGCCTTTTGTGAAATATATACATCCCGCTGGTCATGTATTTTCCTGATGATGCCATGGTTTCCAATATATTTTAAGGAAATCTATGCCACAAGCTAATGATATTTGCTAAGGACACACTAATAAGCCTTACCCAGTTAGATGTCCAGCTTTACTACACTGTGAATAGACTATTAGGATAATTGTTATTAATTTGTTTTTTTTTTCTTTTCACTTTATACTGGTGTCCTCTATGCCAAATGGCATTCTGTGCTCCTTGGGCTCAGTACTTAGTAAGAGGAAACCGTGAGAAGTGGATAATATAGGAGTTGTGTGAGCTGTTTCAGAAGACCTTTACCAAATCTGGTAACAGGTTGTCTCTATCCCCTGCTCTGCTAGACACCTCTGCCTCTTGCTTTAAACAAACCAGACAGAACACAGAAACTGTTCAACTCTTCAGCGGAAGAACAAGCGCAGTCCTTCAGCATTTCATGTTGCTGTAGAGAAGTTTGGTTTTTTGTTCCAAGTTCTTCCAAATCCCATCCCAGTGCCTTAACCTGACCAAAGGTAATGGTCCCCTCTGCTAAAGCACAGCCTGTCTGCTGTGCAGAGGAAAAGCCTTCCTGTCACTATTCCCAATATCAAAAAGTTTAAAATTCGATATACAAATAAATTTTATTTAAATCCTTTACTATGTCTTCCTTAAGTTTTTTAGTTATGGTCTCGCTTTTTCATGTACATCACAGGTAGCTTCTCTGTACTCATTTTATAACAATTTTTGTATATATTTCAATAGAAAAGCTCTCCATTTTAATCTTGAACTTCACCCAGTTCTCCACTAACACTTTAAAAACAATGTCAGTTTTATGCAAATGACTTCTCTTCCTAGCCCAGCTAATGTTGAGACAGGGTAAAATGCCCACCAACAACAGTTTCAGCAGCAAGCATCTTCAAGCTTATTTTTAGGATCTACAATTTTAAACTGAGAACTTTGCTAACCATAAAACCTTAAAGACTATTCAGGTGCTTTGATATTATCAGGTCTTGTGCTTTTACCACAAACTTAAGAGTACTTGCAGTGAAGTCAAATCTTTCGTGTTGACTTCCACATGGTCTAGCACTTTATCTGTAGCGTTGTCATTTTTCTACGGCCTCAGATTCTGGTAGAAAGAAATTGTAAATGAAACTCGGCTTTTATTTTTTGATGTCAGTTATTACAGACACAACGCTTACAAAGAGATTCAAATGCCAAAAGCAAATAAAACCAAACAAGACAACAAACAAAAAAATATCTCAAGACCAAAACAACAAATCCATTCCTCAATCAAAAACCCAAATATATTTTGGGGGGATTAAGGTTGTACTAAATAGAGACAATCCTATACTTAGGGCCTGGCAGAAAATACAGGAATGCTTTCAGTTTTCAAATCTGTATCTTGAAATATGTCTTTAATCTTATATTTTATTTTATTCTCATTCTTATTTTGAAGTACACATTTCATTTTATTGATGTGCTTAAGGTATTTGCTATATCTCCTCAGTCTTTCCTTTTCTAAGCAATTTTGATTTTTATTGCCTTCTTACATTTTTATTGATTTCCCTGTTCCTCTTTTCATAATTTTTTTCGGTTTATGGATGACTCTTTGTTCACATGACATTGGTTTATAGAGTAAAAAAGATGAGAGGTGATAACAGGGCTTTTCAGTGGTCACCTCGTCTAAGCTCGTTTGCTATCCACACAAATAGATCACTAGCAACATATTGACTGAATTGTTTAAGCTTCAGGAGTTTTATCTTGCACCGCTGACACTAATGGAAGCTTGCAACTGACACAGTAGACGGTGAATAAGAGTTTGGATTGCTACTGTATTGTACCAATCTAAAATGGGCTTCAATTTCTGCTCTTTTTCTTATAACTGTAAATTACTTGATTATTTTTCTGTTATGATTTCAGTATATCTTTTATACCTTCATCACAGAATTAAAGTTTTTTGTGCAATATTTTTCCAAAGACAGGCAAGAACCTGGATCACACTAATCTATATTCTTCTGTTTGTTGGCATTTCTGTAAATAATTGTTGGTGTACCATTATGATATTTTACTACATTTTCCAAGTATTGAAATACTTACACTAGCATCTCTGCAGGCACCTGCTTGATACACATGCTCAGTTTGAACAACTGTGAGTGTACTCCTGAGAATAAGATCTAAGATAAGTTTTTAAGTACCTGTTTCTAGTTCTTAAATTCCTACCTAAATGGAATGTGCGTTTCCTAAAAACGTGCCGGTTGTTTTAAGTAACATCCCACGTAAATGAAGAACATTACTGGAGTGTCTGAAGAAATTCAGGATGCTCTTGTTACACAAAAGAAATCCAACAAGCAGACAGTATATGTCTAGAAGTTTGATATATCAAGATCATCTACATCCTTGAGGTATTATAGTACTTCTAGGGCCAAATTAAGACAAACAAAAAACCAACCAAAATCAAGAATTTAAATGTCCCTACTTCAGTACCTGTATCTTTCCTCCCTACAAAATACTAGCACCTAAATAATCACGTAATGGGATTTAGTTAAGAAAACTCCTTTGCCATTTGACCAAAAAATAAGTTGGTTTTTTTTTTTTTTGGTTTATTTCTACTACCCACTGACAAGACATGTTTAAAATATTCACAGAAATTAGTGATTAAAAGGATAGACAAAGCTGCAGCAACAAAATATACACACCTAAGGGGAATTGCCCTTCCTTTTCGAATACATGGAGGCAAAGATCTGTTTATAATTAAGAAACACTACAATCTAATATACTTCATAAGTTAACATTTTAAACATGGCATAAATCTTTCCAAGTTCAAGTGGACACTAATGTGATTGTGTGTCTTCCTGTTCATGGTTGGTAATGACTCCATTTGTGTCTTTTACTCTTCTTACAGTTTTCTGAAAAAGCCATCACTCACCTGAAGAAAATAATTCTTACAACATGCATGTTTCTTAACACCAGTATGTCTTCTTCCTCTCTTTGGCAATAATATGTTGGCTTCTGGTATCATCTCTCCATCTTTGTTGTAAATGATGAAAATGATTAATCTTGGTCTCACGAATGTCATCTTTAATAAATTATCTCTGATGTTTCTTAGAAGAACTAGGTTCTCGTTTGTTGACTTCTTGTTCTTTGTATACTTGAAATATTTCCTATTATTTATCTTAACCACTTGTATAATTAACTTTTTCTCCTCTTTTTGCTTTTCTTGTCATAATTTAACTTCTTTTGCCTTTTTTCAGTGAGTGTTTGGACCTACTCCAGACAATGTGATGTTTCACAGCTCATCTCTACTGGCTCCTTAGGTTCTTGTTAATTTTTGTGGTGAATTATGTTTTTATTATGAAATGTATGAAATGTATGAAATGTATTTGTCTTGTATGTATACACTCAATTTTTTCTGTTAGGGTATGCAAATGCCATTTTCTTTGGGATGCACAGCCCAGAGAGAGAAAGAAATAGAGACTTTAAAAATTGATGTGTCAAATATATGGTTGTAGCATTAATTTTACCTTCTAGATTGAAAAGCGTGTTTCCCAAATTGCTTAAATATATATATTTATATAAATAAGCTATGTAAATTAGCTTGGCATATACCAGGAGAGAGAAAACAGAGACAATTACCCAATAATTCAGATGCGTCAAACCTAGTATTCTGGGAGCTTTCTGAAGTCTTAGAGAGTGGAGGTTGCCCAGTGATATAGGTCTACAGACAGGAAAGCTTATGATTTCCTGGGTTGTAGATTTTACTTACATTGCTGCAATTCTTTTTCCGAGAGTGAAGACAAAAGCTGCGGTCACAGACTGGATGTGCCTGTTAGAAGTACAGCTCTAAACCCCATAAATCTGGAATATATCTAGGAGTGCAGTCTGGGAAAGTTCTTAGTTACTTTGGAGTTTCTTCTTCAAAATGCTGTAGAAATATACAATGACAGAATATACCTTCTGTTGATTTGGAGGTTGGGGGTCTTCAACGGTATCTGTGCATACTTTTATCTTCTGTGAGGCCTGTAACATGCCCCTGAAATAAGTATAGCAATCTTTTAGAAGCCCCTGAAACAGGTTACATGGGACATTTAAAAAAAAGTCATTTTTTTCAGTATCATTCAGTATTCATAGGGATAGGTCACTAGACTTCTTCACTAGTTGTTGATAGTTCAACCTCATTGTTAAAAGGTAGGAAAAAAACTATTACACACATTTTCTCTTTTGATTGTTGTTTCACTTTTTTAAGATCCTGTCAGCAGATGTATTTTCCAAATTTAATCATAATCAAGTCTAAATTACTTTTAATATCTTATCCAGTTGACCTACAGGTATCCAATTTATTTGTGCAGAACAGTGATAAAAAAAGTGTCTGGATGGCCCTGAACAATCTGAATAATGTTTAATAAAATAATAAGTATTTTATGCTTATTTAAATTGAGGATTGTAAAAAAATCACTTCTTCAACACATGTGAGTTTATGTACTTGCTTTAAGTCAGTTCTTGAATGAAATCTTCCAAATGAAGGCTTCGAACTCTGGCTCTGATCCACTTGTTCCAGTGTAATTATTCATAAATTTGAATATGAAACAACACGATTTAGAACAACCAATGAACATGAATAGTTATAACATGGAACAAAATCTGTGAAAGGTTTGGATCATCCCAAAAGAAGGATCAGGAGAACACACCTGATCAACACCTGGCTCAGAGGCTGGTGCCAGAGGTGCAGTTTTGGAGAAGCTCAACATGAGCCAGCAGTGTGCGCTTGCAGTGCAGAAAGCCAACTGTGTCCTGGGCTGCATCAAAAGAAGCATTAGCAGCAGGTCAAGGGAGGTGATTCTCCCCCTCTACTCTGCTCTCATGAGAGCCCACCTGGAGTACTGTGTTCAGATGTGGGGCCCCCAACATAAAAAAGACATGGACCTGTTGGAGAGAGTCCAGAGGAGAGCCACAAAATTAATCAAAGGGCTGGAGAACCTCCCCTATGAGGACAGGCTGAAAGAGTTGGGGTTGTTCAGTCTGGAGAAGAGAAGGCTCCAAGGAGACTTAATAGCAGCCTTCCAGTACCTGAAGGGGGCTACAGGAGAGATGGGGAGGCACTCTGCATCAGGGAGTGTAGTGAGAGAACAAGGGGTAACGGGTATAAGCTAAAAGAGGGTAAATTTAGACCAGACATTAGGAAGAAATTTTTCACTATGAGGGTGGTGAGACACTGGAACAGCTTACCCAGGGAAGCTGTGGATGCCCCATCCCTGGAGGTGTTCAAGGCCAGGCTGGATGAGGCTTTGAGCAACCTGGGCTAGTGGAGGGTGTTCCTGCCCATGGCAGGGGGGTTGGAACTTTATGATCTTTAAGGTCCTTTCCAACCCAAACCATTCTACGATTCTATGATTCTATAAAAGTCCTTTTGCTGAAACCTTCACATGTGAGTGTCTCTTCAGGAATTTATTTTTTTTGCTTCCACAACATAAGCAAAGACAAACCAAAATATATATACAAGTGAACTGCAACTAGTAATATGTTATTTCAATACATCTTTATTCCCTCAGACAAAGACAGAGAGATTGTCTTGCAGTAGCCACTAAAGATTTTTTTTGCTATTTAATTTAGTGATATAGGTATATCAATAACTAATTGTTTTGAATTACTACCTGGGTTTAATCGTTATTTATTTGTGGATTTTTTCCCCCAGTTTTATTAGAGATGTACAAGGATACAAATCCCTTCTGCTTTGGGACTTGTGTTCAATATAAGGGAAAAGGTCAACAAGGCATCATGAAAAAATGTGCTGATCCGGGTGGCTTTTGCAGCTGGTCATATCTTTTATAAAAAAGCACAGGAGAGATTTCTATATTTAGAGGCTCAGAATAACTTTTTGCCTGCCCTTCAGCAATTTAGTTTTCCTAGGTCCCTCTTTTTTCTTTTAGTTGAAAACAGCCAAACTCTACTGCAGTTGTTATGTATTGACCTAAAAGATGACATTTTGTGGCTGCTTTTTATTTGATTCATGAATCACACAGTTTCAGGCAATTGTGATTTTGCTTTGCATTCATAGTTTTTTTGCTGAATATACTTATTAAAAAGTTTCAGACCGACTTATTGAGAGCTCACATAACAATTGTTAAGTACTGCAAGAATGAGGACAGCACAGGCTCCAGGAAGGAGCTCTGTGTGGAGGTCTGTTAGTATTTGTGACTCTATTTTTGGCTTTCTATTTTTCCTGTTATAGTAGCCAATTGTTGCTGTGTCTCTCATTCATGAAACACCTTCAGATTGCCATTTTTGTTGTTTGTCCACCAATTTACAGCACTGGGAAAACACAACCTTGAACAGAAAGACACATTTTGTTTTTAGCTGAAAAAAGTGGAGGCTTAATGTAGTCGCGTATCTTTGTTGTTATTATTGCCAGAAAATTTAAATTATGGATGTGTTATCTATATTGTTTGTTTCTCCTGATTTTTTGTATGTTTTTCCTTCTTTGATGTTGTTGGTTTGAAACATTTTAGCCGATCTCCCTTTTTTCTTGTGGAAGGAATCTTAGATAAATTAAACTTGTTTCATTTAGTTGTTCCAATTCTGCTTCACTCCCTTCCACATTATTTTTTTTCTCCCTATATCACATCATTGTTTCAGAGGAAAACAACTGGAGGATATGTTGTCCTTTTAATCTTCCTTTGCCATGTTAGAAGAGAATCGGTAGAGGCTGGGCAAGGAAAAACAAAGAAGATATTATACCAGTAGAAAAGTCTTATTCAGATTCCTAAAGGCACAGAGAGAATCTGGCCAAGACTTTGCTGACATTTTCCATCACTTTTTGTTGGCCTCAGCTTTGGATCAGAAAATACCACCTGGATATACCGTCTGCAATGTATCCCAAAACAAACATTGCCAGTTACCACAAACTCAGGGGATTCGCTTACCTTTGTAATAGGAAACAAAAGCAATAGCGAGTGCAGAAGTACTTATGTGTTGCTGTAAATCTTTTTTTCTGAAAGACTGGAATCCTCACTATGACGTTACAACCATGCTAACCTATTTTGCAGTGTTTTGTAGCTACGCTGTGATAAGCCCTCAGGCAGAATTGGATTAGTTTTGTCTGATTCTTATTTACATTGACATTTTCTAAGCCATTAAATATAGCCATTGCAGACTAGATGCTATCTTTTAGCCAAAGTCCTCAGTAGGATAGGTGGATGTCTATATAGCCCCAGAAAAGGAGAGCAGTTTCTTCAGGAGTTGGCTGGTATAGCACTAAATGTCAATTTGAGAAGGCTCCTAAGCAAAGGTCTGTTATAGGAATTACACAACAACAGCACAACCGAGGTGACATTCAGAGATTCACATTCAGAAGATATAGCCAAATCAAGCCCAAGCCCTTCCTAACTTCCTTAACATCTGAAACAGAGTAGCAGCCAAATATAGAGGTATAATATTCCTGTAAATAAATAAAATTGTACTTTATGCTTGGCCTGATCTTCTAGATCTCTTCCTTATGTTTTATTTCTGTGTGATCTCAAACAAAGTCATTGAAGAGTCTATGTTATTAGAGATACTCTGAATACACCTAACTGCATGATACTGCCAAGTTTTTGTATAACAGCCCTTTGACTAGAGAGCTCATATAACAAATTGGAAATAGGAGTCAAATGGGAAACCCAAGCTTTTTTCTTAGATTAAGTAGGAAGGAAATTGTATCTCCTCTTCTGAGGGAGATATTATAAAACATGGTTTAATTCAGCCTTCTCTCACTTTTTCAGGCTATGTTAACCTCAGATTGTACAGGAAAGTTGAGAATACAAAGATATCAATGTTTCAGAAACTTTCAGCACAAGATATAAACCCTGAATTCAGAAGTCATTTCTGGTGTTGATCAGACACAGCCCTGTGACCGGCAAATCTCATCAAATCACAGCAGAGACTCAGCCCAGAAGACCTTGATAAACTTGGGAACCAGGCCAACAGAAACTGCAGGAGATTCAATAAGAGAAAGTGCAAAGTTCTGCATGTAGGGCAGAGTAATCCCATGGAATAGTAGAGGCTGGGAAGAGACTGGCTGAGAAACAAAGAAACAAACTTGTGGGAAATGTTTCCATCGTAGCCTTTATGGAGAAGAACTTCATAAACACCGGATGAGACAGGCAGCTTTATCTGTCTTGTGTGCATGCAAAGGGGCTTTACAGTTACAAAACATGCCTTTAGCTTCTTAGCCAGACTGGGCAAGACGCAGTACAGAACATCATTGTTCTGCTGCTTGTATTTAAGACTTTGTACTTCATAGGCATGTCTTCAGGTACTGTTTGAGCATTTTTTGAGACTAAGTGGAATATCTCCAGTAGAAGTCATCAAGAAGAATTTCTCGCAAATCCCACTCCCATCATCTAGTTCTGGTAAATCTTCTACTAAGAGCTTGTGAGACAGGGATTTAAGTCTCTAAGTGCACAGAGAAAATGCATATAGTCAGTACACATATATATGCAGGCGAACGTCTCTTGGTTCCTCTTGCTGAGTATATTTCATTTTATATGGGGTACATATTTATTTAGAGAGCAAGGAAAAATGACCCTCTCAGCCTAATGATTTCCATTTGTGAGATGAAAAGCTGTGGTTCTCCTTTTTGTTCTCAAAAGACATTCCAAGAAAAGGTGAACATCCTTAGAAACAGAGCTGAGAGCACACTTAAAAACAGGTTAAAGCACAGCAAGGAAGACACAGTTCTGGCAGAAAGGAGAGAAATAAAACCCATCAGTCAGAAAAGGGACAGAATCTTATCTCCTCTGCACCTGAATGTATTCCTTCCATTCTGGACTGCTGCATCAGAGAACAACACCACCTACTGCTTCTGGCCCATTTGCAAATGTAACCCAAACACAGAGAAACTTTTTCTGAAATTCAAACAATGTAGTTCACATCTTTTCAGTCAACTCCAACTGCATTTCACTAACAAATACCACAGCCTGCTGCTTGAACAACCTTATTTTACATGGGAAACAAGTAGAGCCATCATGCTTAGCAACCTCAGGAACAGGGATGAAAAGGAAAGCAATTTCTGTGCCTCTCCATGAAAGCTACATAGTAAAGACTGGCAACCTCATTCACATTCCCACATTCTGACTCGCAAGCAGCAGTATTTATCACTCTGGGTAATATCCTAAACTGGCAGGGAAGGGGTTAAAAGGGCCCCAGGACAAGTGTTCCTCCTTCACCCTCACTAGTGGCTTCCCTGGGTCGGAGATGATCTACGCTTGCAAAATACCAATGATTCCCTCTATTATTTCTCTCTACATCTGTCTTTAGGGTATGGGGATTATTTTCAGAGAGTATCAGTCATTACCGTTACATAGTACATTCATCTAAATTCTTCGAGGGAAGAAAATCATACTTCCATTTATAACACTTTACCAATATAACTAGGGCTTTCAAACTAGTATATTATCAAAACACACACATTTAATATTTGTTCTCTTAGCTAACTCACTGAATGGAGGCAACAGTTTGTTCTCTTTTTTTTTTTTTTTTTTCCCCTTGCTGGGTGTTGCCTAGCAATATATTACACTGACTTTGGACAAAGCTGTAATAGTAAATATTATGGTTTCATCTAACACTTCAACTACGAAAATAAACTGCATAAAATGAAGTTCACACAAAAAGATACCAGGGTCAAAGACCATTGGAGTAGGCATTCTGCATCTATTACAATATACTACCCATAGGCAGGGATTATTTATTGGAATATGTTATGAGTCATGGCAATTCATAACACTACGGTCTCTGGAAAATTCCATTTTCCACTCTGAGCCAACATTAGGCTTACAGTACATACATTTTGATTAACTGAGACAAAAATGTATACCAGCAGTTACAGGAGAGTTGTTTCCTATCTTTCCTAAAATTGAGAGATACTTATTATTTCCAGGAAAATAAATAAGGTCATGTGGAATGAAGCATTTACAATTCTTGACAGGGCAGTTAAAATGAATAAGACTGTACATGAAAGCTTGTTTGACTATCTGTTTAGTTTCATTGAAAAGATTTTAGTCTTGTCATTCATGATTTATGCACAACATGTACTGCCACTTGCCGGTCTGTTCTATAAATACCTTCATAATTTGAATTAAGATAATGTGTTATCTGTGCTTGGTAGATGTATTACAGTTATATACTCACTTGAAGTTCCACCAAATGATAAAACCTTTTTGCATTTTAAATATAGCTAAAAATATTCCCCCATTAAAATAGCAATCATCATTAAAATTAGTTTCCTGATTCTACTGATTATTTTTTCAGTAACAAGCAAGGTTTCTGGAAAGTTACAATTAAACATATTTTTAGACAAAAGCTGTCAATTTTTTAAGACTCTAGAGAAGCAATTACCTGGCATAAAAATCTGCAGGACACAATTAGAGGTAAGAGGAAATAATTTGAAATAAAAATATGTATTAATATATACACAGGCACAAGAATATTGCCAGAGGCAACACAATGGTGTTGCTAAAAATGTTTTAAATTAGTAGATTTGAGACCTTTCCACTTGTGTCCAGACAAATGTGAATCCTTCTATAAAGGAAGCAGATTGTTTATTTCTGAATGTGTCGTTTCTGGTTAATCAGGTTTCAAACCTTTCATTTTCTTATACCTCTGCAGTCCCACTAAGACAAATGCTAGTACTAGACTTATGAAATGCAAGATCAGGATTTACAATTACATTCTGGTAAATGGACATTTTTAGCCACATGAGTAATTTGAATCTTGTGCACAGTTTTGGCTGCTGTAAAAGGGCAGGGGAATAACCTGTTCTCCATATCTGTGAGACATAGAACAAAAAGTGAAGGAGTCAAGTTGCAATGAGAAATATAGCCTAAGTCCATTAGGAAATGTTGAATCACTGCCATAGACTGCTCATAGAATTTGTGGAAATGCCATCACTGGAGATCTTTAAGAGAAGGTAGGTAGTAAAAGGTCATAGTTTGATACGTTTATTCAGTCAATCTAAGTATCACATAAATGTTCTGCAAAGCATTCAAGAGCTATGTAACATTTTTTCACATAAAACCATAGAGCATCTTGTCTGTTTCTTCCATATTCACCCTTATTTACAATCAGAAAAAGTTGAGATTTGAGTCCTCATTTGTTATTTTTGCTTTTCCCATTTTCTTTTGTTTGATTACTTCAGTCTATGAGGAGGGTTTGAGTACTTTAATGTTATTTCTGGACCATTTCTCATGTCTCATGGTCCGTCAGTTGGTAGCCACTGGAGTAGAAAACCTCTTGAAAGTCTCTGTCCTCTTGTTTGCCACAAATAGCTTATAAAAGACGGCCTTTCCGTTTACCATTTAAACTATGCTTAAAACTCAACTGCAAAAACACAAATTCTAGTTTTAAGTCTGAAAACAAGCTAATGACTTTAACGGCCAAGTACCACCATAGTTTAGGAACTATGAACATAGGTACAACCCCTTCAACTTTGGCACATTCTAGACCTCTTTTAACTGTAGGCTGATACTTGAAATAAATCTGTAATGGCATGTATTTTTAAATTTAGGTCTGCCATCACCCTTAGATGATGCAGGCAGGGGGAAGCCCCGCACAGGCCAATAGTTTGTTGGTTTTTTTTAATAAAATAACACACTGTCTCTTTAAGTGGAAATGAAGCCCAGTGTCTTCTCTTAAATAACCTATGTACCAGCCAACAATTTCTTCTGGTTATCACCTTTTTAACCTCTTTTATGACTTTATGACTTTATGCTCGTGAACATTGAACATCTTACAGTAAACTCCGATTTCCAGCAGCAGGACAAGTAAAAAAGAAAACAAGCTGCAGACACCACTATTCTGCACAATGAGGCTTGAGAATGTGTATTTGTTGACAAGATAGAGTTTGTGAGTCAGGCAATTAAATATTGTTCAGCTGACAGTAACTGTAAATGTAGTCATAAAATATCGGTGATGGACTTAAATTGCAAATAATAGCAGGCTACAGGCTGCCACAGATGACTACCGGATAGTAATCACCCCTGTGATATCATCCTTGGGCCTTTTAAATAAAGAGCAAAAGTAGATTTTTTTTGAAAGGGTGGAGGAAGGGCAAGGAGGAACTTGTAACTGTGTTTTGATGTGTCAAATAATTAACTGCCATCTACCTGTCTGCACCGTTCAAGGAGGTTATTGTGCAAAACTCACAACTCTGTCTTTGCCATTCTGAACGTTGCAGGGGTAAACAGCAGTGAATTTAAGAAACAGCTCCACAGCCTTCTGAAGTCAACAGACTCATTATCAGCTCCATGACTTGGCTCAGAAACTTTGTGTGCATTGCATCCACTTCGTAAAGGCTGTCCCGAATGTTTAGAATAAGCCAAACACAGAGGCCTGGTCAATGACTGCCTTGGCTCCCAGCACACTGGGTAACAAACTTTGGCTCCCCTTTGCTCTATATTTTGCAACAAGGACAAGGTACAATAAACATATAAACACTTCTGGTTCCATCCTTTTGCTACCCAGCATACGGAGAAGGGCCTGTTCATTCCCCAGGCTTTGTTGTTCCCCTGTCAGTGTTCCACTGATCCACATCGTCATGCTCAGCAGATAAAGGAGATCAATACAGCCGAAACATTTTTTAGCTCATCAGTCAAGAAGATGCAAAGGCCCCATGGGCAGCATTGCTGGTTCAATTTATGGAAAAGGAAACAAAATTCTCTCTCACTTTGTAAGAGAAGGAGCTCTGGTTTGCTCACAGCTTGCTGTCATCATGTTTCCATGAAGGGAAGTCAAAGACAACTTTACTCTCTCCTGTGCGGCATGCACGGTGAGGTCTTATATTTAACGTGATTCAAGCAGGCTCTGGGTTGAGTTATTCAACCAGAAATTCCTGGTAAAGTCTTACTTCTGACTCAGGGCACTTAGTACACACTCCTAGCTATTTGAATAAGAAAAAAAGTCTGTATCCATTCCATCAGACTTCAGCCGCATAAAAAGTAACGTGTCTGGTTTGGATAACTGCCTGTAGTCTAACTGCAGCTGAAGGAAAAAGAGTATTTTTTCCCCCTAGTTATGCAATACCCACTTTGGTACTAGAAAAATCACTTTCTAGAGGCATCTGCTTCTCTCCAAAGACGATATGGGCTCCTGGAGGACAAAGTTGGAGGAGGGTCCTACCTTTTAGATGGTGAAAGTTAAGTCAAACAAATTCCACCAACATATGCTGCTGCTATAAATCACAGCATGGTTGTGCCCGGTCCCGTACTGACACAGCTCTCTGAAAGCAGCTGTAAGAAGTGACAGCTGCCTGGCAAGATACGAGACTTAAATGTGAGCAGATAAGAAGTGAGATGCAGTGATTTTGGAGTTGGAAGGAAAAAAGAGGAAAATATGAGTCATCCGTTTTATATGGTATATTATATCCTTTATGGTTCAAAGCAACACTTCCCCCCCAGAGCAATGACCCCCCACAGAGGAGAAATTTCAAATAGGTTTTCTCATTATGCTTTTCAGACATTTAGCAAAAATGTTCTAGTCTTCATCTGAAATGTCATACTGCCCCTCTATTTTATTACTTCCTCGAAACATAAAAAAAAGGTTAATAAAGAGAAACTTTCTCACAAGATTCAGTTTGTTTCCAAGAGTCAAGAATAATGAAAAATTGTTATTTCAGTTATTCCATGGTTATATGCTTTAACTCCTAGATTAAAAGAAAAATAGGAGTATTGGGGGGAGGGGAAGAAGCTTGTGAACTGATTAAGAAAACCAATTTACGTGGAATATTTTTGGATTTATAGCAGCTTTATGTCTGGTTTTTATGGTTTTGTTCAACATTAAGAATTCCCTTTTTAGAAGAAGAAATCTTCTAAAATACCTCAAAAGCAAATGGTCATGTTAGCCATTTCTATAATGAATGAGTATTGTTACGTATTTGCTTCATATGGGAAGTTTAGAAGCATTCATCTTTTTAAAACAAAGGAAAAGCAAACCAAACTCAGACAAATGTTCAATAATGGCTAAAAGCGATGTAAAAGCAACGTTATTGACAATGAAAAAGGAGTAATGAGGGGTTAGTGACTGAAACGTAAATAACCTTTTTTTTTTCTCTCTCTTTCTGTTGTTCAGTGTTTTGTGAAAGGAACTAGTTAGGAATATTTAGAGAATCCTGAGTGATAGGCTGATTATTGATCATGTGTAGGTCTTCCACCTTCCATGCTTGCACTTCTTCTAGATTCATGCTTTAGTTTGCAGGAACAGGGATGCCTTACCTGAGTAATGATTAACAGAATATTATTATTAATTTACAAAACATTTAATTATAATTTAAAAGAATAGGATATTGGTGGTGTATTTTCAATGTTTTCAATAGGTACTCATTAAAAGTCCCAGAGAACATTGCATATGTAAGGAGATAAAACTAAACAGGAAGCTGTCAATAACATCTGGTCAAGTCCTAAACAATATTTCTGTGCTGTTATTTTAGATCTACCTTGAGATCACGTTAACTAGGTTGAGCTACATGAATTCTTCATATCATATTTTGCAACACAATGTCAAAACCATTTATATTTTTCTTTTGTATTTAGAATGATGTGGCTGGAGGAATTGATTCCTCTCTAGGAGCTTAAAATCGTCAAATCATAAGATGTTATTTTTTCCCTTTTATTATGAGCCACAAAAGGAGGAATCTTGGATCAGAAAGACCTTCTTTCAGGGACAGAGAAGATGGGAATCCCACTGGTGGACATCCTGTTCTTCAAGAGCTATGTGTCTGAATCAATTTGACACAAACAGCAGAAAAGGGAGAGCTGAGAGACCTCTTTGTACCTGGCAATGCAACAGAGCTTCTGGGAGGTCAAGCTACAGTGTTTGCAGCACAGATTATCAAACTCATTTTGAGCTTTAGGATAACTTCCAGACTGACAGATGTAAACTTAAGTGGAAAATCAGACACTCTGAAGAGCAAAACTAAAAATATAGACTAACTGGAAACAAGATATTCACTTTTGGAAATGACGTGAATTGTCAGAGTTTATTTTAATTACACTCTAGGATGAAAAAAACACTAAAAAAAAAGAAAAAAGAGAAAGGAGCATCACTCCAGAACAGCCACCTGCCACCTGGTGGCAATTGCAGAGACATGGTGGGACAGCTCACATGACTGGAATGTAGCCATGGGTGGCTATACCCTTTTCAGGAAAGACAGGCCAGCAAGGAGAGGGGGGGGAGTTGCTCTTTATGTGAAAGAACAACTTCAATGTATTGAGTACTGTCCAGGGGTGGGTGACGAGCGAGTTGAGAGTTTGTGGGTGAGAATTAAGGGACAGGCTGGCATGGGTGATACTGTCGTGGGTATCTATTACAGGCCACCGGATCAGGACGAGGAAGTCGACGAGGCCTTCTACAGGCAGCTGGTAGCAGCCTCGCAGTCACAGGCCCTGGTTATCGTGGGTGATTTTAACTACCCTGATATTTGCTGGAAGGCCTACTCAGCCAGCCATCCGCAGTCCAGGAGGTTTCTCCAGTGCAGTGATGATAACTTCCTGATGCAAAAGGTGGAGGAGCCAACTAGGAGAGGAGCACTGCTAGATCTTATTCTCACGAATAAGGAGGGTCTGGTTGAAGAGGTGAAGGTTGAGGGCAGCCTTGGTTACAGTGACCA
>WKFP01013867.1:527481-551558 GCA_011057875.1 Pterocles orientalis
TGCTTCCATCCAGCGAGACCTAGACAGGCTGGAGATTTGGGCAGGGAAAAATTTAATGCAATTTAACAAGAGCAAGTGTAGAGTCTTGCATCTGGGCAAGAACAACACCAGGTTCCAGTATAAATTGGGTACTGACCTGTTGGAGAGTAGTGTAGGGGAGAGAGACCTGGGGGTCCTGGTGGACAGCAGGACGACCATGAGCCAGCACTGTGCCCTCGTGGCCAAGAAGGCCAATGGCATCCTGGGGTGTATCAGAAGGGGGGTGGTCAGTAGGTCAAGAGAGGTTCTCCTCCCCCTCTACTCTGCCCTGGTGAGACTGGAATATTGAGTCCAGTTCTGGGCCCCTCAGTTCAGGAAGGACAGGGAACTGCTGGAGAGAGTCCAGCGCAGAGCCATGAGGATGATTAAGGGAATGGAGCATCTCCCTTATGAGGAAAGGCTGAGAGAGCTGGGTCTCTTTAGCTTGGAAAAGAGGAGACTGAGGGGTGACCTAATCAACGTTTATAAATATGTAAAAGGTGAGTGTCAGGAGGATGGAGCCAGGCTCTTCTCTGTGACACCCAGTGTTAGGACAAGGGGCAATGGGCTCAAGTTGGAACATAGGAGGTTCCACTTGAATATGAGAAAAAACTTCTTTACAGTGATGGTGACAGAGCACTGGGACAGGCTGCCCAGATAGGGTGTGGAGTCTCCTTCTCTGGAGACATTCAAAGCCCGCCTGGATGCGTTCCTGTGCAATCTGATCTAGGTGTTCCTGCTCCGGCAGGGGGATTGGACTAGATGATCTTTCGAGGTCCCTTCCAATCCCTAACATTCTGTGATTCTGTGATTCTGTGATTGCTGTGAAGTTAAGACTAAGGCTCTCCCTGTTTTTCAATGATTTTGAATCTGCACCTTTCTAAAAAGAAATGTTGAATCAAAGACATTTCAGCCTGGTTTACATTTGTTTGTTTGTTTTGTTGTTGTTGCTGCTTGTTTGGTTTTTATGTGTGAGCATTTTTTAATTTTTAATTGCCAAGAAAGGAGAGTTCTTAAGTAGAGTGGTGCATTATAGTCATTATTATATGGGTTTTCCTACGGCAATTCACATTAAAATATACACCTTGAAATCAGCAAACGAACATTTTAATCCAGAATAGGTGAAATTGGACCTAATGTGCTAATTTCCCTTCCTTTGTTAGTTAGAAAAACCACTGCTCAATACTGTTCTGCAAACTCCTCCCAGGCAAGCTAGCACTAGTCTCATCCGTCTACCCAATGTTAGCAAAATATGAGAAAATTCAATACAGTTAAAGATGTAACACAGCCTGGAAAAGCATTATATACAGAAATATGTAACAAGTCCTTTAAATTACTGTATATGTTTTTTTTTTAATCAGCTTCATGTTATGCATTTAAATGGTTGAACCCATGAACCTTTATTCACATCTCCCTTCCTCAGCAAGTTATTAATATTTGTCACCCCTTTCCAACAGAAGTGAACTAAAAGCCATTCCTATTCCTGAAAACACTAACATATCTGCTTGATATTAAGATATGGTTCAAGCATATTTAGGTATTCAAAGGGGCAGAATGGTACCTAACGGGATTTTCTGAAACAGGAGAGTATTCGTCTCCCAGGGAGAGCCTCAGTTTCCATATTTAGCTGCATACATATATCAGAAGATCCTCTGCCTTGTGCAAAATATTTTGATGTGGTTATGAATTTTCAGATTCACCGTTACGTGAAAGATTGACTGTATCAGAATCTGTGTCGCTGATTGCAAAGTCTAGGTGAGACCAATAACTCCAAGGCATGTGAATAATCCAGACTTGCACGAACAATTCTGTTGAAAGCAACAAAAATGAAACACCCCAAGGCAAAAACCAAGAATAAAGTCCTCCTGCTGTCAAAAGAGTTCGGGGAAAGTATACTCTCTTATCAATGTTTTTATAGTGCTAAAATTTGTCTATCAGTCTGGGACAAAATTTAATTCTATTTTGCTATAATCCCTCAGCATATGACTACCCACAGCACTTGCACCTGGCCAATACCTGAACTCCTTAAAAAATATTGCTTTTTAAGGAGCATTTTTCAGCTCTGAACTGAAAATGTTTCCCCTTATTTCTCCTCAATAATCTTACAATTTAAAAGACGTCTTTATCACAGACATTGTTTCTACTAAAAAAAAAAAATGAGTGCTTCATTTTAATCTGCTGTTGTCCTTGAAGTTTGGTGATAGCAGTACTGCTCTTAGACTTAGTGCCACTGAATTTTCATAAAAGTAGTAGCTGGTAATCCCTCTTATGTTTTATTATTTACATGTGTCAAGTACTGAACTCTGCAGCACACCAGGCTTCCATTACAGTGAAAATCTCTAATGAAATATTCTATCAAGTTTTATTTTCTGAGAAAGTTATTGAACTTGTCTCCATCCATTACAAAGTTCGTAGAGGCCAAATTACATAAAAAGCAGATGCTGAATAGACATCATGCAAAAAAACCCCCACTCCTTTTGAGATCAATATGAAAAAACGTAAAAAAAACCCATGCAGTGAGAAACAATGTTTAAATAAGGTCATATTACTAAGTAATGAAAAGATTTGGTGTTTATCTTTTGGAATTCTGAAATCAGCTTCCATTCCTTGTATTATTTCTCTTAGTAATTTTCTGTGTCTGTGAAGAAGTATTTCCAACCAGTGTTATGCCTGTAATTGATCAGTCTTCTTAACAGCAATATAAATGCCTGACAGAACTCTTTTATTCCAGGGGTATTAGTCTAGCACTGAGGAATCTTTCTCATAGTCCAACATGCATATGCTGGCAAACAAAATTTTGCTGTGGGAGCAGAAAAGCTGTGCAGATATCAGGTTACCATATGGGGAAAATAAGAGGACGAACTGCTAGTATGGGAGAAATTCTGCTAATGATAATCTTATTGCCATGAGCTTACTCAGCAATAGTGTAATTGTATCCAGAAGAGCCTCCAGGCAAATCTTCACTTGAGGACAAGTAAGGAATTTCACCAGCTGAACAAACTGTAGGTAGGGGAAGGAAAACCTGTCTGAGACACGTGCATATGAAAGCAGCCACGTAGAAGGGTTTTTCTCACCTGAAGCCCTTGTTGAATCTCTGCTAAAGTCACCGCTTTTCTTGGATTTGCCATTTATGATGTCTTGGAAACAAAAGAGAAACTGCAAAGTGCAACACCAGCTTTGTCCTTTGCTGTTGCCTCTTCCTTTACGTCCATCTGGCTCTCAGAGACAATCTCATTCTCTTGCACTCCTGGAAGCGAAAGGATCCATCTGTTTGATAGGAGGGTGGGTCAGCATGGGGCCTCGGTATCTGTGTGAAGGACCCTTACAAACAGGAAAGAAAAAAACAGATCGTGTTTGCAGGTTACATCACATTTCGTTAGTACAGCAGAGGAAAAATGTCTCTATTTCTTTGAAAACTCATCAATACATTTTTATGCTGATAATTTGCAGTCTTTATCTACATCTCAGGACTTCCGCAACAAATTCTGCCACCACAGGTATCATTTGACATATATATGTCATTTTCCTTGAAAATTCATATGGCTGTAGCTTGGAAATACTGATTTTTACTTTGGAACAGTTTTACATTTAAAAAGTTTCGCTGAACCCTGGAAAATAAATCCGTTCTTCCTTTGCTTGTGATGCAGTTTGAAGCCTTCAGCAAGCCCAGTTCCTCTTCTGATCCATGATCAAAGCACCACAATGTCAAAACCTGACAGGCAGAGGCATCAGGAAAAGGGATGTAACTGTCACAGTCACAAATATTCATCAATTCTAGCAGATCCTGAGTTATCTTGCAGACAACCTCACTCGGTAAAGGCACTGGGAGACTATGGTGCCAAAAATATCTGCCTTCTTTTTGGCAGGTGAGTACCACCTGTGATTTTGCAGCAGCAGATGTCTCAGTTGTATTGACTTTATTTCAGAGTGGAGAAGAATGAAGTTAGTATTAGCTGAGAACAACCAGACCTGAAATACACAATTCTACTCAAACCATGCAGTTGATTATTTTGCGCCTCTAGAATCTGTCTGGAATTACTTCCTAGCTCTTTTTCTATTTATTTCCACTATTTATGTTTGGCTGTGCTCTGTCCAGGTCTAACAAAAGAAGTTGGTTTTGGCTACTTGGGTGCAGAGATGGGTGTCAAACAACAAATTTTCTATGCCAGCGTGACTGATTCATAAACAAGTCTCTATATAAAGTTGAATTTCTCAAGCATGCCCATGATTCTTCCTTCCTACCACACAGTCACACAGCTGAATTAATCTATTCTAGTTTAACCGTCAAACACTTTTGTTTGAAAGCAATTTATCTGTGAGTGGGCTAACTACTAATTACTCAATTCCCTACACCTTTCTAAATAGACCTCTACTCATCTCTTTAAGAAATAGAGGACTGAAACAGAGGGCCACAGGTCTGATCCAATGCAGGGAATTTGCCAGGTTTATTTATATCTGCATTAAAACAATTAGGTTTTAAATAATTTACTTCATCACAGACAAAACCACTTCCAGACACAGCAGTATGTTTCTATAAGGCATTGGCTTCCAGCACGATGGCTGCTGCAGCTTTCCACCCCTCTTCCCTCAGCACATGCCCCATGCACCAAACACATTTCTTCTAAGCACTGCATGGAACAGCACAGAAATCACTGAGAAGAAACTCTTCTGGAATAGACTGGTCAAACCAGGAGAAAGCACTAGGAAGCAGCCAAGTGTCTAAATAATTTTTCATTTTATCCTCATTAGACAACTGATGTAATTTATATGCTCTAGTCAGATACGGTAAAACACATTTGGTTATATTCATAGTGGTAATTGTCTATTTGGTGCTGATTTAATGCCATTTAGGGTAATATTTAATATTTTATTCCACAAGACAGTTGTATAACATCTTTCCAAAGCAACAGTACCTACTTGCAGACTGTGGACTGTTAATGAGAAAGCAGATTAATTTCAATTGCTGGGTCTCCACATGACCTAAGGAGCAAACAGCAGTCCATTTATTACCAGTAAGGTTAAAACATTCTCTTTCTATTATGACCCATGAAAGGCAAAACTACAATGAGCATAGAAGAGGATCCAGGAGTTTGGATGAGCAAAACATCAGCATATGACCAGCTGTACGCCACGGTATTACCCTGTGGAAGTCAAACTGTGAACACATGAGTCAACTCTTGGAAACAATTTAGCCTTTTTACCCACAAACTTGCTCAGAATGAATCAGGGCTATGTTTGTTGTACCTTCAAACACTTACCTTTCCAGACACAGCATGCTTCCTTTTCACGCTTTCAAATGCACAACCTGCTCCTTGTGTGCTGCTGTCATGGTGTGATTTGCTCCAGGTTTGTACCTCGAGCTTCATCTCTCTGTCCATGTGTGTATGGACTCACTGTGGATTTCGAAGCTACTATTACTTCATTTTTTTCTCTCCAATATGAACACCATCACTTAGTTGTAACGCCAAGGTTTAAGTTTCACTCCTTCAAATAGTTTTCTATTCATGATTACTTTGTGTGTTTATTTTTTCTCCTTGGAGGCAACATGATGAAGATTGCAATCATTGTATCTATATATGTGTGTATGGGTATACATGTGCGCATATGTAGAGATATCCATATACTTCTGAGCCAGGGGTCAGTTGCACATCAATGATTGTGCTTTGCAGTGGCAAGGCTGACATTATTTACAATGAATAACTCTTGGGACACATTATACTCTGGCGACAAGAGAGGAAAAACCCCTTTTGCTAATTCCTTAGTAATGGACTGCTCACAGGTGAAAAAACAAGGACTTATAAAATTAAGGGTTTGGGGGTTATTTTTTTTTTTTCCTACAAGTGTTTCCTGGAGCTTGAGCTGTCTGGCTAAACATAACCACAACAAATTCCTGTGATATTTGACTCACACAGCCAGGATTCTGTTTCAGTCCTATCCAAAGTGCTCTCAGTTTTGCTGATAACTACTGTACAAACCACATGCCTGGTACGTTAACAGGGAAACTGTCCAAACTGGGAATAGATGGATGCCAGTCAGAGGAAGATAATTAATGTCACAGAGAATGAAGCAGAGATTAACAAAGAAGTGAGCCAGTTGGATCCCATCCTAGTGTTTACAAATGACAAAGGCTTTGCTGCATCTTGGACATTTTATTTTTTTTTAATTCTTTTCCCATCAGAACAATCCCATTCTCTGGGTTATTGTTCCTGCCCTCTAACATGGTTTACGCAATCGCTTCATATAGATTAGAAATGTGTGATCCCCTGTCTCTCTGATTTATTTGGACATTTATATCATCAGTATGGATTTTCATGTTGTGGTTCAGGATGGCTTCTTTTCTACTAGAGTTTATTTTTAGAAAATGTGACAGGATCCTAGAAAACTGTGTCTAAAGGAAACAGAATAAAATATGAGTAAGTTTTTTATAATTTTGGTGTTTGACGCTCTCTTGTTTCTGGACTCAGGCCCATGTGCAGCTCAAGGAAACACTGACAGTCAGGAAGAGTTCTTAAGCATGTGCATAAGCATGCTTTAAGCATGTGCTTAACATTAGGCACATCTTTAATTCCTTTGAGCATTCAACACTGAAAATGTGTTTAAGTATCTTCCTGATTAGGACATTAAATCTCTATTTGCATTTTGAATTCTGCAGCCAACCTTTGCCTGTACCCACTACGCGTTTCTATTCAATTCCATACTCCTCTTTAAATACTAGTATTGCTTAGATTTATCCAGATTATCACAAGCATATGAGAAACCGAACAAACCACACAATTTTTGTTTAGGTTTCAATGAATACCATATATGACAATATATTCTTCAAGTTTTTTTTGTATTTATTGATACAAAAATTGATACATCTGGGACAGAGATGAAAAAGATTTTTAACTTAGTGCGAAAAATGTTTTGTGGATCATATTATTCACCAGAAAATTCCTGATGTTATCAGAAGGAAAATGACCCTGTGCAATTTGATATGGCTTTTGTAATTGCAGGCAGAGTTTAGTTTTGAGTACTTAAAGGTTAGGATACATCCTGGAGTCACTTGTAAATGCCTAAGGACACTTTTGCTCAGATTATTTAACCAGAAATTTTATTTTTAAATATGGATGAATTTGTTTGAAAACACTTACTATGACTGAAATCTCCATCTCAAACAGACATATACCTTGAGTGGGATTCACCTGACACCATGAGTTTGAGAAAACTCATTATAGCACACACCTCTACCATTGATCAGATGGTCTGTCTCCTCAAAGTGACTCTATTCACCTTAAAGGTAACCTGGAATGAACTGATCCTGATGTAGGATTATAAATTACAGATGTCTAAAAATAGTAAGTGAAATAATTCCTATAGTCTACTGAGCCAGATCTGAAGTATACCAGATGTTAATAACTTCAACAAACACTGCTTAATGAAAGGAGAATGTAATCCAGTCTGGGGATATGGGGATACTCAGTCTCTAAGAAGCAGTACACATGCACAAAATTGACCTGCTATACTATTGTATTTTTCATTTATGGTTTTTATTTGTACGTTTCTATGCTGTTCACTTACATATTATTTCAGCTTGGGCTTTCTGTTTATACGGCTTCAACCTTGTCTGTTTGAGCAAATTAGATGGGCTCCCTCTCTACTCGGCAGTACTGAGAGAGGCAGATGTGAACTCTGGGGTAACTGTCCTTCTCTGCTAAATACTGAGGCTGTCTCTGTGACAAGCTTAGAAAAGATGCCCAGATTCTACCCTGAATTTCAAACAGTGCATAGTTAAGTAAATAATTATCTAACTATTACTGAGAATGTCACAGGTAGTAAACCCTTATTTTTGAGCAGATTTTGTGATCTTTGCTTCTCTTTTATAGTGACCTCAGTGTGAATCTGACTTTCCCTTCTTTTTTTTAAAAAGACATCTATATTCCATCAAACATGATGTGACTGTATTCTTTTGTCTGGCAGCTGCTCTAGTGTGATTTATAAATGTTTCACTAGTATACTTGGGTTTGTAGTGAATCTGAAAGCGTGCACACTGCGTAACTAATGGCAGCAGTTTCGCTGCCTCTCACTCTCTGCTGGACGCCAGCCCAGGAGTAAACAGCATCAGGTGCCAAGTTTCAGGGACATGTTCTCAAGTTCAGAAATCTCTCGTACACCTGTCCATTGTTATTACATTTCACAATATGCATTTCTTCTTCCAGCTGTCCTCCACCTCACTGGCATGTGTTCCTTTGCACAGCAGCCCTTGGTTAGATTTTCAGTTACTTCAGTAGAAGGCACAACAGCAAGACATTTATTTTAGCTTTGTATGTTTCCATGGTTTACTCTGCACTCTAAGAATCTAGGCACTTTGCAATTCCAATTGCTTACCCACCTTACTCTGAGAAAGAAAAAGAGGGCATCATTCTGAATCTTTTACAGAGGGTGGCTTTGGGTTGACCCTGCTGGTCAGTGGTGTATTGCTCACTTTAAAGAAAGAAAGAGGAAAGCTGGTTCTGTTCCTGCACGTGTCTACAGTGGTCATAAAGGCTACCCTCTTTGTATTCGATCCAAGACAAATTTATGTCATTCAGCTGGTGAAGAAGGGGACCAGGGAAATATTAATATTGTCTGACTCTAGAGCGGGAGGGTCTTTCAGATTTAAGCCAGAACATCATATTTAGGAGTCTGTATTTCTCCATTGACTGTATAAAAGACTTAGGTTCCTATTTGAGGCACAGGGGTGCTTAAAAACAGTTAGATATAATCTCTCCACGAAAACGTACAACTGACTTCCTTCTGGTAACAACAGAGTTCTACCAGATGCTCTGGCTAGTTAACCCTTCTGTTACAAACCTGCTGCTGCACCAACATGTTTTCTTAGAAACACTTGTACTCCACTGAAATCCAGTGGGGGGTACATGCAACAAGAGGAGCAGTGAATTCTGGTTCACATAAAAAACATCCTATAGAAACCAGTGAAGAATCTAGTCTGTCTTGGAATTTTTATTGTAATGCTGAAGAAAAATTACTTCAAGATTTATGAATTAATATTGGTGCTAGTTCGTTATTATTTTATTTGGATTTCTTTTCTTATCTGCTATTATGACAGCAAGCACAGGTACATAACTTATTTTTAAAAGTTTATTTTAGCAGAGCTTAGAGACTCAATCTTGTCACCCAGCACAAATCAGGGATTCAATAAGTCAGTGCAGGTTGGAAGAGGAAGGAAGGACACAAGAGTTGATATTATCCTTTCAATTTCAAACCTTTGAAATTGTTACAGTTTGGAGAAAGCATGGAGGTGAGTTCCGCAAAGCGTGCACTAGGCTGTGTGACAGATAACAGGATTAACCCAGGATTTCAGCTTTGGCTTTCTACCAGCCAAAAAAGCTTCAAATCCTATGAAAGATGGCAAAGAAAGAACATCCTGCCTCTGCCCCATGGGAGCCAGGGGAGCAGGCTAACATGCTAGAGCTTTCTCCCAAAGAAATATTGCCTCAGTGCTGTGTAGATTCATAGAATTTCACAGTGAGAGAAGACTTTATAATCACTTCATCTATGAGGCGAGTATGCTATTTATGTAGCATAGAACAGACAGCAGCATTTCACTTGGAAATGCTCCCACCACTCCAGGCAGTGGAAGCCTTGGAGATGGCAGAGGTGTGGGTGACAGAGCTGCCCATCCATGGTGGGCAGGTGCCTGGCGGTGAGGGTGGAGCATGAAGGCAGCCTGAGCAAAGGTCCCTTTTCATTCTGTGCATCAAGGTGTGCTCTGGGAGCACCCTCCCACTAGCTGCTGTCTATATTTTAGAAAGATAGATAATACTTTTGTAAGCATAGAGCATAGTAGAACACATCACTCCTCCAGAGAGGAGTGATATGCACCAAATTTTTCATCATCACAAAAAAAATTGTATTTCTTTTTTGTTTGGTTTTGTCTTCATCTTCCAGCCTTTGAAACTTGTCTCGGCCACTTGGAAATTCATACTAAAAGAGAGATAGGAGTGAGCAACTGTAAAGCGGCACAGCCCAGAGGTGTAATGTTAACTCTTACTTTTATTAGTTTTTGCTTGCTCAAGAGAAAAACAGGCACACTGAAAACAATTTAGAACAGAGTTTTGTCCATAGTTTACATAGTCAGGGATGCTGCCCTCTTCTCAAACTTCCAGGCTTCTTAATGTGGACACATGGAAGAAAAGTCACTCTTCCGTCTTCCAAAAGCAGACTTTTTGTTCCCTGTCACCAAACATCATGTACTCTTTATTACACTAAAATGTTATAATTAAGTAGTCTTCCCTGCTTGTATTAGGTGCCTCAGATCCAATAAACCCTTTCTTCCTAATTGCTTCGTCAGTGACATGCTGTTTTACTATTTTTTTAATAGTTTAGAAATGACTACAATGTAGGGACAAATACAGCTGTTAATGGCATAAACATTTTCTATTTCTATGTATACTGTAAGTGGGTTGGGCAATGTAACACTGATTAACTACCAATGGACCATTTCCAGGCAGCAGACTAACAAAGAACCTCTAATCACTTAAATCCTAGGTAGAAAGCTTGACTGAAAACTCTGTTGGACCCTTTGTATAAGACAGATTTTTAGTAAAAGATGATATCTGCCTTAATACACAGTGAAATAACCATAAATTTCTTAATGCATATTTATATGTCCTCTGAGGCTGATAAGCATTATGCGAGAGGAGAGTAAGAGTGGTGGTATCTGAGCAATGCAAAAGGTATTATTCAAAATGCAAAAGGTATTATCCCTGTAAAAGGCATGTGTTTCAAGTATTCTGGGGGTTGCTTCAGGAGAGATATATTTGATTATCTTGTGTAGAATAAAATGTAATACTTCAAGCTGCTAAGCCACTAAAATTGCATTTTTTGCGTAATAAAAAGTATCTGTGATTTTAGGTGCTGTTTAATTAGCAGATCGGACTAAAAAAAACCCAAAAATAACAGTGGAGGAAATCAGACCATTTCATTTGATACAAATTTTCCCTCTAATTTACATGTTTTGAGAGAAAGTTTAGCTGAAGTTAATCAAAAAGAAACAAAAAGGGAAGAATGGGGAAAAAAAACCGCACAATCCTTAACTAAAGTCAAACACATCTTGGTTTCCATCAAAGAGAAATCAATTCAGTTTTTTTTCCCTCCTAGGTTTTTCTCATTTCAGCGAGAGAGAAGTCAGAAGAATTAAACCGTTACAGTTCAGATCAAGCCAAAACAACATTTTGTTGCGATTTTCATCTTGTCAATCTGTTAAACACTGCTCATCACTGATAGTGCATAGTAAGTATGCCCCACCTCTGTAGCACACTGGGATCCAGGATTTGTCTCAACAGCCAGAGGGCTGGAACAGGCTTTGTCTCAACAGCCCAAGCAGCAGTGGGCTGGAACAGGCTCTCCAGCTAACTCAGACATGGCATAGGAGGTTCTGGGTTCAAGATAACAAGGTCTTCAGAGCATCAGGTTACCTTCAGCATGGTGTTTTTCCAAACTTTTCAGGTTCGTTGGCTGTAGATAAGGGCTCGTGTTCCTCCCCCCACCCCAGACCACCAGCACCTTCTGGGGAGAGCGTGTGGTCTGGGCCAGGGGAAGGCACAGCAGCTGCCCCCTGCACTGCCGCTCTCTCCTGACGTCTGTCTGCATTCAGCCTGGATACTCTTTTTATTTTCCTGAAATACTATTTTCTTGGCTGTGAAGACAAGGCAGCTGTGGCCATACTCAAAGCCATACTTGCCTGAGACACTCTGATTTCTTCTCTGTGTACCCCCATATCCCCATGTCACAGGCATGCTAATGCATGCATTGCCCTGATTCGGTACCTGAGAAGATTTTATTCTTTAGTCCACAAAGCATCAAACCAGGGCATAGCTATTTTCCTGTTCCTTAAATAAAGGCTATTACAATATTTGTAACTTTTTAAAGCAATGATTAGTGTTGTGAGTCCTGTTCCAAACGGCCAAATGTTAAACGTTATCCTTTTCAGATCCCTTTCCCAAGTTCTCTACACATGTGATATCTATTTAATATTTATGATGAAGAAATTCAGACTTTGAGAAAAAAAAAAAATAGAAAAATAAATGTAGTGGAGCCCAGTGTTAAACATCTGATATAATCCTGCAAAATACCTCAATCCTGGTCCACAAGATTTGTATAATTTCAATTCTGGTCCCCCTTTGAAGTGAGACTGATAACTGCATCAAATTCCATGGCACTTCTGTGAGTCTTGTAAATATGTACCAGGATAAGGTGACCAAATTCATTGCCACTGGTGACCTTGGACAAGATGAAAACAGCAAGGTGTTTATGTGTGGAAGGATTGAGTATTAATCCTCCACAGCTCTTACCTGCCCCTACAAATACCTGCTGTTTGATACCACAAAGGTTCAGAGATCCCAATAAGCGGCATTACAAATGGAGACTCGGGAAGAAAGGCTATCTGGATTCAAATGGATAAAAAGTTCCATTACAAATAACAATACACATCTGCTGCAATAATTTGTGTCAATCAAATCGTCCTAAAGAAAACAGTCAATATCAAATAAGATTCTGTAGTCAATGGCCCATAGTCATTTCTGGTGTTGTTCCGCCGAGGTTAATGGAGTTAGAAGGTGAATGGGCTTAGCCTTGTATAAATAAAACATAATAGGGAAATAGTATGCCATCTGGCAAATAAATGGGGGAAATAGAGGGAAAATGCTAATCTAACACATCCAGGGTTCCAATTTCTTCTTTGGTATCTGCACTATCTAATGAGCAGCTGCATGAAGTTATCACTGGTTTTCAGGAAAACAGAATCCTATTTCAGGGCAGCCCACAGGTCTGAGCGTTACTACAGCTCTAAAAGGCTCTCTTCCAGCTCATTAATTTCCCTTGATCTTGCTGTCCATTCCTGACTTAATAGATTCCTTTTTCCTTCTGCAAAAGCAATGGTGACCCAGGGAAACATTTTGCTTTAGTGCACCCTGTGGCTTAGTTTTTTCAGGCATTTCCTGGTCTCCCAAGGAAAATATTTCCCATAGACCTTTTACTCATACTACAATAACATATTCCCTTATGAGCTCTGAATCATCATCCTTTAAGTATATGTTTTCTGATCCCTTTGTTCTGCTTTCCCATAGACTGAAGAAGACAGTATAACTCCAAAGCTTGCCATCTTTTCTTTTTAGTAACTTTTTTCAATAGACTCACATAAAATTTGGTGGTGTTCCTAACATCTTATTCTCTGTCACCTCACCCAACACAATTACCTCTCTTGTATCCTGTGGCATTTTTCTTTTGAATGATAACAGAAATAATAGCATTTGTATAGCTATATATACACATATAAAACTCAAAGTTTATGTCTCTAGATAACCCACAGTTGGTGTCGCTTTTATCATTTCCTGCTTCTGTATAATTATTGCTATGTAGATTTGTATATATGAATATGCATACAGGTCCAAATAAAATTAGAAAAAGAAAAAGATACTGTAAAAAAATGGTATTCATAGAATCACAGAATCATAGAATGGTTAGGGCTGGAAAGGACCTTAGAGATCATTGAGTTCCAAACCCCCTGCCACGGGCAGGGACACCTCCCACTAGACCAGGTTGCCCAAAGCCACATCCAGCCTGGCCTTGAAAGGTCTTGTGATCTGGAGATTACACAAAGGAGAATCTTACAGAAATATCTTACAAAATTTGATAAAATAGGGGAAAAAAGTTATTTTGCTGAAATATTTGGTGAAATTAACAAGGGAATTTTGGCTCTGAAGGAATTCTACAAAAAGGTCCAGCCCCTGGATGTGAAATTCCAGAAGCAACTTTTGATTACAGAGCTGTTCAATTCTAACAGAAAGTTTCTAAATCTTGAGAGAAAAGGGGGATGTAACAGATATACTGCATTTCTGACACTGTGAAGGGTATTCACCCCAGATAACTGCAGAGGTGTAGGATGCAGACATCTGCAGCTCAGCTGCTCCTCTGGTGACTCTTTGTGAGTACTAGAGAGGAGTATGCATTTCTCTTTTAAGGAGCAATTAATCTGCCCTAGTGTAGCTACCTGCTTTATGGTGAGATTGATTTAGCTTTAATTCTTATTGAAAGTTACTCTTTCCTAGATCTCTCTTGGCTTTAAAGAAACGTGTGGTGACCAGCTCAGATTTAATAAAATGAATCCCAGCACTGAGTTATTATCCCAATCTGTCTCATATATAGAAGAATTATTCTGTAGCAAAAATTGGAATTAAAGACAGCACGACCTGCCTAGGCAGTGCAGGAAACAAGTCTGATGATTCATTACACAGATTTTCTCATCTGAATCAGACTTGACTACATGTTTAGGGAACGTTGTGATGAAGATGGTATTATTATCAGTTTAATTTTAATCGTAGATGCTGAGAGCATCTTTCCAAAATCATGGGACAACATTCTTGTAGAAGCAGGGACGTCAACAACAGTGAAATGGTGAAGCTTTGTCATAGATTAGATTTGAAACAACTAAATTGTTCTTTCCCTCTTTATATAGGATGGATATAACATGTCATCCATTTCCTGTCCTAAAATACTACGCAGTGTTTTTTCACTGCTCGGGAATCCAACAGGCTTTCAAAAGTGAAAAGCTTTGTGACATTCACGGGATTGTGTTGCAAGTGCTAAATTCTCTTCATCTGATTTAAGATTTCAGGAAAGTTCACCTCTGATGTTGAAATTTATGTTATTTTCATTTGTCCTGAAAAAAAAAAGAATTCTGAAAAACAACTGCCTCCCACCTCTCTGTCCCCACCCCAATGAAAATTTGGATCTGTAATTTAAGAGTCAGTCAATTTTTTACCAAGCAACTCAGTACATTCAAATACTGAAAACCTGATCTTACGGGGTTCCAGTTTGAAACCAAGCTGAATTTTTTAAATCAAGCTAATCTCTCAGACTGTTGAGAGAGTAGGGTTGGTCTGGATTATGTCTGCATTCAGTGGGCAAAGAAGCTTTCCCTTCTTCAGAATCAGTCATGTTACATTACAACCGTGAACATTATATAGACAACAACCAGCAGATGCCCCTTCAGCCAGCAATTATAAATCAATCCTAGTATAAATACTAATTTTCTTTTAAGGTCTTTTTCCCTTCTGAAGTTGACCTCTGTCAAAGAGTTTTGCCCGCCTGTACATAGTGAAAAAGGAGACAAGGCAACACAACACGCTTTTCTCCATTAGTTGTCTTTTTTTACTCGAATACTATTTTTCTTTTTATTTCCCCCATGGCACTTTGCAGAAGAAAAGAGAGAAGAAAGAGTTTTGTGAAGCTGTATCTCAGACTTCCCGTTCACATGTCATTTCCAAGGTAGCTCTGGTTGTAACTTGGCTTTACCACACAGCCCACATCCACCCGCAATGATTTTTTGCAGATCTTCTACACCACACCAGTGAGGAGGCACTGGCTCTGCAGGAGTCTGAACCTGGACCTATGGTACGTCGCTTCACTTACTGTTAACAGATAGTGTACCTGGGTAAGGATCACACCGCCTTCAAGGGATTAAAGACCTGATCATTTCCCAGCTATACAGAGACTTGGAAAAACAGGAAAACAAAATAAAAGACAAAAAGAAGAAAAAAAAAACAAAGAAAAAAGAAACTGATGTCTCTGAAAACATAAATACTGCATTCCCATAATGTCAGACCACTTTACAAGTCCAATTAACACTTGTTACCCTTTCTAGGTTCATTTCTGATTAGCCACACTAACATCACAAAAAGCCACAGACTTGCATAAACAGAAACTACGAAGCTGAGTTAGCATTCTTTTCTGATGAAATTAAAGATGTTTTTTACTTTGGCCTGACAAATGCATACAGCCCTGTGTCCAGAAACATCACTTTTACAAAAACTACAAAGCTTACTTTTACCCACGTAATTATTGACTAAGTATTTCTTTTATATATAGTTTAATACATTAGAAAAAAACTCTTACTGGCTATGGAAGACTTTTACCTCAAAATCACACCTTTGCTTACTTTCGTATTACTGTGGTTATGTTGCATTTACAACTGAGGATTACATATCATTACTAACTACTCCAGCAAACAACCCAAACTTACTACACTATCAAAACCAAATTGTGTTTGGTTTTTGTATACAGTTTTAGGTAGAAAACACCAGCTGGAAATGTCTGTTAGCCAAACGTCTTTAGGACGATTTGAGGGACTTCACCCCTGTGCAATTTGTTCATTTTCAGTCCCCTCCAGCACAGAACAGCAGGCTCTGAGCTCTGGCTCTGTTCAGTGGAGCCAGTTACAGCCATCACAAGGACGTCCAGGGAGGAGGAAGGGCAGCAAAACCCACTGCGTGGTTTTGTTGATTTGTCTCCAGGATGAATGTCATGCTGGTGTTTAAGAAAACCCTCTCAGTAATTCATCATTCTCTTATCAACACTTATGGGAAGGAAAACTTTACCATCCTTGGAGAAAGCCAGGCTGCAGGTTTGGAACAATGTGTGAAGCCCTTTCAGCCTCTCAGTTCTAGGTGAGATCTCCTAATCCTTTGAAAACCAGAGGTATCCAAATGTCCCACTGCTTGAGCAACATGAACACAGGGACTTTCAGCACTGATGTGTTACCTCTGAAGTGTTGCTTATGTACAATGTGGTAAATAAATGCAATCCAATGTGTATAAAATTTATTTTAAGTAGTAAAGGCAGGGCAAAGTGCATATGTAAAAGAAAATCAAATGCGTTTGTAAAAGCCTGCTCCTTCCCAGAAATGACTGGGAAGACCACATTGTTTAATAAAGCTATTTTTATACTTGGTGTTACTTTCATACTTCCCAAGAGTTGCTTATCCAGCCAGATCCAGAAAACCCAGAGTCTGAGTCACAGGTACAATTTTTAGGGAGAGTGAGATTTGATCGTCTTCCTCCACAACTCATGCTTTACAGTAAGAGCTGAAAGAAACCCGCAAGCACTGCTTTTCACGGCACCCAGACTGAAACGAGCGTGTTACACAGGAGAAGGTTATGGTTTATTTTGAGCCTGCTGTGTCATTCAAGCTCAGCCTGAGGCTTACCCGTATAACCAGCGGTCTTGGCAGTAAGTCACAGTGGCAGCTTTTTAGATTAGAGAGGCCTTGCTCAAGTACCTAAATGCAATCCACATTTTAGAGCCAAAGAACCAACACTGAATAATCCCTCCTTTTTTCTCTGCCACATTTTCATTTGGTTAATTAACTTTATTTCCTTTGATTCGTTTGCAAACAGAAAACTGTTTAAAGAAAGTCCTACATGGAGTAGAGTTATTGATGTTAAAAGGGAAAGGAGATTGCTTAGCATTTCCTGCACACTTCAAAAAGAAATGGCTGAAGGAAAGCACCGAGCTAATTGTATTCTTTCAAAGCCAGCAATAATATCTTTCAACTTTCTTATCATTTTAGGAGCACTGGGAAGCTCTAATTACTAGCTGTGAGCCAAACACCAATTATTTATTTTTTATGATATAAACAACCCCCCTCCTAGCCCTGTGTACTACCTTCCCAGCCAGTGCACTCTTGCACAGCTGGGCTGTTCTCTGGCAATCAGAGGGGACGAGCAGTATGGCTTCCCAGCCCCAGCCAGGAGCTGACGGTCACCCACATCCAGCTCTATCTTGCTGACCAAGACGAGGTGGCCTCCAAATGCTGTGCTGACAGTAAAGAGGATCTAAGAAATCCCAGGTGTTGGCGTTACGGCAAATTAATTCCTCTTTACTTGTTCAACTCTGTGTTCTCTCTTGGTCCTCAGTTATAATTTTTTTTTTTTTTAAAGACTGATTTTAGCCCTGGTGCGGACATTCCTGAATGCCTCAAACACCCAAGTTGCGGTGCCACTTCATACATAAACTTTACGTAACCGTAAATGTCAGAGTTGGACTTCAGTGTCTCAGTATATCCCCCATCAGTTTACAATTAGCTACAAATAAAACAAATTATTTGGGGATAGGAGGAGGGGTTTGAAGTTAGGCACTATATTTTAATCTCCTAATTTAAATAATTACTTGCACATTTTTCAGAGTTTTCTTGTGCTGTCTTATGCTGACATTCATTGTTAAAATAAACAAATAAAAATATTGAGCTTGTCTTTAATTTTTAGTGCATTATTTGTCCAGGAAAGAAATTCTGGCATCTCATTTTATAGGGAATGAGTCAATTGCTTCAAACACCAGCTTTGGACTTCATTACTTACAAAGGCTTATCAAAGCCTTTTCTTTCATGTTTTCAGAACCAGCTCATCAAGGACAAGCAGTAAATGTTTTCTTTCACCACCTGACTGAGGTTTATTGACTCATTTAACTGACTGTCCACTACAATTGCTTATGAAGAGCTTATGTAATATATTTTGGGTTATCTCTGTTGCAGTTAAATTAGGCAGAGGCACTTAATAAATAAAATGGACAGTGACAGAAATATAATGTCTACAGAAATAAGATTTGCAGTTCTTACTCAATGAAATGTTGATAAGGTGAAAAGCGGTAGGAAATCAGAAGTGTTTCCAAAGGAACTGTGCATAGATTTAAGTGATATATGATCGAACGTACATGAATTCTAAATATTCAAAATAAAATTTTGAACAAAAAGCTAGGCAAAGAATGGATATATCAGGTTGACCAGTATTCAGAGTGGAAATCTCTCTTGAAAGGATGGTACCTGATTGATCAGGTCTGTTCAGAGGTGCTGACTTAGGAAGTGCTGAAAAAGCTGAAACAACCTTACAAACCTTACAAACAACGGAGTTTCAGTTTAACCTTTAACCTGAATGAGGTCCCCTAAAACCACAAAACAGTGGACACTGAAAACTCCCCAGAAGTATTTTAAGGTAATTAAAAGATGTCCTTCACATTTTAAAAGTCTCTCTGAGGGGCTTGGCACACTACTTTATGCATGTAAACATATATTGAGGATACAGTTCAAATAATGAAACTTATTTTGGAAGCATAGCTTTATGTTTATGAAATATTTTTCCACATTTAATGTGTGTATTTTTTTCCCCTTTAGCAGTTTGCTTTCTAACTTTAATATAGTTGAATATTGCTCTCTAGTACAATCAAGTAAATGCTACTGTTTCCAGAGGAGTAATCTGAACTGGTCATTCTATGTTAAACTGAAGACTTAACCCAAGCAATGGATTTGCCTCACTTTGTGTAAATCAGGCATTTAAAGAAGACAGGAGTTTCTTAACATGTTACGCTAATATTGAAGAGGTACTAGCATAACTATTTCCTAAGAGCTTTTTGGTTCTTTTTCTTCATTATTAAACGTAAACTGAATACCCACTGCTGGATTCTTGAAACATTATAATCAGGATAGTGCAACCCTTAGCATAAGTTATTTTGCCTTACTGAGAAGATTTACAGCTGAAACACAAGAAAAGTGGAGTGATAAAATTGGCAGGTCCTGGACAGCTCACCTCATCCATCCCTCTGATCATCCTGAGATACTTTTATAACTTTTTGTTAAGGACTTACTGTGATAGAAGTTCCCAAAATGCCACGGGCATTTTGGCTCAGTGAATAACTGCTAGTGCTTTACTTACATTAGAAGCTATTCCTGATGACTAAAATGGGTTACACTGGACTCTAATGTCACGTATTATTTCTTATAGCTCTTGCTTGGACAGTGAGAATGAACCCATAGAATCACAGAATCATAGAACAGTTTGGGTTAGAAGGCACGTTAAAGATCATCTAGTTCCAACCCCCCTGCCATGGGCAGGGACACCCTCCACTAGCCCAGGTTGCTCAAAGCCTCATCCAGCCTGGCCTTGAACACCTCCAGGGATGGGGCATCCACAGCTTCTCTGGGCAACCTGTTCCGGTGTCTCACCACCCTCACAGTGAAAAACTTCTTCCTAATGTCTAGTCTAAATTTACCCTCTTTCAGCTTATACCCGTTACCCCTTGTTCTCTCACTGCACTCCCTGATGCAGAGTGCCTCCCCATCTCTCCTGTAGCCCCCTTCAGGTACTGGAAGGCTGCTATTAAGTCTCCTCGGAGCCTTCTCTTCTCCAGGCTGAACAACCCCAACTCTCTCAGCCTGTCCTCACAGGGGAGGTGCTCCAGCCCTCTGATCAATTTCGTGACTCTCCTCTGGACTCTCTCCAATAAGTCCAGGTCTTTTTTATGTCAGGAGCCCCACATCTTCCATTCTTCTGTAGCAGAATTTTATGCATTCTGTAATCAAACCGTAAACCCCACCTTCATCAACTTTCCCTTGTTTAGACTACATAATCCCAGTCCTTCCCAGTATTTCCCCTCCCAGCTCTGTTTCCTCCACTTCAGTGTTCTGCTTGTCCCTGCAGCTCACCTGAAGGGAGGTGTCAAAACCAGCGCTCAGTTTCCAGATGAGACCTCACCAGTGCCGAGCAGAGCCCAAGGATTACCATATGTTTCCTACGGATGGTAAGAAACCTGAGCTGGATGCTGACATGGCTGTTCCACTTCCAGTTCCAGAATTATCTTGTTGACTTGGATATCTCTGACTGATGCCCTGTTGCAGAGAAGGCAAAATCTCATCAGCATTTCAGAAATCTTTCCATTGATTAGAATAAAGAAGGGGTTTGGGGCCTGAGTTAGCTAAATCTCACACCCAGTATCAGCTGAACAGATATTCCAGGCCAAACCAATAAAATAAATTAAAACCACCTCCAGCCCCCCACCTCTAAACCAGCTGAAAACTTTGCTCACACCAGTAGCACAAAAAAATACTAATGTTGAAAGAAATAAAAAGAATATGACACTTTTAAGCACCTCAGAAGGGAAGGTGTCAGTGCAAACTTCATCTGGTCTGTGTGTGTGTGTGTCTGGTAGAGACTCAAGCTAAATCTTTTTTCTTTTCCAAGTCTAACACAGTGAATAATTGTTATTTAATATTTCTTTCTATTCTTCTGGTGCAATGCGGCTCTAGATCGTATTTAGAGCATACTAGCTAGGCTCTGAAAGAACTGTTAGGTCATTATAGTTATTTCTGTAGTTTGCCGTGTGAGGAGTTAGCATACTTTACACACGAGGTGATTTTCACTTCACACTACCCCTGAGAGTTTGATGGGGCTGCAATTCATGTATTACAAACAGAGAGCTGAGGCACAGATCAACATCAGTGTTGTCAAGTTTATACACTTATTTTAGATTCTCTACTTGAAACGCACAAGCTCAGAAATAACAACACTTTTTAGAACACGCTTCAAACATCACTGACTTCAGTTGCAGCTGTGAGTACTCAGTTTTGGAAAATCTGGCCCCGTGTGACCCAGGTTGGGCCAACATAAAATGAGTAACGCGCAGTAGTGGCTACTGGTGAAAAATTTGGTTTAAATGTATTACTTGGCTCCATCAAAAATGCCACTGATGCAAAGATCTAGATTCTCACAGCATTTAGTTGTCTTAGTGATTAAACCATCCCTCCTCTCTCAACACTTCTCTTGCTCATTTGCTACGCAACTTTGGACTTCTTTAATAAGGCAAGAAGCCAATTTGCAGCACACTCATTTGTTGCATGATCCTAACTCATTGCTCAGGCACTGTTTGCCATCGTACTGGAGGAAGCGGGTTCCTAGCAAAGAAATGCAATGTAGCAGATTCAGTAAAGATTACCGTAATATGCCTGTTTGGGGAAAACTAGCACTGAGATTATATAACTTCTCAACACGTATGTAGGTCAGACTCATTTCACCCAGTTTTAGGTATCTAAATCTGAAGTAGCCCATTAGGCTCTAGGATTCTCTCATAGTGTGTGGGGAGAAGCCTGTCTAATCTGTCTCAACAGTCTATTCAGAGATGTCAAAGTGCTTGATTCTTTCCACGCACTATAAAGTCAGAGTTGTTCAAACTTAGTTGTTTGAACTTAGTCATGTAGTGCTTGCACACCCTTCGTCTCTCAGTGGCTCCCTCCTTTTCCCTGTTTAATTGCCTCTCTCCATCTCCATGTTTTCTCCTGTCCAGGCGGGTTTGCCCAGCTCTTACTCAAAGCGGCTTCCATCTCTAGCTTTTTGGTAAAGTTCCCAAGAAACCTGTAAACTATCTTCTCAAGTGTCACTCCATTTCACTGCAGGAGGATTTCAAACACAGTTATTCTATAGAGGACACACTGGATCTCTATGGCATTTGGTGATGAAAATATTTTTGGATGATGCATTTGGGTCATACCCTTCCTGAGACCTCTGAGGGTCATAAGGCCAGTTCTTTCCAGCAATTCCATTTCCATCTAGATGGCAAAAATTCCTGCCACTGAAAGAAGTCTACCAACCTATTTTCAATTCTCACATTATGGGAGCCTTATAGCAACTTTTCTTTTTTAAAATCTATTCTTTACATGGGCACAGAAATTTCCTTTCCCCTAATATAATTCTGTGCAACAGGTAAATATTTTTAACACCATAAAAAATACACCCTTTAGCAGAAAACTGACTAGGCCAATCTCACTTTTTATTTCATAAAGTTATAGTCAGCTGAAACTAGGGCCAACCAAAATTGTGTGTTTTGCTATACCAGCTGCAGTTAGTAAATGATCATTAGAAGTGAAACACATTTACTGCAGTTATCTATTCATAAGCTGCACTGAGACCAGAATAGGTACAGGATTGATACAGAATTGATCCTAATGGAGGGTGGGGGATTATAAGGCATTTCCTGGGGTTATGACATGTGACATGGGAACACACATGGCCTGTGGCTAATGAGAGCTGGGGGAGGTGCACAGCCATAGCCCTTTCTTCCCTATTTGTTAGCCTGAGTCTCTGGGGAAAGGGGAGGAAGCAGGGAGAAGTACTCGAAAAACAAAGGAAATTTTAACCCCAGCTGACTGCTATTTAAGGTTTTATAAAGCACTTTGAAACACTAACAAGGAAGTTCCTAAGCAAACAAATACTGTTATTGTATTGAAAACATTGCTAAATCAGTTGATAGGGCTCTGATTGTGACCCAAAGCTGCCTTGGGAAACTTGACACAAGAAGTACACTTGGTAGAAAGGATACAGAAACAAGAAAATAAATGATATATAAAAATGGCCACAAATTCTGCATGCTCTGTTAGAGTATATAAACAGATGATTTAAAAGATGTAGTTGTTCATTTAGTGTATTTTATAGCAACATTTTGCAATAAAGAGACACTTACCTCAAAGCAGAAACAACTAAAGATGCTGTAGGTCACCGTAAAGCTGACACACTGGCACACGCTGAAATTCTACAATTTTAAGAGCTTTGTAGTACACAATGTACACACTGTTGAATCATACTTAGAATTTAATCAGTAATATTGAGCCCTGTGTTTTTTTACAGAGCAATGAAGGCAGAAGGACAGGGATAAACAACAAAATCAACTTTTCTCTTTAAAGCTGCCTTTTAAATTGTCCTGGTTTGGGGTTTTCTTAAATTAATTAATAATTTTGGTAGATACCTAAATAAAAGACCACTTAAATAAATCAGACTCTTTTCCTTTGTTTCTTGGTTCCAGTACAAGCTCTCTACAACTATCTCATTAAATCCCTCTCCTCCATAATGCTGTAAACGCACAGAATCATACTGACATCTGCCCTGTTTAATTTGTGTTGGTGATTTTACCCACCTGAGATTGCCACAAAACCATAGTACTGAATTGGTGATGTCAAAGCTTTTGTTAAATGCTGTTTCAAATTTTATATAACATGTAATTTTCATTATAAATAGTAGAAATAAGCAAAATAGGCTGATAAAGACAATGTAAATAAGAGAAGGAACAGGTAAGTATCCTAAGTTTTGGGAAAAGCACAAAAATATAAAAAGAGAAAATAAATCTAGACCCCTTCAACAGATCTGAAAGACAACTAAGTGATAATACCTGTGATGGGTTGGCCCTTGGCTGGGGGCCAAACCACACACACCCGCTCACACAGTCCCTGCCCCCACCCAATGATAGGGGAGAGAATTAAAGAGGTAAATGGCAAAGAGGACTCGTGGGTTGAGATAAGAACAATTTAATAACTAAAATACAATAATATTAGAAATAATACTATATACAAAGATGCAATGTGATACACAGTGATACTACCCCTCCCCACCTGATGACCAAAGGCCTAGCCCACTCCCAGCCAATGG
>WKFP01013867.1:551578-581692 GCA_011057875.1 Pterocles orientalis
AGAGAGGCTGAATGTATCTCGTCCTTGAGAACAAATAGCAACATCCTAGCAATAACTATAAACGTTCTTCTCTTATCAATTCTCTCCTGAGCAGGAATCCAAAACATAGCTTCTTGATAGCTATTTATGAAGAGAAGGGAAAAGGGAAAAAAAATTAACTCTGCTCTGCTTAACCCACGACATACCCAAGAGAAAAGTCTCCCCTTAATATTTAGTTGGCAACAGGAAGTTGTTGTGATTTTTCACAGCTTTGTGTAAAAAGTATACACACACGCACATATATATTTATACAAAAATAACCTGCAAAGTTTTCCAACAAAAGTTTTGCTGGTTACTGTTGACACAGTTTCATAAAATGAAAAAAATTCTCACTAATTTCATTAAAGAGGAATCTGTAATAATCAAAGCCATTATATTCACTGAGAAGTTTATCCATTATTTTTTTCTGAGAATCTTTTTCTAGGAACAGTTGTGATTTCATTATTTTTTTTCTGAATTATTGTGGAAAAGAAAAAGTGTTTGAGAGGGTACATGTGCTTATTCACTTGAATTTTTGTGTAGTTAAAAGAGTGCCTCCAGCAGAGGATGTCAGCTCCTTCTCGAAAGAATGTATAAGTCTCAATGAATGTATTCATTGCCTCTGGGGCTCATCCTTTACAGGTGAACAATGATCTGTACACCCTTACAGAAAGTTACATGTTTCTCCAATCCAGAAAAGCTCCCTTGGATTATGTGCAACCCACTAATGTTCAAGCAAAAACCTCATGCACCACTTTTGCAATAAACTGTTTAGGATGGTACTAAGAATTCTGAGTAGTCAGCATTAAGAGCAAGGATCTTTTGCATTTGTTAAAAGACCGTTTTCTGTAATTACAAGCTGTAGTAAATACTCTTAAGCAGGCCATTCCCTCCTGGGTAGAAGACTTACACCTATTTTTGAGAATTATATATCCCAAAAATGTGATGGCAGACTATAACTTTCTTCCATATGATGTTGATAAAGGTCTGGATATGAAGAGGAAACCGTACTACAGACTCCGTTTTTCATTTGACTCATAGATCACAGTGATCAATGTCTAATGCAACATTTTGAGAAACAGACAGTATTGCCGAGGGCTATATGACTAATCAATACTGAGGAGTTTCTAGAGGAAATTTAATATCCTAAATCAAGAATCTTCCTGCAAAAGTTCTTCAGAAAGTCCTGTTATTTTCACAAAGTCAACATAAATGTTTGCAGGAAAAAACTCAAAGTTATTGAGATATGTTTCAAACTGCAAAAACTTGCACTTGTTTTGGTCACCTAATCAGTGGGCCTGAAGTAGGATGTGACAGGTTTCCTGAAACACACAAAAACATCTCAAATCCTTCCATTATTCATTTTGAATTGCATTTGAAACAATCTTCAAGATTTATTTCTCTGCTTGCTCTTTGACATTCCCCAAAAATGGTCTTCTGAGGAAGGACAGAATCAACACATACCCAACACACACTATTAAACAAAGTGTTCCTCTAGTCTAAACTGTCTTTGAATTTAAAGTCAGATATGTTAACTAAGAATTGTTTTATTTAACTGCATTTGTGGCATACACTGTGAGTATAAAGCCACTGTATCAGCTTTGAGTTAGGCTGTATATGAACCTTTCAAATTGTTTCCTCTTTAAGATGCTAGAGGAAATCTTTGCATGAATCACAGCTTCTGTCTACCAAGAGGGAATCTGCTGCCTAAGTATGTGCTTAAAGAGTTTTAAACTAATTCCATAGCTTCTCAAATGCAACTGATGTTTGCAGAGGTTCCCCTCTCCCTTCTTTTTTCTTCCATTCTAAATTGTAGTCTGGATGCTTAGCACTCAGTTAGTAATTATCTCCAGACAACTTTTTGTTGTTTTAAGAACTGCTAAAAGTAAATGCAACTCAAACTTGATTACAAGAATGGTGTATGAGCTTTTAGGGTTCACACCACACAAGTAACTGAAAAAATGATCTAGTTAACAAGCCCACTGGTTAATTTTTCTATATATGTTTCTACCTACTTTTCTTTTTCAAAATTTAGGAATAACAGATTCTATCAGCTTTATTCACGCTAGTATTAAACATGAAATAAAACACTGAGTAGTAGAACAAAAAAAAAAGGAAGAAGGTAATCAAAGCTATTAATTTTCCACATCAGTGACATTTTTTCAGACATTAGAATAACAGAGCTTTAAGTGTGGGTCCAAAAATTCCCCATTTGTTGTTGTGACTGTATTATTAGTTGATGTCCTCCTAGTTTTGAAATCTTCTGTATTTTTAATAAAAAAGCTTGAGTGCAAGTACAATATACATTTGTGGTAAATATAGCCTGTAGACTTACACATTTTTTGGAAAAGCTCTTGGCCTTGACCTGAAAATGAATGCTTATGAAAGCAGATACTTTGAGGAAAATGCCAAGTCTTTCAATTTCTTTCTCAGCTAATAGTGAATGGCAAACTTATTTTGCAGTGAATTAGTAGCATGATGTGATTACATGGGAATGCACAGTCTGCTAATCATCCTTTGCAAGTCTCCAAGCATTCTCTGTAAAACTATTGTTGAAAATTGAAAATTATTACGCATCTACCTTGAAGGCTTCACAGCTGTAATAAATGTAAAGTATCAGCTACTTCATTTCTAGGGGAATTATTTTGTTCTTCCTGCAATTTTCTCAAAATGAATAAAGTTATAAAGAATTCTAGATAATAATGAATTGTATGTTTTAGCTCATATTCTCCTACTAAATTCTACCATTTCATAAATAACAAACTAAAGAACTGGAATTGTAAGGAATTATAGAGCCAACAGTATTTCTGCCTCTCTGCTAAGAGTTTCCTTCCTTGTGTGGAAGTGGATCGGTGTGACTGGCAACCAACAAATCTATATTGCCTGCAGAGAAATAATATAGATATTGAGCATTTTTGATATGAGTTCCCTTTCCAAAGGTCAGAACAGCCAATGCAGAATGAACTGATTTATCACAAGTAATAAGATGCCAGATTCACAGGTCAGCTCCTGAGGTAGAATTTGTTTAACTGACAGTAAACCCGAAAGTTTCAATAGATCAGGGCCTCTTTCTTGGCTAACTTTTAGTGTGATGTTTGCCAAAACATTCAGTTATTTAGGAAGCTGTTGCCTCAGCTTTGTCCTCAGTATGAGGATGTTGCTCCCATTCAATTCAAGTTGAATCGAGGCCTTGGGTTTAATTGCAGAACCTGAATGACCAAGTGAAATTCAGCCTACAAATAAATGAAAGACAGTCCCATAGACCTCAGCTTCTCTCATTGACATTTTTCTACTATGTAAATTCTTTCCAGTCTGATATGTAGTGCTGCTAGCTTTACAGCATTTTTACGAGTAAATGACACTCATAGGACATCTGCATCTTCAATTCACTGAGTTTCTGAACAAATAACAGTGATGGCTTATAGCTGGCCAAATACTGAAGAGAGTTTTCAGCAATATTCATTTGACTTCAGGGTAGCTGTTTCTTTCACTTATCCCTGGTCAGAAAAATAGTTTTAAAAAACATGTTTAATTTAAAAGGAAAAATAAAGGCTGATAATTTTCAGTAGAAAATTTTAATTTAATGTTTTAGTTTAGAACAGTTGTGCACTAATAATTCCATTACTATATCCTTCTGTCACATAATTTTCAACCAGACAACATCTCCCAGAATGTATCACAGCATTTTCCCCTTACTGAGACAGTGTTGTTTATACATTTTGCCATAGTGAACAATTCAGAGAAGGGAATGGAGATCCGACACAATTACAGTTCCATAAAACACTATGGTGGCACTTCTGAAGTAATTCTTAATCAAAAATTACATAGATTTCCGGTACCGGCTATTCTCATTATAAAAAATGTGGATATACATATATGTAACTTTCCACAGAAATAAAAGTCATTATTCCCTGCAAAAGAAACCATTTTCCTCAGAAATTTTGTTAGCACAAAAAGGCATACCGTACTGTTCTTATGTCTTTTGGTGACTGAAAATACGGATACACGCATCCATTTTAAATAATTTTATAAACTGAACTGTCATCATTAAAGAACATCTGTTAATGTTTTTGGTATTTTACGTTTTAAACAGGCTATTTTATTGAAAAAATAGAAGTGAGGGTAGCAAAAATAGTAATACATAACACGCATGTGTGCAAATGACAGAAATTGTAACTAACCAAGGCTGTCACGGAAGTGACCTGTTGATCAACTTGCCATGAGCTTAAATGGTTCTTCTGAACCACTCATGAATAACAAAAACATCAGCAGAATTAAAGACTGCCCTAACTGATTGTGAACTGAGATGAAGATTACATTTTTTCAGTACAGCACTTCATTGTAACACATAATCACCTATTCCGTAGCCAGATACAGAAAAAGAAAAAAAAAAAAAAAAAAAAAAAAAAAAAAAAAAAAAAAAAAAAAAAAGGATAATGTGAAGAAAGGACAGGAGTTTTAGGATCAGAGAATCATAATTTTGCCATCTATGCTTGTTGCCTGTTCAATATCCACGTTACAGGAGGATTCCCCTGCTATTTCATGCTCATCATGCAATTACTGCACCTGGTAAATGAATATTATGAAAAAGATAATTTCATGCCCATTGTGATTATATTTTATAGTTTGAACCAGGATGCACAGTGGGAGTCAGTGGGAGGAAGGAAAGTTGAGAAGCTGCTATAGAAAGCTTATAGAAGCTGCAGTAGAAAGAAACTGGATGAAAAAGTTATAGAGGTGGTGGCAGAAGAATGGAAAAGCTCAGCTTTCTACTAACAGACTCCTAGGATTGCTGTAATATTGAAGATAATAGGCACAAGCTATTGAGAATATGTTGTAATCACAAGACCTCCTCATTAAACTCCATTAAACTTTTCAGGCTTTTCTTTATCTATTAATAATGCAAATTACATTTGCTTTTCAAGTAGGACTTCCCTGAGTATAATGCTTTACCTACTTGTTTCCTGTAAATATACATCACCAAAAATCCTGGGTAAAAGAATCTATAGTTGGAATTGTCAAATGGAATAAAACTACATTAGAGTTGTTTAAATGTTATGTCTGGGGTCACATACTGTGTAGAAGTCATATAGGTTATTTTGTCTGGAAAGAATTGATTAAAATATTGCAGAGCTATTTTTAGTTCTTGACATACATAATAACATATTGTCAAGATAAGATCTAATAGAAAGTGTTCACGACATTATCAACTTACCTTCTGGTAACTTCGAAAAATAAGATACTAATAAAGAACTTAGAAGAAAGGTCTTCATTTGTGTTACAGCTGACCATAAATCATCTGCTTGTAAATTTTATACAATTTCAGTTTAATATAGAAGACAACATTTGGATTACTGGGATTTTCCTGTGAGAATTCTGTCCGCAAATACCAAAGCCTTTTGCCTCTTTCTGGCCATAGAAATCTGACTTGGTTTTTTTTCACATTGGCTGTGACTACAGTAGATCAGCTTGTCATTCTCAGCCCCTCAGAAGACTGTTGTTTCATCATTCAGGAAGTCAGTTAGAAGAACAAAAAAGGAATTAAACCATAATCTTCCTTTTTCTGGGAGAACACTGTAACTGCTCAGATGTTGTACTGAAATGACTTCATAACTACCACAGAAATTTTCTGTGTATGTGGAATCCACATAAAGTTTTGGGTTCTTCTCTTAGGGCTTGAAAACCTTATTATATAACATGTTTGACTGGAGTTGGCTACCACCACTTGACGTAGAGTCCTGTTTTAGACTATTGAAGATGAGATTTTTGAGCTTCCATTTTCAAAAACAGAAACTTGTTGAATCACATAATTCTCTAAAAAGCTGAACTCTATTTTTTTTTTTTTTTGGAGGGGGGTGGTCAGGGTAGGAATGGTAAGGCATTTAGTGAAGAAGACAAAGGTTAGATGCATTGAAAAATTCCTCCTTTCTTTACAAAAGTGTCAGTGGCCAAGGTTAGACTACAGATAATGGGATAGGACCACCACTAAGGGCAGTTACACTGTTTATGATTCAGATCTTTATTTTCAGGTTGTCTTAATCTAGGATATGGCCTTAGCAAGCACAGTCACAAAGATAACCCTTCTTTAGTAGTGGTAAGCAGAGCATCACTGTTTCTAAGGGATCCTGAGACCTGAGGATTTGCATGAGGGGACAGTAGGTTGGGAATAATGAACTGTGGGAAGCAAGAAGATCCAAAATTCCCTAGAGTGTTACTTTTTGCACTGGTTTTGTTTGTTTTTCAGAGCAAACTGTCTTTGGAGTACATCAGCTTGTTTCATGTCCAGAATTCACAGTATTTTGCAAATTCTCCAGCTTGGAAGACCTCAACAACATTGGGCCTGATCCCTTTCTCATGACATCAGCGTTACTGATGTACTCGTGGCCCCTCTAAGTAACACTGTGTTTTTCACAAGAATGGGACAGAGGAGATTCAAGCCATTGTTTCAGATAAAATAATTACTACATTTTCTTATGGATGGATATATTTCTCAACAAGAGCAGTTAATTTTTGACCAACACAATGTATATCTGTAAAATGAAGTATGACAGATGTCACATCTATCATGCTTGCAGACCTGAAAATCTTTACTTTTAGAAGTAAACAGCTGTTTGCTGTTTTGAGTGGTACTTTACAAATTTGCTAACTTTTTTTTGACTAGCCTCTCCACCTTTAGTGCTTTTTGCATACTGAGGTTGAACAAGGACAAAAGCGTGCTCCACTGGACTTTGGGCCAATACTGGTCATTCTATAGTTCTTGTTCAGTTGGAAAATACTGCTTTGAATTATATGAATCTCAAGGCATAGCATATTGAAGGCAAGGCACTTGGAACCAGCCTGTTCCAAAGATCACCAAAATTGCTGGAAAGAGGTTTTCACTCAGGCCCTTTTATTCACTTAATTCTAATGCAAGCATAATCCCATTGATTTTTAATGAGCTATCAAAATGTTTAAAATTAGGTTTGTGCTTACTCACTTGAGGCCTATGAAAGCAGAACACATATACTGGAAGGAATTTTTCCATTAATATCAAACATTTTTCGCATCCTCCCCCTCTATAAAAAGGAAAGGAAGAAAAGAATTGAGTAATGCTTAGTCTGACTTTCCTCCTGTGGTTTGTTTTGTTTCTCAGAGACATTCCAGAAATGTATTCCAGATGTTTTCAAATCCTTGTAACTTATTTTCCATACTATATATAACTTTTTCTACCCTATTCATTTTCTCTCTCCCTTTCTTTCATTGGTTGATGTCTCCCTTTTTCTCTTTATTGTCTTAATATTTTTTTTTGTTCCAGGTTCCAGATGAGTTCATTTGCATTCTTTCAGAGGTCCTACTTGGAAAAATGCATTATCTGCTAGAAGACATATTGTTGCACACATTACTATCTCTTGCTTTGTGAAGTTCTTAATTAAGTAATAACTTTTAGTTGTGTTAGCTGGATTTTAAAAATTGCAAAGGATATCAGCTTCTTACTCTAAAAACAATAAATAGGCTTTTGAATATTAAATTGGCATTACATTTAGGCACACATGCTGTCTGATAAAACATAAATTACAGTATCATCCAGTACTCACAGTGTAAAGTGTGTCTAAAAAAGTGTCTCCTTTATCTAACTAATAACAAGCCATTTGCTTAATAATTCTTTCCATAAACGTTGCTTCAGCATTATTTGGCAATTTTGTTGTTGCGTTGCTATCATGAAACAGAAAGTGGCTGTCAAGCCCTCAGAAGGAGAAAGTAATTTTAATGAAGCCCAGGATATTTTTCCAATCATTCAGATGAACTTGGTCAACATTCCTTTCTCCACATGAACTAAACACATGAAATTTCACCCTTCTCCTCAGGAGCTGCTGCTTGGCGATGATGTTTATTCACTCCTTCCTGAGGTTATAGCTCTGCTCTGCAGAGCTGATGGGAAACTGCCACTCTCCAGTGTTATTGCTGGAAGAAAAGTGTATGGGAACGGGCCAGAGCTCCACTGGGGGTTCCAGATGCTCACTGAGAAGAAACAGATTTTTCACAGCCCCAGAGTACCTACTCAGGACTTGTTAAAACTCTCTTTATTTAGGGTGGTGATATTTTTTCGTGGTTGACTAAGTAAAAATAGCTCACAGCAGTACTTACAACAATATCTGAGCTCCCTTTTTATTTAAAAGGCAGAGAGCCAAACCTAATAGAGTGTAAATCAGAGCAACATTGACTTACATCAAGCAGGGATCCTACCATCACATTCTAACAAATGCAGATGGCAAATGTTCATCATAGGCATATTTTTAAAAGCTATTAAAAAAATAGAAGCAATCACATCATCAAGCATTTTCTTGCAACTGAGAACTGCCTGAACCCTGAATACAGATCTAAGTAGTACACCAAATGAGTACTCGTTGTTTACAATGTGCTTATCCTGTCAGAGAGAAAAATTGTTGAGATCAAATCTGAACTTCCATCAAGTTTGAGGTTCGTTGGGATTTAATTAGCATTAGTTATTTTATCACAATGGCTCATGAAATTAGGACTCCACTGTGGTTGCTCTTTGTATTACACACATGGACTGTTTGGTTTCTAAGAGCTTCAAATCAATTAAAAAGAAAAAAAAAATCACAAACAAACAATCACCCACCTCACATCCCCAGCCATGGACAAGCATTTTACCCATTTTACAGGTGAAAATCTTGGATAAAGTCATTTGCCAAAGCCAAAAATAAGATGATGGGAGAAATGTAGATGTCTACCTCTTTCATCACAAGACCTCCTTTATCTTCTAAAATGCCATGACTTGTCTAAGACACAGTAAATACGATTCTGTAAGGAATAGTACACCACTCTGGAAGTGTGCCACCATTATGAGTTTACTTCTGAAATAAAGAAACAAGTTGTCTTTGTTCTAGGATTGAAATGTTCAAATATCGGAGCCAACATTTGTAACGTTTGGAAGGAGAGGGAGGAGAAAGGAGAGAAAGGAAGAAGAGCTTTATTTTGCAAATTCCGTTCAATTTGAGAGTTCCAGAAAACAACAAAAAAGAGTGCTTAGGTGGTAGACAGGATGTACCATGAATAACAATGTATCCTGTGGATATTTACTACCAAATGCTGTTTAACTGAAAGGAAAGTGGGAGTCACCACAGCAAGCAATTCCCATCCGATTTCTTAACATGTAAATCAGGAGCACAGAAAGGCCATTTATGGGAGTCTCACCGAAACAATGGCTTTCCCGGTGCCAAATGGTGACATCACGTTTCACAAAGGAGAAGGAAGAGGACTGTAAGTGCAGACTGCCTTGCCAAAAGCTTTGTTTTGTTTCCACAGAAGGGAAAGAAGAAGAAAAAAAAAAAAAAAAAGCAAAGCAGCAATTTTTCTCAAGAATATAACATTACACAGAGGAAAAAAACTCCACAACTTTCAAAGAAGTTTCCATGTGACTAGGGGAATGTACTTTGCAGCTCTTTATTGTCATTTGAACAGCACTTGTGAAAAAATCAAAACTAATTTTACACTTAAGGTATCCAATCGAACTGAAAGTAAACACAGACACCCGCACACACTCACCCATGCACAAACACACCCGAAGGGATGAACCTAAGACGTTCTCTTTGTGAGCTGTGGTGTTGAGCTCTTCTAAAGTGTAATGCTACCTTCAGCTGTATTTTGTAGACAACTAAGTTCTGAAACATAATTTCTTTTGAAATAAACTAATATTTATGTTATAACGTATTAGGGAATCCCACAGGAAGGATTTGCTATGTCATATACATAACATTTTAATTACTAAGAATGTGGATGATTGCTACAGACTATATACTGTGCCGATAACTAGTTTTGGTAGAGAGTGAACATATATGTTTTCCTAAAGATATACATTTGACACCACTAGGTTTTAAAAAGCCTGAATCCATTTGTGACTTGAATAGGGCTCACAGTACAGATGCAGCAAGGCCCCCTTATGTCCCAAACATTAAGGTATTATAAAGGCCTTCACTGTGTTTTCTGTTCGGTTCCCAGACAGAGTCTGGAGTGAAAAGATCAAAAATGAAATTAAACACATGTAGAAGTGTATCAGAATGTTTCACAAGTGAAATTTTTCAGTGTCTATTAACAGAAAATGAAAGTACTGACTTAGAAAAACAACATAAAAACCCCTATGCTTTATTTACTTATTTATTATTTTGCTTGTGTGTTGTCCATTCCACCATTAAGGCCAGGAAACACTGTGAGATAGGTGGAGAACTAAATCGTTTAGAGGCTTTTGTAAAAACTGGCTTTTGTTCAAAAACCTCTTCTTGTTAAAGCAAGCTGATACTTAGGGAGAGATCCAAAATTGCACTTAATGAGCAAAAGTGCAACTGTGGTGGAACTCATATGTCTTCATTCTGTAGAGAGAGTCATCCAAAATCATCCTTCCTGATCCACTTTAGGGCTTGAGAGGCTATTGGTGCTTACGCATCCTTAAGCACCTCTATTTCTGCTACTGTTTTTGCACAGATGACTTGATGGCGTTAGAATGAACAATATTTGTGCAATCCTTGATTTGGTAGATGTTCTTAATATATGCCTAAAATGCAAAGACACCACTGAGTTTGAGTCAGAGGGCTTGAGAAGAAGGCTGTGCTACCTTCTTAAGTGGATTTTGGCCTGTAGGTTAAAGCACCTGGGACAATTACATGTAGTAGCTGGGCTATTATTAAAATAGCTAATTCATAGCTCTCCCACATCCCAGGAGAAATCCCCAACCACCAGATTAAGAGAGAAAGAAAAGCCTCTGTCTTCCTTTAGAACCTGGGTCATGCAGCAAGGGCATGCAGAGAGGGCAACCATGGTAGAGGGCAAAGTGTGGTAGCTTGGTGGTTAGACTTGAGCTGTCAGAAGGAAGTTTGCTCTCCACTCCAAGGACAATTCATGTGCTTTTCCTTTAGTAGCCAGGGGGTAAGAAATGGAAAACATAAAGCTAGGTACCAGCCTAGGCCGGTCTGCCCCTCCCCAGTCAAGCAATTAGCCACCAGCACTATGACACCATCAGTCCTCTGGTGCTAAAGCTTATGGATATGATTTATCAGTGTGCTGAGAGAGCAGCAAAGGCCCTGGACTTTAATACATGGCATAAAAAATATACGCCCATATTTATGAAAATCCATTGTTAGCTGAAACAAACCCAAATAATTATTGCTTAGAGAGCCTTCCGTATTCCATACTTTCCTCAGACAGTACACTTTTTTTCCAATATAATTTGCATGATTTGTAGATAAAGAGTACACTTGCGAAGAGTTGGTAGGGCAGCTGGTAAAGCTCTGAGTAAAATTATGGTGAGGATGTATACATTAATAGAGTCTTCCTAAAGTGCCTGACCCCCAAACACAACCTGCATTTATTAGAGTTAAGGATGAAGATAAGAGATGGGAGGGAAGGGAGAGAAATACATATCTTAGGGAACTGCAAGAAAAGCATTGTTATCAGATTAAAGGACAGCCTTCATAATTAGATAGGGTTTATACTAAAGGCCTTATGGTGATCATCTTTGGATCTTACAGAAAATATGTAGAAGTGATTGATCATTTAAAAAAATTAGGTGAATTTTTATAGTAGGTTAAAAAAAAAGCACAACAGAGAAACTAACCCAGGCTCAAACTGCTGCACTGGAAAAGTGGCTATCAGAAGCAACGTAAGCCTAGATTTGACCTCTCTGGATTAAAAATCAGCACAAAAGTGTAAGCAGAAAAACTACTCTAAATTTACCAACAATTGCTTTTTTGAATTTTACTGCAAAATTCCACAGAAACACCCTGAATGCAAAAGTCTTTTTCGCTAAACCTGACACAACTGAAATTATAATGTCTGATGGGAAACTACAATCTAGCTGTGAGTTTAAGCAGTTTACAGGGAAGCAGAGGCTTTGCTATGTCACCTCAAGTCGACCGCTATGTCCAGTCTAACAACTTAGTAGAAAATAGTGTTAAACAAGTGCCTTGTCAAAAAATTCAAAATCAAACTCAGAGCCATATTTAATTATGTTAAATTAGGACGTAGCACTAATTAATCCAGAATTCAGACCTATTGGTATTTTATTCAGTCTCCACCGAGAAAAATGATGCCAAAAGTCGTAAAAATTTATGTTACACCCTCTGGGGTCTTTCGGATTTATGAAAAGACAACTAAAGCATTGCAACATTATCCATTTAATGAGGGGTCCAAGGAGAAAGCTATCCAGGGAAAATAATAACATGCATGTCTCCAGTGGAGAGCAGTGATATTTTAATCAACAGTGGTATCCTAAAGTGCCTCCAGTCGTGTGAGATTATCCCTTCAGACGTACATAATGGACAGATGGCTGACAGCCTTCCACATGTCTCCAAGAAAATAGAGATAAACAAAATGCCTCGTTTTGAATCATTTTGTTGTGCTTTGGGTTTTTTCCTCCCAAGAAGGTCTCAAACAGTAATTATTGCAGATTGAGATGGCTGAGTTTTAGAGAACTATATAACCAGAACCAATGAATTTGTCATTGTCTGATAACAGCAATCTCAAAAGAAGGCAAGCTATAACACCTTAACAGTGTGCGCACATTGCAGATAGATTATTGAGAAACATGCATGCATTTCTATGTTCTAGAAGTTTTCTATGTTGTTGTTGTTGCTGTTATTATTATTATTATTATTATTATTATTATTATTATTGACTGACAAAGGAAGATGCAAGCAGCTATACCTTTAGGAGGTTTTGGGAAAAAACATTCAATACTGTTATGTTGTTATGACATGTGGAGACCTATGTTACATGATGTAGAGCAGTTTAAATTTACACATTGAGTATAAAAAACCCCTTTCAGGTTCCTTGGTTGTGAATAATTTTTGAATAACAAAATGTGCGTGAAATAAATTCAGATTGAATTTGATGTGGTATTTCTAGTTCCCATATATATTCTCCTACCATCTCTATTCATGAAGGAACAAGCGTTTTTGGAAACAGCTTTTATTGGTGACAGGAAGACTTGAATCAAAGTTTGAGGATACATTCCAGAATCTGCATACTCAAAAACATTTTCACTCGAGAAATTTATGAAATGTGAACATCAAGGTAAGTAGCACTGACCACTGTGAATGTAAAGTATATTTGCATCCTGTACATCTAGTACATCTCCTCACTATGGAATAATCTTAATGCTTACAGTCTTGGTTTAAATTTCTCTGCGGAGAGTGTTTTCAATCCATTTATCCTTCTCTATGTATTACCTTTAAATAGTAATACTATTTCTGTATGAAACCTCTGTAAAAAATGATGAAGCCGAAATTGCTTTACCTGAATGTTAACTATATTGGATATTGATTTGATAGTTACCCCTCACTGTAGAGGATATAAAGGCTCATTTCTGAATTCCGCAAACACCAGTAGGATCAAACAGTTCACTGAAATGTTCTGTGGAGGATCAAATCCCAAATGTCTCTTAGAACTACTGAGTTTTGTCATTCATTGTACTACTTCCATTTATATTAAGATGAATTGAAATTCATTCTTCTTTTCATTTTGGAGACTAGGGTTTGGGTTTTTTGTTGGTGTCACTGGTTCATTAACAAATTATTATACACTATGGATGGAATGAATAGAAAGACAAAGTATTTTCTGTCAAATAAAGAAAAAGTAAGGTGGTCAAAATTTAAACATAGCATAGTTTTTTGCTTGGAAACTTAGTAGGATGACAGTGGAAACAGAGACAGCTGAGCTGCCATGAAGCCATTGTTATTCGAGATTTTTCTGGGCATTTGTTAGGAAAGCTGTAAACAGGATACAACATTCTGCAAATTTAGAAGCTGTATTTTAAAGCCTCCCATGAAATAGCTCAGTGATTTAACATAGTTGAATAAGATAGTAAATTAAAGCAGACACTTCAGGGTAGAACAGGGAATATTAAAAATTTACATCATCTTGGAGTATTTATCCACACACACTGTGTTTTCAGTAACTTGAAATAACTACTTTGGCAGCTACTCTTTTCCTGCTGAGCGTGAGGTATTCAAAACTTATTTATTGAAAGTTGTGTTTTGTAGATTTCCATAGGTAATAGGCGTAATTCTACCTTACCAAAAATACCAAAAACTGGTTGTCATACGAGTTTCTGAAAATCCATAATAAATCTCTCTTCTCTGTTTTCATCTGAACTTTGGGCTAGATTATGAGCTGCATATTCTTTTTCTTTCTGTGACCTCACTAATTTTGCTTGTTCAGAATTTAATAGGCAGTGAATCTGAACACCTATGGGGATTGCAAGTCTGCACAAATGAAAACTTGCTGACATTGTTGCTTGTGATCCTCCTCTTGATGGGTGCTATACTGCAGTACTCTTTTAAACATTTCCCATTTCAGTTTAAGCAGAAAATGTGTCACGCACTGATGGAGGTGGTTATCAAATCACCATTTCAGGTGTATGGTGAAATATACAGGTACTTTAAGAACAGTATACACTGGGATTAAAATACAGCATTTGAAATCTATTCATTATTATTGAACTTATTATAATAGATAGACTTCACAACCTAGTGGATAGTGCATCATTATTCATGTTTCAATGGCAAAGAAATGACAAAGAAATAAGATGGAGGAGAAGTGACCAAAGTCAACCAAAAAACCAAAGACTGGTCTGGGAATGAGGTTCACGTTTTGTGAGTCTTTTCCTCAACTCACTAGTGACCACTCTAGTAAGTTTAAATAATGAAATCCATGCAAAATCTGAACTCCAGCTAGACTTGCCTAAACCTTGGCAGTGTCACAGGCATAAAAAATTCTTTAAAGAGATTGTGTATCTTTTATTGCAGTCTGTGAGGCATTTTACTGAACATCAAAGCACATGGGAAGAAAGCTATAATTCCCACTTAGAAACATAGAATCACAGAATGGTTTGGGACCTTAAAGATCATCTAGTTCCAACCTCCCTGCCATGGCAGGTACACCTTCCACTAGACCAGGTTTCTCAGTCTCATCCAACCTGGCTTTTAACGCCTCCAGGGATGGGGCATCCACAGCTTCTCTGGGAAACCTGGGCCACTGCCTCACCACCTTCACAGCAAAAAATTTCTTCCTAGTATAAAATCTAAATCTACCTTCTTTCAGCTTAAAACCGTTACCCATCATGGTGCCGTGTGATTACAGAAAGACCTAATGCACGGTACCATTAATCCTCCTTGACCAAAACAGAGATGAAATGAATAGTCCAGTGTTAAACCATATTACTTCTTTCTTCTACTTCTTTCTGCTTTTATGGCAGGCTTTTGGCTGCCATAATTCCTCTCAGGGATGAGCAAAGTCAAGATTAATTAGGACCTCGAAAACACAACTTCCATGTCTGTGTTAAATATATAACAGGACAGCCTCATAACAGCAGCTCCTTGCCCGTAATCCTTTCACCAAATGAACTTGCCCAGCCAGTTCAAGGACACAAAGACCCATAGTGTATTAGTTTCTCTTTAAATTAAATTGAACTGCTAGTCCATTGCTACCACTAAAGAAACAAGTTATAGTTTCAACAGGCCTGAGCCTAATACCTTTCCCAAAAAGTAAATATATATTAATAAATGTCTCTCAAAGAACAAAATGAGTGAATTAATCCCAAGCATTGGTGAGCTCTGCTACAGGTTGTGATCCAAGTTCCTCAAAGGCTCTTTGAGAAACATTTTCTGGTTTCCTGTCATTTTAAAAGAAATAAAAGTCTATAGTCTGTATTGCTTTTTCTTTAGGTAAACACATTTTTATTCTGCTATAAAGAAATCTTCTCCTGACATTTTTCCCTGCTGTGAACAGCAGCCTATCAAAAAAATAAAACCTTAAAGGTCACACTGGAAGCAGGACATATATTACAGGTTCAGATACAAGTCTCAAAGACCTGAGAAGTGCTTCATTCGGATTCATAAAAGCTACAGAAACTTGAGAAGAACTTCAACTTGTTGATATTAAATTATTCCTCAACCTTCCAAATTATTATCTGAGAGTAAGGATTTAACTGTACAAGCATGCCTAGATCAAACCAATTAAGTTTTGCAGAGACGGATTCTCTTTGCCTCTGAGCCCGTTCTGGCAACAAGGTAGGCGTCACCCCATGCATTGTCTACATTCATTACTGAAGCACCCGAGCTATAATGAACTTCAGATTCTGTCCTGGTTGAGATTGGTGTGATATTCTCCAGCAGAAAGAGACAGGGAAGTCCTGAAAACCCTGCAGGAACAATGGTGTAGTTGAAGCACTACCAAGTATTTGCTGGACTTTTTGCCCACAGTGTTAAAGAACAGGATCTGCTCAATAGTGGATCACTTTCATGGTCATCCCATTTCTCTTGTCTGGAATGGCCCTTATGTAATGCTGCAAAAGGGTTTCCACAGGGTTGGTGCTGTGCATGATGGAAATCATTCATACACAAAGACTTTCTCAGATGCTGTTCTATCTTAAATGGTCCATACAGGTGACACTATTAGATTGTTGCTGGCTTTGGTTGTTGGATCAGGCTTTGAAGAGACCAGCAAAAATAAACAGGGCACAGAGTACTGTGCAAGAGTGACTGAAGAACTGAGTATCAGAGTATTTGTTTATCTTTTATTGACTTCAATACTCAGTTGCAGGTTTTAATTTTATCTTCCACTGTAACTTCATCTCAAGCACATGAAAAATGCACAGTTATAAAAGGATCACAAATTAAAAAACAGGAAACAATCATAAGTGTGTATATATATAATTATATATATTAAAATGTATATGCAATTTTATATATATGAAATAGAAAGCTCTTCCCTTAACAAGTGTTGGTAGTACATAGCACAATGAAATCTGATTCTATAGCCTAGTGATTAGCAAACCTGACTAAAACCAGGATTTATTATATCACTGTTCCTAGGATTACTGTAGGCTGTAGAACTCCCTATCCCTAATATTTTTTCAGAGAAGCTTAGACAAACAGTGAGACACCCATGGACAAAACCTGGAATATGGAATGAGACTCAACACTTCCCTCTATATGTCTAATTATTTACCTTCATGCCAGGAATATTTGAGAGACTAAATTAATTAAGGATTCAGGTCCTTGGAAAAAAATTTAGCTGTTAGTTTCAGTGATTCTAATTTGTCCTTCATGTGTCTCAGCCTGGCAGTTTTTACCTGGCTTGGATTAACGAACTGACGTACACGAGTGTCTCTCTACCTGCATTGCAATTCAGATGTGGTGCAGCCTGGCTGAAGTAAATTTCCCCCACCTTCTCTGGTCTCACTTTGGTATTCACTACAGAGCAGTCTCTGAATGTTCGACCTGGATTCCTTACATTTGAAACTAAATGCGAAGATGTGGTCCATAAGTGTACCTGATTTGCTCCAAACAGTGGCAGGCCTTTGGTCTGTGGGACCACATTAGAGTTACTTTTAAGAAAATCCCTCAAAAATTTGTGTGATGAGGATTAAAGTCCTCAATCTCAACTGTTCCATGGCGCACACCATTCCCTGCTGCTTCCCCACACAAAGAATAGCACCATATCCAAGTTTTAGAAAACAAACCCAAAGTCCAGGTTAACACCTTGTTGTATCATTTGTACCTATTTGGTATTTCCCTAGAGGAAGTGAGAATGCCGTTTTGCTTGCCTTTGTATGATGCTTTCAGATATACCTGCAGTCATTTATCTCATAAAGCTATATCAACAGGACAGAAAAAGTAACGTTTCCAAGTGGAAGAAGCAAGGAGGGGGATGGAGGAGGGAGAGTCAACTAGCAAAATGCCTTCAAAGTAATAAACTTTCCTCACTGAGCCATTAAAAAAGTCCTCTTCAATGTCCAACAGCACATACCACAACACTAGTAGGGTACGAATAATGTATCCTTTCAAGCAAAGGGACTACACAGGATTCTTGAAAATAGACTTTGTCAACAATTTTCACAGGGATAGGCAAAGGTAAGATTTGCCTCCATTCTCTGTTTCTGACAATGTTCTGTGCACAGCTTCTCCCCCCCTACCCAGGGATTAAAGCCAGAGAAAGCAGAATGAAATGCAGAAAGATAAGAAAAAGCCAGTGACTTTGATACTGCCTGAGTGTTCTTTTCCTTCATGTGCTCGGGAAAATTGAGTGCCACAAAAAATAGATGATGAATTAAAAAACCAACAGCAAAAAGCACTAGATGAAAGACTTATTGATCTTTTTCACTCTAACTTCCATGTGAAAAGTAATGTTCCATCTCTCCCTACTTAATAAAAAGACACAGTAAGCAAAAGACTGGCCCTGAAGCAAAACTCTCCCTTACAGTATGTTTTATAATGTTTCATCAAATATGATCTCGGAGAATGGACATTGTACCCAGAGCTGAGCAATTTCTTGCCTTCCATGTCTGTGCCTAATGTATTTAGCACGTAACTGTTGGTGGCCTTGGCTAGACCTTATCTATGTGTCGTATCAACAAGAATTGATACAGCGGCACATTAAAGCCTTACTGATATCAGCTAAAGGAATGTTAAAGCAGAAGCCCTGAGGAGGTATAAAGGCAGGACTTTTCTTTCTTGGTTCCACCTGAAGCTTTAGCAAGAATCTAGTCTCAAGTGACTTGTTCATAAAAAGAAACTGCCTCCCATGGTGAAAGGAGAACTCCACAACCTCTGGATTTTAAGTCTCTTTTCTCTACAGTAAAGATGCATATGTATGAAAAAAGAACTTCAGAGAAAGGATCTCTGCCGTTTGGCAGCAATACATCAAACTTGAGGCTTGCTGAAGTCTTTCAGAAGTTATTCAAAACAACAAGAAAGGAAAACCACACATTTTAGACTCTCCTATATGTATTCAGAGGCTGAGATTGGGGTGAATTACTACAGTTGAGGCCATTCTATTTTGAGGACAGGCTGATTCTGAAGACAAAGTCGTTCTGGAAAGTGTAAACTGCTTTTTCTCACCTTGGTGGGATATTAACTAGGAACTCCTATTGTGATGAGTCCAGAGTCACCATTGTTAGCTGTAGTTTTTCTCATCTCAAAAGAAAAAGAGCTCTTGGTTTATTATGAAAAAGCATAGCAGAGGAAGAGGAACTACCGCATTGTAGAATCTTCATAATCTCCCATGGACAGTACTTTGTATTTATAGTACCACCAAGAGACAAGTTTGTGCAGGCCAGAGTTTGGGATAGCACTTTTTTTGTTTGGTTGGTTTTTGGAATCCTTTATTTTCCCAACTGACTTAACCTTGAGGCACCATTTAAAGGATAATACACATCTGTCACTGTCCTAAACCAGAGGAATATTCACAGCTGGAAACAAAAGAACATTAACTCAGAAACAGCCTTTTAAATGATGAATGATGGAGAAATATGGAAGGATACAAATAGCTACGAATGAACTGCTCAGCTTCACAATATAATTGAGAAATGTTTAAACTAGCCAGAGATCTAGAGTCACAGCTTTTAAAAGGTGAGATTATATAAGATAGGACAGAAAAGTACAGATGTACCTTCCGGCTGTTTAAGGAGAGTAACAATGGAAGCTGTTATTCTTGGGGACAGGGAACAAACACAGTATATTACTTTTCCCATAAAAATCAAACTCACTGGAGGCCAAGAAATACATCAATTTATCCATGGTGTAAAGTCAGAGTAGTCTACAGAGTTGTATTAAAAATTAACATAGTCCGTTTCAATGCCATGGATTTGATTTGTAGGTGGACAGTACAGTTTAACGTATGTTTAATCAGACTGAAAATGCAAATGACTCAAAGAATGAGGGTCAGAGAAACTCAAAGGGCAGCAGCTGGCTGTTACATGATTTTGCTGTAAAATTGTAAAACAAAATAATCACGGATTTGTTATAAAATTATTCAAGATCTGAAAAAAAAAGGCATTTGTCTTACTGTTGATTTCTCTATCTGTGAAAGAGGAATCATGATGCTTACAGAGTGTGGTGAGACTGGATCCATTCAATTTGGAAATGTAACCTGAAATCCTCTGAAAAAAAAATCATTTATTGCACTAAGCTTACTATATTTAACACTTACATTCAAGTATGTAATGTATTTTTTATCCAGAGATGAAGTCACTAAGATTACAGTGCTGCAAGCTGACCTGTGCTGGAGTCTACTTAGACAAGCATTGAAGATCTCTATGCCCATGGTGTTGCTTTAAACTGGAGTAGCCACTTCCACATAATCTGCCTGCAGAAGTGTTTGCACCTCAGCCCACCCATCAGTGGGAATCTGTAGCATGACAGTGTTATTTGCCTTCCCTGCAGCACGTAGTGAGACCTACAGGGGAGAAGTTTTCAGGTTCTACATCTTGTCCTATTTGCTGAAAAAGTCCAGTGGCTGCAATGTTATCAAACACAGATTAATATCCCCTTAATGTTCCTTGATTAGTCTGTGTGTTCACACCTGAGACACAATATTAAGTGTGTGACTGTTCTGTTTTTCCATCAATTTTCAGGTTTCCTTACAGACCTGCCTGTGAAATTCACAATACATATAAAATAGCAGCTTTCCTGTCTTCTCTACCTGTAAAGAAGATATGAAAGGATAAAGAGAGTAGGGATCTGCAAAAACAAGCAGCAGTTTTATAATTTCATTACATAAAAACTATGGCTTTATTTTACTCACTGGAGTTGGAATAAGCTAACATTATGTTTAAACTCTTACTTTTTCAGATTTTTTCACCCTGAAGGCATCTGGCAAAATAAGGAAGGAGTACAAGTCCAGTATGAATAAAAGTTTTATTTTGGTGACTTTCAGGAATCAGATCTGCAATATAGAATAAAAATGTCGAGATAAAGGTTTATTTTTTTTTTTCCTGTGGAATAAGGTGGTTAGGATTTGAAAATTTTACTATTTGTCTACCTTCCCAATTTAATCTTGGCCGACTTTGTTTTTCCTGCGTTGTTCCAGAACTCTCTTTCCCCTGGATGATACATTTGGTACATTATTACAAATCTGGCTTGATATGGAGTTAGGACACAGGCAGGATGGGAGTCCTTTTCCAAGGCTGAGATGCACTTCTGCGTCCTGTGTTTGAAACTACTGTGTAAAGTGTTTCAGTTACACACTTGGTCCTTCATCTCCCCATAGTTCAGCAGCCTGCCGCTGAAAGGGAAAAATTATATTTTACTATCTTCTAGTAAGTGGGACCAGGAGGTGTTAAAAACATCAGTAATGGATGGTACACCACTTAAGGTCCTAAAATAGAAAGATTGTTAATTTCAGGAAGATTGTCAAACATTTTAGATCAATATATAGAATATCCATAGAAAATCCTTTATAAATTCATATTTTCAATACGAATTCTAAGATATATGATCAGTCAAAAAATCGAAACATTCTCTATGCACTTAAGGTCTAGTAAAAATAACTTCTGTTTTAGTTATGATCATTTTATACGTGAAGCCAGACTGACTACACAAAACTGTCAAAAGAAACAAACGAACAAACAAACCACAATTTTCCCACCACCTTCTCCAAAACCCCAATATACAGATTTTATAGCTACCTAAACTTTTCTTGGATAGATATCTGCAAACAAACTTGTGGGAACTGTATTTAGTTTTGACGAGCTGCAGGCCGGATGCCTAGAAGGAAGGAGGGAGGGCAAGGGATGGTGTTGAACTTCACGAATAAATATTTTATACTGATTCATTGACGTTGTGCAAAGAAATATGATGAGTAACAATTACAGAACTATCAGTGCCTGTAAATAAAACTGTGAGAAGGAGAAGAGGAGAAATTTGTCCCCTGTCATCTTCATACCTAACGAATCTCTCATCTCTCTGATTAATACTTTCTGTCTTCTGTCTTTAAAAGCGCAGCTGGATGAAATGACTCTGCCTTAAACATGGATGGAAGGACATGCTGTTTAGCATGTATTTTCCTTGGTTTAGGTGATACAATTGCCCTGCATACAGCCACAGATCTGATTGACATGACAGTATCTAAAAACTGAACAGAAGCAAATTGCTGCCCACAGGCATTGGCAGTCACAACATTGCCGGTAATTACTCTTGAAGTTAGAAATTCCTTCAGGAATACCTTCCCTATCAAACAAATAAAAAACACCAGTTATCAGTCAGAAGTTTGGTTTCTTCAAACTATTTTGTTTGGTTTCACAGAAGCAGGGAAGTTTCTGCAATATTTCTCACTTTTCTGCGATGTTCACACTTTGTCTCCATCTCCCTGTTCCTTCCTCCACTCCTCTCTTTCTGCAGACACTCTTTATTAGTTCACAGTGCTTTGGGATATCTGTCAAAACATTCTTGCAGCACATGAAGGAAACATAGCTAGAGGCTCTGGGTGGGCAGAAAACTGTGGTGGGCTGGTTTTACCTTCATCTAAAATGTAGAACATACAATTTCATTGTGTTAAAATTTGTGTTTCTTTGGTCAGCTTGGGATTTAGTTTCTCCTTGTGGCCTTCTTAATGTGCAGAGGGATGATGGCAGAGCCACCTGAAACTGTAGCATATCTACACCACATCTATCACATCCCCAGGCACCATCAGTGTATCAGCAACCATCTGATACACAGGTGTCTGATACAGCAACCTGATTTTTTTCTCCACCTTTCTGCAGAAAAAGATATGAATATTATACTTCCAGTATAATCAAAATCAAGATACTGCCACATATAAAATACTTGCAAGAGACAGAATTTTTAATTACTTCTGAGCAGTATAGTGATTCAATGGGCAGGAGTGTATCAAATGTTTCCAATAAACCCACTGCTAATGGTCAGACCTCCATGGCCACCAGGACCCGCAGTCCTAGGGAGACTGAAATCCAGCTCCCCTTGATGTCATTGTCATAATCTGAAACCAAGCCCCTAACGCACTCCTAATTCACACTCCTATTACGCACACAGCAATATAGTGATGCAATTTTAATTAAGGGTATGTAATTGCATGTTTCAGTGAAGAAGGATGAATTCAAGCACTTGTGAACTTTCTGCATTTGTTTATCTCCTGTCAAGACCTCAGTGCTTTTGATCCTTGCTGTAGTGGAGAGACTGCAGGATATCAAAGACGCTGTTTAAAATCATCATTGCAGTTAGCTTTAATGAGTCATCTGTAGCACTTCTTTAAACTTATCACACTGACCTTTCCCTGCAGGTTTTCTCTTTTTGCCCTAACAGCATTTTTACTTAATACCTTGTTGAAAAAAAGGCTGTGGATAAGGATTTTAAGGCTTTCCTTTTAATTCTGACAATGAAATACACATATTTCACTTTTAAAACCTGCTGACAGTATAAAACGTGTGACCGTAGTGAAAAAATACACTTTGTCAGGATGGCACATTGACAGCGCATATGTATGAGCCTACCCCAGTGATTTCCTTGTCGTGTTTGCTTAGTCTAACAGTCCGAGCAAGGTTCTCTCTTCCATTTGTTTGTTTAGCTATTCCCAGTCCCGGGAGGTCAACAAGGTGACTAATTCTTGAAGAGAATTTGGCATCATTACCTGTTTTTCTTTCTTTAGCAGAATTTGAATTAGGGCCACAGGCCAAGTGGAAATCATAAGAAATTTTTTTCGTAGGCCAACCCAGGTTTTAAGCAGTCTTCTTGCCCAAGTGCTCATTAGTATCGATTTATCATTACCAAATTTTCATTAATATCTATTTCTCTTCCTATGTGCTTACCACATAGTCACCCCAGTTTGGGGCCTACCCAATTTTCCATGACATGGGAGATTACAGATTTCTTTGGTTCTAAAGCCTCTGAGAGTTCTAGGACTGCCGGCTGACTTTGTCTGGTTATAAAAAACTGAGAGGAAAAACTGAAGTATGAAGTTTTCGAACACTTATCTCCTGGTCCCTCATCCATTTGGACTATTTGGAACTGTGCAATGGTTCCAGTGGGTGCTCTGAGCTATCCCTACAACCAATGATGGTGGTGAGGATGGATGTGAGGCACAGTTGGTCTTTGATAAACAGCTCCCAGAAGGCTGTTGAGTAGCATCCTGCTGGCAGACTCATTTATATTGCATCTCACTTAGTGTAGCTGCATTACGGCACCTCTTTCAAAGTACCGTCTTGGAAGGACAACAAATGGATCATCTGACAAAGTGCAGGAGCTAGGAGCTTTCAGTTCACATCAACCTGAAAACAAAGGTTTTGCAATGGACCTTGGCTGGGCATCCACCATGATGATGCAACACACCACTTCAAAGCAGCAGCCTTTCCTCCAAATCTGCACAGGGATGAAGTGGGAGGTTTTACTATCACAAAAATTTCTGGTGCATGTTTGAAAGTCTCAAACATAAGAAATTATCTAAAGATATCCTCATTTACTCTTCACAGAAAAGCTTTCCAGCAAGTAATTCCCCAGATCCGCCTCTACAAACATGGCTGTGGTACAGCTTAGGTAACACTTTTTCTTCTGATGAGAGATGTGTGAGCAAAAGTGAGAGTTTTCAGAGGCTACTTTCTTAAAGATTTATAACATAATCTCAATGCAAACATCAGCCTGCTTATTAAAGCGTAACTGTGAGAGGGAGGAGTCAAGGAACAAACAGAGTATGATTAAATTGCAAACACACAATTTTGAAAAAAAGTTTTAAATTCATAAATAAGGATTTACTGAACTTTTTCCCAGTGAAATAAAATTAAGTAACCTCCTCTGAGCAGTCAGTAGTTTCCATGCGGAGAATCCAGGATATCTGGTTTGTGAAGCTGTCAGTCTATGTCCTTTCATGTAACACATCTCACTGGTCACCTGTGAGGAATTTTAAACTTGTTTGGTTGCAATGAAAGACAGCAGTGAAGAAGATGGCACAGTACAATCTCATTCACACTGCCTCTATTTTCAAAATGTTATTTTTTGATTCTGTTCAATTTATCTAATTGGTCATAAACCTTATTCAAATTTCTTTCCCTTTGTTGAACACCAGATAGAAGGCAAAACATGAACAGAGGAATGTGTCTGGACTGGTCTGTAAGATGTCTCCTATATATTCAACTGTTTGATCCAGGATTTCTAAAAAGTATTTTTATCCTGGTCTTTACACTATGACACTAGTCAAAATATGATTATACTTTGAAGAGTATAGTCATATTTTGCAAGTGGTCAAGATTTAAATATGGAACAACTGTTATTAATTTTCCAAAATATTTATCTGTAATTGATAATCAGTTTTTTGGGTGATACCTTCAAGACTGTAATGGTTTGACCTGGCTGGCATTTAGACACCACACAGTCACTTGCTCGCCTTTCCGCCTCCTGGAAATGGGGGAGAGAATTAAAGGGGTAAAGGGAAAAGACACTTGCGGGTTAAGATAAGAACAATTTAATAACTGAATTAAAATAAAATTGAAAATAATAATGACAATAATAATAATGATGTACAAATATACAAATAAAATTCAAATATACAAATAAGTGATACACAGTCCAACTGCTTACCATCTGATGACCAACACTTGGCCCATTCCTAGCTGATGATCCTGGAGCAGAGAGAGTCCTGAAACCACAATCCTGGAAAAGAGATAAAAGTCCAAGAGTCCAAGAGTCCAAGAGTCCAAAAGCTGACTGAGAAAGAGAAACAACCATGAGAGAGTGCCCAGACCCAGAGAGGGCAAACTTCCAAAGAGATCCTCATAATTGGGCATGACATGCATGATATGGAATATATCATTGGCCAATTTGGGTCTCAATCCTAAACCTAAGGTCGAATCCTAAGCCAATAATTGTGGGCTATGCTCCCTCCTAGCTTCTCCTGTGCCTGCAGACACCGGCATAGCAGAGAGGCTGAAATGTCCTTGACTGTCCTGGTAGCAACTATAAACATCACTGCGTTGTCGGCCTTCTTCTCAGTAAAAATCTAATACATAGCCTCTTACTAGTTACTATGAAGAAAGTTAACTCTGTCCCAGCTGAAACCAGGACAAGGACTTTATTCTTCCAGCCTAAAGACTGAGTTATCTAAAGGTGCTACTAAATACATCTAATGAGCACAAGCCATCCATGTTAATTAGGTGTCTGAGAAGGGTGCATAAAATGTAATGGAAGTGAGGCCATGATGCAGCCATACGGACAGTTATGGTATCTCAGATGTGTGGGGATGGCAACTTCCATCATAAGTGCACTGTCTAGTAGTATTGGAGACAACTCCTTAAACCACAGTGGATCATGCCTGTCTATGCCATTTGCCAGAGATCAAACTGTAAATGTGGAACAATTATTTAGCAAAAAGAAAGATCTCCATGAACGAAGCTTTTAGTAATTTCTTCAGTCTTTAATTTACAGTAAATAATGTTCAATCAGATTAAATCAGAGTGAAAAGTAGGGCTAAACTTAAATTAAGTACTTCTGAAGAGATTAGTAGATCTATTATGGTTTATTAGGTGTTTATTACAGGGCAGAAGTAGACATGTCAATGGTAATTTAATCTAGATTTTATTGTTGTTATTATTGTTGCCTTTTATTTTTTCTTAATTAACCATTATTTCTAACACTTTTTCTGTAATTCTATCAAACAGTTTTTTTAAGGAACAGGTATAGCACTTGAATATCTTCCTTTCAAAAAATACTTCAGTCTGCTCTGTAGGTATCAGGGAATGTTCAAGCTACATCTATGCCATGAATTTGAGCACACATTTTCAAATAGCAGTGTTTAAAGTCAAGCACCTAAATTTCAAGTGAATAGACTCAGTGTTTTTCTGAAAATGATAAATCACTTAGGATTTGTGAGGAACTCATCTAAAATTTAGAAAATCTTAATTCCTGAATTCCTGAGGAAAACAACAGAAATCAGGGTTGCAAGATAAGTGGATACTTTGAGAACATTTTGCTTTAACAATCTCCTTTAACTGCCCAAGTTTGAGGACATTAACTCATAATAGCCATCTTCCAGGCCAAGCATTCAGAATCTGTAACATAGCATTTGGCTGACTCAAGCTTGTCTCTTTCTGTAACAGAAATTGGCTTCCCTACTACCCCGTGACTTACCATCACAGTGGTAAACACTCTCCAGAACCCTTTTGAAAGGGGTGATTCATCCCTGGAGTATTTTTAGGAATTTGTTAACTTGCATTTAGCTTAGTGTGCTGGTAGCCAATAAACAGAGAGGACAAGCTTTGAGTAGTCACACATAAAACATTTTGAATGCTATAATTGTACTACATTATCTTGGTCTGTAGACTGAGTCATCTGCTGGTTAAGCAGAATGGAAAAAACAGCATAAGACTGTTGCTACAACAGTGAGTTTGATAAAATGCTAAAGAAATCAGTGCTAGCAACTGGATTGTATTTGTCTTCCCAGGATTACACCTGCTTGTTCCAGGCACAACTTGCAATACATGTTGATTTTTCCAAAGTTATTGAAGTCCTATATGTGAATATTACATGAATCTAAGTACAAATATCACAGAAAAAATGCAGTCTAATATACTAACATACATTTTTGAGCAAGTTTGACTGCAGGCAGTACTCATTTTATGTTTTGTACTTCAATCCATCTGAAAGGAAAATTAAATACAGCAGGCACTGCCTATTGTATGTGCTTGGGGACACAGTTTTTGCTGACACTTGGAAATATGCCCAAATCAGGGTGGGGAAAGGGCGGAGAGGTGAAATAAGAAGAGAGCAAGAGAGTGAGAAAGAGAGTTTATTAGTAGCTCACCACCAGTTCTAACCAAGAGCAAATCAGAAACAGGTTTTGCAGCAGTTAGCCTAACAAGCAGGTAATAAGTAAGTGAGATTTTACACCATCCTTGGGACTGCGAAATAGAAACCAGCTTTTGGCAGCCAGGTTAGGGGAATGCCACTTCACGGAGAATGGAAAGTGATGAGTTACAGGAACTTGGCACAGTGATCAGATCATCTCATCCTCCCACTCAAAGTAATAAGATCTTGGCATCCTAGTTTACGCAAATATCAGAAACATGATCTTCACAAAGCACATATAGTAGAAGCCAGTGACACAGTCTGTCATGTTCCTCTATAGAGAGTTCTCCTTCAGTGCATGTCATTCAGCTCTCCGGCTACACTACGTGTAATGAATTAAGCTGCAAAGCAAACATTTAGCTGTTTGGAAAATACAAATAATTTTGTTTTTTCTGTTTTGTTTTTCTGAACAATGAATCAGTGAAGGCAAAAGATTTTTTCAGAGATCACAGTGAAATTGCACTAGAAGACAGATAAGGTTTTGATGGACCTGTTCATGCCAAAAATATTTCAAAACCCTCTAATCACATGCCAGAGTACCTGCTGAGTTCTCTAGCATCTGATTAATGAATAAATGAACAGGTGAGAGGACAAAGACTCTTGAAGTCTGTTTCCTTTACTATTTGCCTGAAGGTTTCCAAGATTTTCAAATTCACAGGTCAACAGATGGGCTCATGTGGATTTAGGAGCTTGGAAACTCTGAAAGCTTCATAATTGCCACCCTGGCTCTTCAGTGACTGTGATAATTTCCAGCTTCTCAGAGAGTTCTGCTCTCCATCTCTTCACTTTGGACATAATGAAATATTTACTAAGATAAAATAGACTGTCTCTACAGTTTAGTAGTTTAGGAGACTACCTGATTTAAACTGGAGATTTGAACACAAGCTGATGGATCCCTTCAAGCTGAAATGCCAGTTGGCACAGGAACTAGGATTCAGATTATTGTCCTAATTATCAGATTATATAGCAAGTTTAATGCCTTGATTAATATTTTATTATGAAATGTAAAATGGAATGGAAAAACAGAAATGACTGAAGAAGACACCTATGTCAAGTACCAAGCTCTTAAGAGTCATAAAGGTTTTAATTATTTCTAGAAAAAGGACCAGAAGCCAGGTCCCCTAATCCTGTATTGCTATTTGGTGTTTAGGCAGCCACATGCTTCTTGTTATGTCTGGAACTTTATTATGGATGTTTTTGCACAAATTTATGAATAGTTTTGCTTCCCATTGCATCACATTTTCCAGATCATTAGCTACTAGCTAAAGAAACACTGCAAAGTTGCCAAATCTACTACAGATTCTATCAGAAATCAGAAGTCGATAACAATTTTGTTATGCAATATAATGTTAAAAGCAATCTTGCAATTTAAACACAATAGTTGCTATTCACATAATTTAAAGCAGTAAAAACCAGAACATTGAGACAAAGAATGCAATGATAATGAACCAACACTATCCAGCAGCTAATTTATTATAGATATTTTTAATGATTTGTTTAATGACTACATATACATATGTGCATAAAAAATCTCCTTCCATCAAAAACTACTTGTAAGGATTTCATTTTGTGTTATATGTTCTTTAACAGTAGTCTGTACTATGCTAAACTTGCTGAAATTTCAAGCCTGTGTTTAAGAGGAAAAGCTTTCTATCAGAAAAAGCCATTGGCAGATATACTTATAGCTGATGTTCCCTCAGGTTCTGTATGTCTGTGTCAACTTGACAGAGGTTATATATGATTATCACCATCAGCTTTATTGTTACTGCTCTGTACATTGTGAACAAGATGACATGCATTAAGAGAATGCTTCTTCAAAGACTTTCTGGTGTTAATGGTGCCCACTAACATAAAGAAGAAAGAGTATTATGCCAATCATTAAAGGCTTTCTGCTCATTTGTTTGTTCCTCTGCAGAGAAAGTCGTCTCATTAATTTCTATAAGACAGACACAGTATCATCCCATGGTATCATTCAAGGAGGAACTGACCAAAATGAGACCAGATGCCTTTCAGTAATTCTATTTGAAACACTTTCCCTTTCAAAATTAGCAAAACAGAGTCAGGGATGTCTGTTGAAGGAGCAATAAGATGAAAGTGATGCTGCTACCTGATATTCCTGTTGGGATTTCTTCAGTTTAAATTCAACCTCAACACACTTTCTAGATCATGACACAGAGGGATAAGGGCAGCAAAATGGAAAAAAAAAAGAAAAGAAAAAAAAAAGAAAAGGACAGAAGTGAAATGTTAACAGATGCAGAAGAAATAGAAACCTAGGAATTCAGGAAGTATTTGGTAGTATGAAATGAAAGCCTGACACCCAAAGGCTAAAACAGAACTACTGCAAAGCTGTGGACAGTAACCACACTGTCAAACTTGTACAACTTCAGCAATTTTTTTGTCCATTTTCATTCTTTAGGGAAAATTATTGCCTTTGTTTCCTCTTTAGGAGCAATCCCAAAGAACAGAAACTGGAAGC
>WKFP01013868.1:19872-36560 GCA_011057875.1 Pterocles orientalis
TGTGGCCACCGGGGATGCAGTTGCTCTGACCAGAGGGGTTGATCCTGCTGTGTAATTGCTTCTGCAGGTTATTTCCATGGGTATCCATCCCGTCCCTCTGTCCATCTCATCCAGGTGAGGAGCAGCAGCAGCGCTGTGTGACCCAGGAGTGCTCGTGTCTTACATCACTGTGTACTACCACTGTATACAGAATAAATGAATACGATGATTAGCCGGTGGTCCTGTCTTTTGTGTGTGATGCAAAGAAAACTGTCCCATTTCAAAATGATTTTTTTTTTTTTTAAATTGAAAGCCAGGCCAACAATCACTGGTTGTCCTCATGCAATTCAAGCTGGACTTCTTGCAGCCTTTTTTTCCAGGTCTCCATCCCCTGGAGAAATAATATCTGTCCTGATGTGTTCTACCCAGAGCAACGGGTGCTGTTGTCCGCCTGGCCAGTCTCCCCACAACAGGCTTAAAAAATAAATGAAGAGAAACCCGTATGCAGAGCCAGACACCTTTCCCTCTCTGGCTGGTGACCCATGGGGACACCTCTGCAGGACAATTCCACGTGCTGCTTGTCTGGGCTGGGAGCTGCACTCAGGGGAATGTTTGGATGAGGATCTCTGGCCTGTGTGACGCAGGAGCCGAGGCCACCGCTTCCCTTCGGGGCAGGGCTGTCGCTGACCGTTGATCCAGAGGGTGGAGACCAGACTTCCATTGAGCTGAGCATCATGAAGCTGCCTTGGGAACGGATGTGCTACGAATGCAGGTTGAATATAGCAAAGAATACTGCTGGTCTCTGGAGCACCTGCCCTTTCAGACGTGCTGTTTCCACCATGGGTCATTTAGGTGAGTGGTTTGGAGTGCTGGAATCTGGGCGCTGGGGGAAGGAGGTTTTTTTTACCAATCTGGACCGAGATGTGGCTTCGCTCCTGGCTGTGCGGATCCAGGCACAGGTCCTCTCCATGGGTTCTCTGCCATCGCTCTGTGCAAAGGGTCGATTTACTTGTTTTTCCCAAACTCTCCAGCAAATGAGAGCTAATCGTGCGGGAACATGCACAGTTGAATTCCTTGGCTTGTAAAATTCCCCTGAAAACTCTTCCCAAGAGGGAATCGACTCAAGAACAGCTAATGGGGCCGTCTGCGCCTCCTGTGCAGTCTTTCCAGCCCAAACCCACGTGGTTTTTTCCTTCAGGGTCAGTCCACGACCTTCTGAAATGCTGGAGGTAAGAACTGGAAGGGAAACAGAGGACAATAACACAACTGGTGATTAACCCACGTTGTTATTTCCATCCCAGGAAAACACAATGAAACATTTTTTACTTTCTAGAAGATTTTGATAGATCTATCAGAAAGAAGTTGAAAATAACTTGAAAAGAGCCTGGCATTTGCCACTGATATTGACCTGGGAGTTTGCAGGATAGTCCTTAGCGTTGTGGGAAAATCTCCGGGGATGGGTGCGTTCCGAAACTTCAGGTACGTGAGTGGACACGGATGCAGGGAGGTGGGGACCATTTGGGGGTGTGAAGGAGGTGATGTAGAGCTCCAGCATCAGCTTGGGCTCAGGAAAATGATGAGAAGATCATCGTGAAGCGGCTGATCCCTAGTTTGGGAGTTTAAATGTTACACCTCGAGCCTGGCTGTTTGTTTCAGGAGCCGTTCCCATGGTTGCGTAGGAGAAGAGGAGTATTTAACGTGGCTGGAAGCTGCTCATCTGTGTCCTATAATCTCTGTTTTGGAAATAAAAAACTAAACCCAGCTTGTGCAGCACTGAGCGAAGGATGAGTGCGCTTGTGCGTGGTTCATAAACACAGCTGCTTCGGACACCCACGTGCCATCGCGGGGTGCGTGTGCTCCCGCCACAGCTCCTGGTTGGAGAACCCCAGCAGAGAGCAGCTCCAGGTGATGAGTATGCAGCTATTTTAAACTAATCCCACAGAGCAGGACTGCTTAAATGGTCAAGGGGCAGAGCGTCAGCTCCGACTCCATCCCTGGAGGGGTTCAAGGCCAGGCTGGATGAGGCTTTGGGCAACCTGGGCTAGTGGGAGGTGTCCCTGCCCATGGCAGGGGGTGGCACTGGGTGGGCTTTAAGGTCCCTCCCCACCCAAACCCTGCTGGGATTCTATGAGATGGGATTTGGCACCTTCAGGAGGGGTTTTGGGTGACGTGGTGCTTGTGACAGCAAGAGGCTTTAATGGCCGGGGCAGGCTCCTGGCAGCCCCGTATCCACGTCTATGAAGTTCTGCGCTACGTGTGTTGAGGCAAACAGCAAAAGCTTGTGTCTGGGGCAGAGGAACTGGGTTGGTAAATTGTCCTGGAGTTGGGACCAGTCGCTTCTCTGTGTTTTTACCATGGGTAAAGCACAGCCTGGAGCCGACTAGGAAATTCAGGGTGATGGCAATGCCTTTGGAAAGGTTTCTGTCCCCTGATGGCACTGGGACTGGTCTCTGCGGGCAGGAGAGGTCTTTGGGGCATGGGGGAGGCTGGGTCCCACTTCAGAGCCCATTTCTAATCCTGTGAAACGCTCTGTCGAGAGATACCGGCTTTTGGGAGATGGTGCCACCTCGGTCTGTTGGTTTAATGGGATTTATTGGCTTGTGTTAAGGTGCTTAAGCCCTCCAGCCGGCCAGGATGGCTGCTGCTCACGGCCCATCTCCTCGTCTCTCCGGTGTCCCGGGAAATTGTCGCGGTTGGCCATGGGATGCCGAGGGATCCCCACTCCTCTGGGATAAATGGGGCTCCCTGGGCTGGTGCTGGCGGCGTGTGGGCTGGGCCATTGCACTGATCCAGAAAAGAAACTGAAAGCAAGGGAGGAGAAATGCCCAGAGCCTGGCCCCGAGGAGAAGTCCTCCCCTGGGGCGGTGTGGGGACGTGCTGCTGGCGTGGTCCTGCTCCACGCAGGGACGCGGAGTCTCTGACGTTAGAAATGGGAAATCCCTGATTCCCCTTAGACCGAACGTCTCGGCAAACAAGAGCTGTCTGACTTTGGGTCAAGAAGTGCCAAAAGCGGAACATGTTTGCGTGCTGTAGAGGGCACCTCACTCCTGTGTCTGTTGGCGATGCTGAGTCCCCGCGGGGACCCGCAGATAACACTCGGTATATTGACGTTTTGATAACTGCTCTTTGCTTTCCGCCAGAATTTGCTTTTTATCCGATCTTAATAAGTTGATCTTTCTATCAATCCTGCTAGCAAACAAGATAATTGCTTTATTATAATCTCCGTATCCAGCAAAGGACACACGCTCCCCGCTGCTCCCGAGGGAATAAAATCAGCGCGGAGCGTTGAGACGGGATGAGCGCGGCGATAGCGATGCCGGGCTATCGGAGGATGAGGATGGAGAACGCGATTTCCTCGCCGTGAAGAGCCAGGCTGCTCAGGCAGGGATAGAAGCTGGTCTGGAGGAAGTCTAGAAAATATTTAGGTTATAACTGAAAACATTTTGGTCCATTTGCTAGAAAATGTTTAGGCTATAAGCAGAAAAATGTTTTGGTCTTTTTCCTGGAAAATATTTAGGTTATGACCAAAAATATTTTGGTCCGTTTGCTAGAAAATATTTAGGTTATAACTGAAAATGTTTTGGTCTGGTTGGGGTGTTTGTTGGTAGTTTGGGAGGTCTGTGTTTGTGGTTCTCTTTTTTTTTTTTTTTTCAGAGGAAAAAAAAGCAAACAAGAAATTTCCTGACTTTCTGGGCTGTGCAAGGACAGGGTGGGTGATGCTGTGGTGCGAGGTCTGGATTAAACCTCCCCGTGCAGGGAGGCACAGCACCGGCCTTTGGATGCAGGATGGAAAGGGAAATAGTTACTCCACGGAATTAAAAAAAAAAAAAGGAAAAATATGTGATTTCTGTCCAAAATAGTAAAAGAGCAGAAGCAGGATGGAGCTGTACAACACACGGACACCAGCTGCACCTGGAGGAGAGGATGGTGAAGGATGGGGAGGCAGAGGTGGGGAAGCGGAGAAGGATGGACCAGAAGGCAGAACAGTGCTGGAAACCACCTACGGGAACGCAGGAGAAGAAATCTCACCCCTGGCATGGGGAGAGCACAGCAGCCGGCTCCAGCGCTTTGCACCGTGTCCCGGAAAAGCCCCAACGCCAGCATCCTCCCTCCTGCACGCCGGCAGCCGGCCATCCCTCCGCCACGCCAGGTCCCCGCGGCCGGGCGGAAGAACGTCAGACAAAAGTCCGACGACGTGTTTCCATCCAGCGCCAAGAGCCGCCGGAGCGTTTGTTTTGGGAAAAGGTTTGAATAGGTTTTGACGAAGGGCGATAACGCCCCGGCACGGTGACGTTCGGGTCCCTCCTCTCTTTGCTGCGATAAGAGCTGGCCCCTCACCGGATGGCAACACTTTAATCTCGCTATCGAAGACGTGTGTCGCTCGATCCCCCCCCGAGCGCCTCGCTGCGGACACAGACTTCTCAAAAAATCCTCGTGGCCCAAAACACAAAGAAACTCTTGAAGCCGGGGGTGTGCGCGGTGCTAATGGAAACCGGAGGTCGGCAGATAAGGGGGAGTCGCCGCTTCCCAGTATAAAACCGGGGAGCCCGGGCAGCCCAGCCCATCTGCTGCTGTCTCCGAGAGGGCGTGTGCGGACCTGGGGACAAATCCTGCGCCATGAAGTGGCTCGTCCTTGTCCTGGCGTGTCTCCAGCTCTCGGAGGGGCTGGTGAGGTGGGTGTGTGGCAGAAATTGTGGGTGAGGGTGGATAACGGAGCCTGGCTGCAGGTGTAACCTGCACGGGCTGCCCTGCGTCCCTGAGGATGCTGAGCGGGTCTGACCCCAGCATCCTGCATCCCTGCGGAGCATCGTGGTCCCAGTCCAGGCTGCAGCCCTTGCTGGGAGGGCAGCCCCTGGGGATGGAGAAGGCAGCTGAGCTCTGGGCTCCTGTTGTGGCAGCGTTCCAAGGAGCCCAGAGACCCGATCACTTGGAAACATCCAGATCTTCTCCTGATTTCCTGCTGTGGTTTGTTTTGTTTGTTGGGTTTTTTTTCCCCCCTGTGCAGAATCAAACTGAAGAAAGCCAAGACTGTGCGGGAGAGAATGAAGGACACCGGAGTGCTGGAAGACTACCTGAAGAAAGTTAAACGTGATCCAGTGAAGAAATACACCTCCAGTAAGGACCACGTTGTGTACGAGCGGATAACCAACCACCTGGATGTGAGTACCGCGGGTTCCCCTCTCGCTGCCTGTCCCTATACCATGCTCCCCTTTCCCTCCTCCTCCCCAGCTCCCAGAGCAATCTACTCATCCCTGAGCCTCCACAAGCGAGAGATTCTCTTTTTCCTACTCTTTTTTAAGCTTCTATTTTAGACTTTAGAAATTTTTTTCCCCCAGCAATGAAAAGCGATGCTTTTCTATATCTAACAAAAAGCTTAACAATATAAATATTTAATATTATGTATTTTGGGAGAAAAAGCAACGTGAGCTTAGTCCCTTCCTGCCTGCTTTGTTATTTGCAAGAGCGAGCCCAGCATTCCCCGGCACTCTGGGATGCTGGCAAAAGCCAGGTCTGCCCCTGACCCTGCGGCCATCGGTGATACCCCGTTTCTCATCCACAGTCCTCCTACTTTGGGGAGATCAGCATCGGGACCCCCCCGCAGAACTTCCTGGTGCTCTTCGACACCGGTTCCTCCAACCTGTGGGTGCCCTCCATCTTCTGCCAGTCGCCGCCGTGCTGTGAGTACCGCGGCCGTGCCGCACTGAGACCGCCCAGCAGCACGGCATGGTCCGATGGCAGGGGGGAAATCATGATGCTGGTCCAAAATGATCCCGGCATCCTGCTCCGGGATAGCTGCTCCCCAGGGCCAGCTGTGCCGTGCGTGGGAAATACAGAGCTCTCCGCCCTGATGTGCCTGGCTAATGAAGATGCTCAAATCGCTTTGGCCATCGTGGGTGGTCCCCAGCGCATGGAAATCCCAGGGGTTGTGCCTGACCGTTTGTGGCCGGGCAGATGGAGGAGCAAAGCTAGGAATCGCAGAGCTGATGTCCTGCTTCCCGGCAGAGCTCAGCCGACGTGACTTGCTGCCGGCGGGAGAGCGATGGGGCTTGAGCTGCCGATGGCTTTGCTCACGCTGGGTGGCTGATGTGGTTGCGATCACTACAGCCGGTCCCTGGAGGGGGATGCAGGCAAAACTGGGATGCAAACCTTAGAGAACACCACAAGGCAGAGGAACAACCCGTTCTGCTCTTCTTGATGTGCTCTCTGCCAGGGAAACCACTTTCCCTGGCGTTATCCTGGCAGCCAGGCAAGCGTGTGCCCAGGAGCTTTGTCCTCTTCTCTCTCCTGCAGTCAACCACGCCAAGTTCAACCCCCGCGAGTCCTCCACCTTCACCAGTGACGGCCGGTCCTACACCGTCTCCTACGGCAGCGGCGAGCTCACGGTGCTGCTGGGCTACGACACGCTGAGGGTAAGCACACCCCATACCATCCCTGTCTTCCTGGGTGCTGTGTCCCCAGCTGGGTGCCCCCATGGCAGGAGGCTGGGGGACAGCTCAGATCTCATGTCTTGTGTAGAAAAAACTGGGGCAAACCCGGGTCTGGGATGGGTAGAACCGATGTAAAGTGCTTATTACCACCATCAGCTGCGTTTTTACTTCATTTTAACCCAATTCCTGCTGAATTTCCCAGCTGCCTGGAGATGTTTTCACCAGCTGTGACCTTGCACGTGCTCGTTGGGCTTTCAGAGCATCACCCATCGCACCCGATGGCCGCTCGGGTTTGCCCACGTGCGCGGGCTGACCTGGCGTCCCCTTCCCCTCCAGATCCAGAACATCACGGTCCCGCACCAGGAGTTTGGGCTCAGCAAGGACGAGCCAACCGAGCCGTTCTACTACGCGGATTTTGACGGGATCCTGGGAATGGCTTACGCCTCGCTGGCCACGGGAGGGATGCCCACCGCGCTGCAGGGCATGCTGAGGCAGGACCAGCTCGCCGAGCCTGTCTTCAGCTTCTACTTCTCCCAGTAAAAATCTGCCGGGGCCCTTTGCACGTCCTGTGTGCACTGGTGTCCCTCTGCCTGTCCCCTTGTGAATTTGTCCCTCGCTAGCCCATGCGTATTGCACCGATTTACCGACCTCTGCCACTGTAACTCTGGTTTTGCAGCCAACCCACCTACAGCTACGGGGGAGAGCTCATTCTCGGAAGAATTGACACTCGGCTCTTCCGTGGGAACATTACGTGGGCACCGGTGACCCAGGAGCGTTTCTGGCAGATTGCAGTTCAGGAGTGAGTTGTGTTTGTCCCCGATGGGCACGACCCACCCGGGCAGCTCATGGCACGAGGGTGGTACAGCTGTCCTCCAGGCACTCCATTTCAGAGCATCCCACAATTACAGACCCAGCCAACACAGCTTTAGTTGCCAGTGGGTTCTTAAAGTGATGTCCTTCTCCCCGTTCTCCTCCCAGGTTTGCTATCGGGCAGTCAGCGACCGGCTGGTGCAGGCAGGGCTGCCAGGCCATCGTGGACACGGGGACGTTCCTGCTGAATATGCCCCAGGAGTTCATGGACAGCCTCCTTCGCACCCTGCGTGCCCAGGAGACCAGCTACGGCGTAAGTGCCGGGGATGCTCTGGAGGTGTGTGGGGTGCTGGGGAGGCTTGCGAGCGAACACGGAGCCCTGGGCTTGGCCAGGTGCCACCAAACCCATGTGGCATCTACAGAACATGGTGCTGCAGGCACAGCAGGGAGGGACAGGGTGACGTGGCGCTGCCCGGGGATGGTGTCTCTCCTCTCGCATTGTGCACTGGTCCAGCCATAACCTCCCCTTTGCCCTCTCTCCGCAGTATGCAGTTGACTGCAATGAGATCCAGAACATGCCCAACATCACCTTCATCATCAACGGAGCTCAGCTCCCACTCTACCCCTCCGCCTATGTGCTGAATGTACGTATTCGCTGAACAGCTTCATCCTGCTGGGAAAGGACCCAGTGCTTCTGGACAACAGTGATGCTCCCCATCAGGGTCCTGGGGCTTGTTTGAGGCTCTGACCCCCCGTTATTCCCCCTTACAGAACAACGGCTACTGCACCCTGGGGATTGAGGCCACCTACCTGCCTTCCCTGAACGGGCAGCCGCTCTGGATCTTGGGTGACGTCTTCCTCAAGGAGTTTTACACCGTCTTTGACATGGCTAACAACCGCGTCGGCTTCGCCCCGTCGGTGTAGAGGAGGGGGGCAGCAGAATCCAGCCCCTCTCCTGGCCCAAAGCACCTGAGCCAGCGTTGCTGGAGCACTGCGGGGTCATACGGACCTTTCTGTTCCTTTAGGGGCCTGCTGTAAATCCTCCGGGATTTCTATGTGAGTGTGTTCTCAGTCTCCTCTTGCAAATAAACCCCAACATCCCAAATCATCTGGGACCCTCTGAGTTTGTTGAGTGACGACTGAGCTCAGGCTGATGGGTTGTGCGTCTCAGCTGCTCTGTCTACAGCAAGGCGAGTGCCCTGATAACCTCCTGGGCAGATTTCTGCAGAGTCAGAATGGAGGAAGCTGTCCCTGGGCTGGTGCAGATCTAGAATTAGAATCGCAGAACGGTTTGGGTTGGAAGGGACCTTAAAGTGGACGTATTTGTGTTTCTTGCAAAGGGGTATGACGTGCTGTCGACTCCTAACGGCTGAGAGACCGAGTCTCAGCCCTTATCTCAGGGAATAATCGACTTGGGGGCAGCTCTGCGGCTCACTGCCCTGGGCGATGGAGACGTCCCGCAGCCCCGTCCCCTCTGCAAGGCTTGTGTGACTCCACCGGGGCTGCAGACTTTGTGCCTTGGAAAGCAGGCAGCTGCTGTCCCCCAGATCCCAGCTGCTGTCCCCCAGATCCCAGCTGCTGCCTTCAGGCCTGCCTCTTCCATCCTCATCCTCAGTGAGGGGCAACTCCAGAACGAGGGTCCTGACCCTGATTCCTGCCAGGGCTTTGCTCTGCGGGCAAGAAGCACCCCACGCCAGGCTGCGGTGCAGGGGATGGGGACACCAGAATGTCACTGGGTTTGGTCTTATGAACCACAGCCCTGGGGGACACGAGTTCCCTGATCCCCCAAAAAGCTGGTTCTGCTCTGTGCCATCTCCCGAAGGGGACAGCACAGCTTTTTCCTCCTCCTCTATCTGCCACTCGCTGCCGGGCTGCACAACACCGCTTTGGGGGGATGCTCTCCAGCCCCTGCTCAGGCAAATGCAGAGTGAGCCAGTGACCGTGGACACTGCTTTGCTTGCAGTTTGCGGTGACCTTGGAGTGACCATGGGGACACGCTGTCCTGCCTCCCGCTGCTGGTAATCGCAGGGCTGAGCCCATCGCTCCAACTGGACGAGGACAAAGCCACAGGGTCGGTCGGTCCCCACCCTCCGTCCCTCTTGCTGGGCATTGGGAAACCTCGTCAGAGGTGTGTGCGGGAAGCCACTAATCTTCCCTGCAGCCGGATAAGGGTTAACAAAGTCCGAGCGGGAATATGGGGCCAGATTAGGTCAGCCATGACGTCCAAATGACCCCGAAATCCTGAATCGGGGCTATTCAGCCAGGTGAAACAACAGCCGGAGTGTCGGGAATTGCGGTCTGTGGCCAAAGGGGACGGGGAACACCTTGGCCAGGGCAGGCTCGGGTAACAGCGCTCTTTCCCGGCATCCCACCTCGTTTCTTAGAAGCTCCTTATCGCTGGCGCTCATTATCAGATATATTAATAGCTCTGTCATTTCACCAGAGAAAGGACACAAACTCCTCTGTGCTTTGTGTCAAAATATTGACACAGGCTGAGCGCAGCGAGACGGAGATTAGACAGGCGTGGACAGCAGGGAAGGGCGCTTCTCCTCCCCTATAAAACCGGGAGGTTTCCGAGAGCCGAAGCTGCTCCGGCGGCAGCGGTGGCAGGAAGGGACCGGTGACAGCTGACCGCGTCCCTGCGGGATCTGTTGGAGCAAAGGCAGATCCAGCAGGATGTGATGGAGGAGGAGGGGGTGCTGGGGGGGGTTCTGAGCTGCTGCAGGCTTGAAGCACTGGTCCAGTGCTGACAGCTTGAATGGGAGCAGCAAGGATCTGCTGGGGTCCGTCCCCCCGGTTAGTGGGGACGGGGGGGTCTGCAGGCAATTCAGAGCTGGACCAAGATTTTGGTCCCAGGGAAACTGGAGCAGAACCACAGCGTGTGGCGGGTGCTCGAAGCCTGTGGTGAAGATGGAGGTGGCCCAGTGTCGCGTCCCCAGGCAGAAGGGTCTGAGCAACCGCAGGCTGGAGCCCAGGTCCAGCTGGGGTCCTTTGCTGAGAGCTTTGCACAGAAAACCTCCCGTGTATGCTTCGTCAGGATTTTCATGGGAAATGAGGCCACTGGCCAGTGCAGATGAGGCTGCCAGCGTGATGGGGACATGGGGACAATCACCTGCCCCCCAGCAGCGTGTGGCAGTGTGTCTGCAGGCGGGGAGTGCTCTGGCTTCAGAGCACGAGGCTGAGCAGCATCCTGGAGGTAGCAGGTGCCAGGATGGGTCCCCAGAGACCCAGCAGGGACTGGCAGGGGCTCCAGGGGAGGAAAAGATCTCCCAGGATGAAAAATCCCCTGCAAACAGGTGCCGAAATACCTGCTCCCCTGCATCTCTCCAGCCTGGGTATGACCAGCACCACTCAAAGCACATGGGAGCCGTCGCCTCTAACGGAGCAAATGCGTGACCTGAGCATCCTCAGTGTAACCCTGACACAAACTGCAGCAAATAAAGGGTCTTCTGGGGATGGCTGAGTGGTTGTAACTGGGCAGGCAGAGGTTGTCAGGGCTGCTATGCTGGGCAGTTTCTAGCCCCTATCTCAGCTTCTTTGGGAGGTGTTAGCGGAGCTGGAGGGCAGAAGGACAAATGCTTGGGAAAAGACAATTTTGGGGGTATGTGCTGATTCCTGGCAGCTTGGAGCTGGGCTGAAAACCCACCCCTGCTCTTTCCCGCTCGCTGTGTTGAAGGAATTGGATGTGGCACCGCCTGTAGGCTTGGATGGAAGGAATACCGCTGGCCAGCAGCACTTCCCTGGCTGCCAAGATGGGCCAGAAGAGGACCACCAGTGTCACAAATTCGCAGTTGCTCCAAAGGATGTGTTTTGTCTTTGTTTTCTGGAAAGATCAAGCTGGTGCTGAAGGCAAGAGAAAATAACGTCTCGATAACAACAGGATTTTGCTTTTTATCAGATGTCACATACTTGGCCTCAGTATCAGAGTATTGACCAATCTGTTAGCGCCTGAACGGGGTAAAAAAGGCAAAACCTGGGTGGCTGCGGTGATAAACACACCGCAGGCGTTGGTGTTGGGTGGGTGCAGCGATAGAGGAAAGGGGTGCCTGGAGCGAGGGGATGGGCACGGCTCCGGGCTAGAACACCCTGCCCTGGCCCCAGCACTGCCGGGAGCTGCTGAGGAGCCGCCAGCACCCGTGGAGCCACCAGCACCCGTGGAGCCACCAGCACCCGTGGCCATGCGGTGGCTGGTGCTGGCCCTGCTCTGCCTCCGGCTTGGGGAGGGGACGGTGAGGTGAGCCCCGAGGGGGGCGCAGGGTCTGGCTGCGGAGCGGGGGACACCCTTGGTATACAGGGGTGCTCGTGTGGATGGGGATACCCGGCTGCTCAGCACCTCGCTGCCGTCTCCATCCCGCGCAGGATCCCCCTGAGGAAGGTCAGGTCCGTGCGGGAGGTGATGAGAGACAGGGGGGTGCCGGAGGGTTTCCTGGAGAACCCCAAAGGGGACCCCGGGAGGAAATACCAGCTCGGTGACACCGTGGCTTACGAACCGCTAACGAACTACCTGGATGTAAGTACTGAAGATTTTTCCTTCCTCCTCTGAGCTCCCCGGCTCTGGTTTTGGGGATGCTCTCCTCCTCTCCTGGCTGCCTGCATTTGGTTCTAGGGCAGATCTACTCCTCCTGGCCTCGCTGATGATTTTATTAGGTTGTAGGCAAACCATTGCCCCCTTCTGTGCTTTCCCTGCCCTGGATGCACTCAGAACTGCGAACCCTTCCTACAACCCCTGAGCAGTCTGGGTTTCTCAGCTAGCAGAGGAGAAAACTCTCCTTCAAAAAACCCGGAGGAAACAGCAACCCACCCGCGCTCTCGTTCACAGTCCTTCTACGTCGGGGAGATCAGCATCGGGACCCCCCCACAAAATTTCCGCGTGCTCTTTGACACGGGCTCTGCCAACCTCTGGGTGTCCTCCACCTACTGCCAGACCCCAGCCTGCGGTGAGCATCCCCTGGGGGCGTCAGCAGTGGTGGGGGGTCCAGGGTCCCCCCGCATCGATGCTCTCAGACATCCCTTGCACCCTGTGGGCTGGAGCTACGAGGGGAAAATCAGCGAGAGACGATGGGGTTTGGGGTTTGCTCTCTCCTCAGGGCTGGTTTCAGTTGGTCCCTTCCCTGGGAAGCCCCTTGCTGGGGATTTCTGCCCGCGTGGGGACAGGGATGCTGTACCCAGGGCAGGATGTGACCTGGGGGCTGTGACCTTCTCTCCGTGCAGTGAATCACGCCAGGTTCAATGCCAGCCTGTCGTCCACCTTCTGGGGCATTGGTGTGACCTACATCCTGAGCTACGGCTTCGGTGACCTGTCGGTGGCATTAGGGTATGACACCGTGACAGTAAGTGACTTCTGACGTGTTGGTGCAATCGGGGCAAGGAGTGACTGCGGTTGTGACCGGTCCAATTCCGATAAAAATTTAGGGGGAAAATACCTTTTTATTTTGGACATTAGAGTTTGTGGCGTGTCAGCATCAATTTACTCGGAGACTGGGATCTGCAAACAAACTCAGTGCGAGTCCCCTGGGCTTTTCTTCACTGCCTTGGGCTGAGGGACACCTTTGTGTTTGCTTTTTACACGGACGGCTGAGCCCTGTCATTACAGGACACAAGAAATATTCTGTTGTGAGACTTGCACGCAGTGAAAGTGGGATTTTGAATGAATTTAACCGAGGCAAACCATTTCTGTGGGTATTTTGATGAAATGCGACAAAGGCTATGAGCCAGGCTGCTCCCGACCCCGTCTCCCATCGGCGACGGGGAAGAGCTCAGCACCCCTCAGCACAGATTTACCTCCCTGCCCATCCCTGCCTCTCCCCAAACTCCCCGCTGGGGTGTTGCCATCAAGGGGGAATGTCCAAAACACCGACACCTCCCAGCATCTTTCCTCTCCCTCTAGATCCAGAACATCGTGGTCAGGAACCAGGAGTTTGGCCTGAGCCTGGACGAGCCCAGCACCCCCTTTTACTACCTGGACTGCGATGGGATTTTGGGCATGGCTTACCCGGGCGCTGGCATCGGCGGTTACAACACGTTGCTGCAGAACATGCTGCAGCAGGGCCAGCTCGCCGAACCCATCTTCAGCTTCTACTACTCGCGGTGAGACCCCTGACAGCGGGTCTCTCTCCCCCATAGACCAGCCTGGACCCATCCTGCTCTTCATTCCCTCTCCATCCCCACCTTCTCCCCCCACCTGCATGCTGCCTCGCTTTCCACCTCGCAGCCTGCCTGATCCGGGTTAATTTCGTGTCTTTCCAGCGACCCGACATACAGTTACGATGGGGAGGTCATCCTCGGAGGGGTGGACTCCCAGCTGTACTCCGGGGAGGTTTTATGGGCTCCCGTGGTGCAGGAATTGTACTGGAAGATTGGGATTGAGGAGTAAGTGCTGCACGGCGGCTCGGAGCGGGGTCTTGGAGAGGGGGGAGCCTTTTCTGACACCTTTTCTGCCACTCTCTCCAGGTTCTCCATCGGGCTGGCAGCCACCGGCTGGTGCAGCCAAGGCTGTCACGGCATCGTGGACACCGGGACGTTCCTGCTGACCATCCCGGGACAATTCATGCCAGCCTTCCTGCGGGCGCTGGGTGTGGAGGAGACCGACTACGGGGTAGGTGGGAAGGATGCCCTGCGCACACAGGAGGACGAGGATGCGTCCAGGTGGTAATGCTGGGCTATGGAGGGCTCCCAGCATCTCTGGAGCAAAGCATCTCACCTGAAACAACACTGCAGGGGTGTATCTCCCCTTGCAGTGGGGTAAAACAAAAATAATTCTTCAAACGTAACAAATGTGGGTCAGGACAGCCCTGCCACAGCCAGAGCTGTGCTGACCCTTAGGGAGCAGGGCTGGAGCATGGACCAGATGCTTCTTTTGCAGTTCGTCGTCGACTGCAGCAACGTCCCGAGCATGCCCACCCTCTACTTCGCCATCAGCGGAGCCCAGTTACCGCTGCCTCCCTCTGTCTACGTCTTAAACGTAGGTGTGATTTTATCACCCCCACCATCACAGGCAGTTTTGCCCAGGAGAAAGTCAGAGTTCCTTTTCAAGCACAGAGGCTTCCAGGAGCCCGAGTGCTCTATTTCCCAGCACCACATTTCACGAAGCCCATCTGTGACTGTGAGGAGGGTCTAATCCTGCTCCCAGCCAAATCAGCCATGAAGCCATGGGCAGCACAAACCCCCCCCTCCTCCCTGGCACTGAAATTTGCTCCTTTTTCCCCCGACAGAACGACGGCATCTGCACCGTTGGGGTCGAGAGCACGTACGTGCCCTCTGCCAGCGGCCAGCCGCTCTGGATCCTCGGCAACATCTTCCTCCGGCAGTACTACTCCATCTTCGACATGGCCAACAACAGGGTGGGCTTTGCCCTCTCAGCCTAGGGATGCTGAGCGCTGCCCGGGGGATAATTTGTCCCTGTTAACACCTTATCCCCAGGGGATAATTTTTTCCTGCACCATTTTATTTTCCCTTGGACCCACGTATGGTGACGAGTAGTCTCCAAATCTCCCGTAGTGAATAAAGGGCTGCAACTCCAACGGCCCCGTGTCTCGCCTGGCTGAGGCTGAGCAGGGTCTGGCAGAGCTCTTCTTCATAAAACAACAAAGTCTGAGCTCGAGGTTTCCAGGTGCTGCCTGGGCTTTCAGATGTGCACGGAGCCTTTGAATTTGCAGCGATGACAAATTTGGGGTCCCCTTTTCAATTGGGGCCTGGATTCCTGCTGGGGCTGGCTGGGAAACTGGGATGACTGGGAGAAATTCAGGCTGCACCATGTGCTCAGCCACAGCTTGGGGACCTCAGGGCTGAGCTGGTGCAGTTGCTGGAGGCTTCAGGCACCAGTTCAGAGCAGGATGTGCAGGGACAAGGAGCTGCGTGTGAACAGCTCGGGGTTCATTAGGTTTGGTGGAATTGCCCACACGTATTTGCAAATAAATGAGGGATTAAAAAGTGTCATGCAAGCACATTCAGGTGGAGGAAAACGCCCTGGTTTTGTTCTCGAGGGGTAAATCTCTTAATTGCTGCAGCCTCAAAGCATGGGCATCGAAGTGGGTGGTCCGGGATGTGACCAAAGCTCGGGGTGTCTGGCTTCCCCCCGAGAGGAGCTGGGATGCAGCGTCCCATCAGGCCAGCACTGGGTGCCCGGGCCAGACCGGTCCTTGAGGTCCAGCGCAGGGTGATGCACGGGAAACGCCGTGCTGTAGGGCCCATCGCCCGCTGTCTGCCACCCATCTCCCGGTCAGATGACAGTCACCCCGCGGGGGCATGTGACCGCCCGTCAAATCTGCTGTTTCCAGCCAAATCTCCCACGGTGGGTCCTGCAGAGTGGGGAGCTGCCGGCCACGGAGGGGGAAACGCTGTCCCGCTGCCATGGGGGTGGCAGGGTCACACTGTGCCCCAGGGACTCGGGGTGCAGCAGGGCCGGGCAGAGTCCCCGCCGCTCCCTCCTGCTGCCACCCCTGGCCCCCCGAAAGTTAGTATCGCACTGACAGCTCCGCACTCCCCATGCAGCTCCCCCAGCAGCTGCCAGACCATCAGGGTCCGGTCTGGAGGGGGACAAACACCCCTGTGCCTCCAGCGGGCACACGCTGCTGCTGCTCGAGCTGCACGATCCCGGTGCGAGGGGCTGCATGGCCCCAGTGCAAGGAGCTGCGTGATCCCGCTGCGAGGAGCTGCATGATCCTGGTGCAAGGAGCTGCATGATCCTGGTGCAAGGGGGTGCACGACCCTGGTGCAAGGGGGTGCACGACCCTGGTGTAAGGAGCTGCACAACCTCAGTGCAAGGAGCTGCACAACTCTGGTGTAAGGAGCTGCATGACCCTGGTGCAAGGAGCTGCACGACCCTGGTGTAAGGAGCTGCATGACCCTGGTGCAAGGAGCTGCATGATCCTGGTGCGAGGACCTGCACGACCCTGGTGCAAGGAGCTGCATGATCCCGGTGCAAGGAGCTGCATGATCCCGGTGCAAGGAGCTGCACGACCCTGGTGCAAGGAGCTGCATGATACAGGTGCAAGGAGCTGCATGATCCCGGTGCAAGGAGCTGCACGACCCCCGTTTTTGGGGCTGCACAACCCGGGCACCCCCCTGCCTTCACCCCCCGCCCCAGCACCCCCTCTCTTGTCCGGCTCCGGGGGTGGAAAACCCGGTTTTTGGGGCGGAAACCACCAAACCCAACCATCTGCTGTAGCCGGGGCGGGGGACTACAAGTCCCGGCAGGCGCGGGCAGCCCTGCCCCGCTCCGGACTACAGCTCCCGGCGTGCCGCGGAGCGCAGCGGGCCGTGCCGAGCCGTGCCGAGCCGAGCCGAGCCGGGCCGGGCCGGGCAGTGCTGCCCTCCCTCGGCGCGGGAGCAGCGGGGCCGGGCCGGGGGCCGAGTGGCGCCGGATTGAGCCGAGTGGAGACGAACCGAGTCGGGCCGGACCGAGCCGAGCCACTTCGCTTCCGTCGGCGTTCCCCTCGCCCCGCAGCCCCGGTGAGTGCAGGGGGCACGGGA
>WKFP01013868.1:38843-56382 GCA_011057875.1 Pterocles orientalis
TTGTTCTGTTGGAAGATAAATAAATAAACCCGTGCAAGTCCAGGGACGAGCAGGGCCTGTTTCCAGGAATTGCAGCGCTTCTGCGCGTTCCCGGCCCCTGGGCCACGGGGGGAGTTTGGGATTTTTTTTACATAACAGCAGCGAGCGGAGCAGACAGCGAAGGTGTGGAGTTTGGGGGGATTTTTTTATTTTTTTTTCTTTCCTCCCCCTGCTTTTTTAGTTTCCCTGCCATGTTTGCTTGGCTTCATGCACGGCTGCTCCGGCCGGAGGAGGGAGCGGGGCTGGTTTCTCCCTGCCCTGGGTGCCGGCTGAGCCTGCGCTTACCTGCGGCGGGGGGATCCGGTGGGAAAACTGTGCTGGGCCAGGGGGTGTTTGGGAATTGGGCAGCGGGAGTTTGGAAAATGCTCGATTCGGGCTCTAGGGGTGGGTGCCCATGGCTGTGGTGGGTGGCTGCGAGTGGCACGTGCTGACCCCAGGGTGCGTGGAGGGGAGCTGGCGTGTTTTCGTGTTTTCTGGGTTTATTTTCCAGGGGATGCTGGGTTTGCTTCCCGAGGGATCCTGGGTTTGCTTCCCGAGGGATGCTGGCTTTGCCTCCCACCCTTATCACTAGGAAACTGCTCCGAGGTGGGGCTGGCTGCAGCGGGGCGACTCCAGCATCCGGGTGTTTTGGGATGGAGGTTGTGATTCCAGCCAGGTTTTTATTTCTTTTTCCACGCTTCACAGCGCCGAGTTTACAGCACGTGTGTTCCTGGTCCGTCCCCCCCGCCCTTGCCCTGCCACTGCCTGTGCCGTGACGTTTCCCGTTTGCCGGGGAAAGGGAAGAGCCCTGTGTGCGTGAGTGACAAAGTGATGAATCATCAGAGCTGGGGGGACATTTCCAGGGCTGAGGGTGGGGTGGCCACAGAGCCCCAGCAGCACAGCCCTGCGGGGAGAGAAACAGCCGCTGCAGGGAAATGGGGCTGGGGAGGCCACTCTGGGGGTGGCTGTCACCCCCACCCCAAAAAACCCCCCACCCCAAAAAACCCACATGAACCGACGGCAGAAATGGTTCCCTGCCTCCTTGCAGCTCTCCCTGTGCTGGGGGGGGGTCCTGGGGTCCTGATGTTACGATGGCACGGGGGGGTCTCAGCCCTGGATTACTGTTTTTCCCTCTTCCTGAGGGTGCAGAAAGGTAGTGGGGGGGACAGAGCTTTTCCTGGCGGTGGGCATGGCACAACCACCTTCTCCATCACCGCTGGGCTCCGTCCCTGGGGGCACCTGGAGGTTTTTTTGGGGAGGGGGGTACATTGAGTTGCACCCACTGAAAAGGAGCCTTTTCGTAACTGCCCCGCGTGGGGTTATCCCGCACCCTGCTCAAAGAGGAACCGGGGCGGGGGGGAAGCGACGTGCCGGGGTTGACTCAGCGTGGCAGTGTCCCCAGGGTGGGTGCTGCGGCATGGCAGTGGCACCGCGCCGCTGGCACGTCCCCAGGGCAGCATTGTGGCATCCCATGGCTGCAGCCTGAGCTGGTGTGGACCCGTGGCAGCCGTTTCGTGGTGGTTTTCCCCGACCCTCTCTTTGCCGTGGGAGACTCACAGGGCATTTGACAGCCCCGCCAAAGAGCAGAGCCTGCTCAGAGGTGCGACGTGTGCCTGCCACCGTGCCATGCATCCCATGGTGGCCTTTCTGCAGTGGCATCACCTCTGCGAGCCCCGGGGATGCAGTAGCTGTGGCTTTGCCGAGCCGTGATGTTGGTCCCGGTGCGGAGGCAGCTGGGGTGCATCCCCGCCGGTGATTCCTGGGGCCAGCCATGGTCATTGTCACCCATGCAGCTGAAGCAGGGGATGACACTGGCTGTGTGACGCTTGGAGGGGTGAAAAGGGTGATCTCCTCTTGAATACGCAGACAGGAAATACGTGCTCATCTTTTTTTTTTTTTTTTTTTTTTTTTTCTTTTTTTTTTTCCCCACTGATATGTCCAGAAAGAGCCCCGATGGTTCTCTCTGATTCATTGCACGGTCCTGCCCCACCGCAGGGTTCCTGGTACTTGGGTTTCAGTCCGAGTGGGTTTTCTTTGCGGATTTGCATGCACATAGGGTCCCACAGCATGGGCAGCCTGCGAGGGAGACCCACGTGCGGGCTGGGAATGACTGGTGCGGTGCTGGCACCGATGCCAGCCCTGGTGCTGTGCCGCTGATGCTGACAGCAACCTTTGGGAAGCCATCCCTTCTCCAAACATCTTCCCCCTTGCTTTCTGCTGAACAAACAGGCAGAGGAGCAAAGCTATAAATATTAAATTGTGGGGGGGGAAAAAAAAAAGAGAAAAGAAACCCTACAATTTCCCTGGGGGCAGAGGAGGAGTGCACGAGGACCGAGCCCCGAGTGATGGGGTGAGCAGGGCTGCCTGAAGGACCTTGGGCCATGGTGGGGGGGATCCAGCCCAGGAGGATGGCGTGGGGCCGCATCCTGCCCCCCGGGATGTGTTGTGCCGTGGGTCTGTAGGATGCAGGCAGAACTCGGCAGCCCCCGGGAATGAGGGATGCTCCATCTCTGGAGGCACGGTGGGTGGTTCAGGAGGTGTTTTGGGGAGGTGGGTGTTACGGGGGTGGGAGCAGGAGCACAGCACCGCGGGGATTTGCAGCAGGTGATGGGTGGGTTCACATGGACCCGTTTGCTTGGGGAGGGTTCAAGGTCTTTCAGTGACACATCCCGCTCTGGCCCCGTGGTCTGTGCAAGGAGGCTGTGCCGTCTTTATTTTTAAAGACTCTTCTAAGAATTGCTCGCGGGGTTTTGTCACCCTTCCTACATGTTCATTCCACTCCAAATAAACTCCCCACACCCTGCCCTCTGCTTAATTTCCCTCCTCTAGTTAAATCAGTCCAACTTTCTTTCCGGATAAACCTGAAACGCCCAGGCAACATCCTTCCCTGCCGGTTCCATCCCTCTTTTTTCCTTCCCATCCATGCACACTGATAATGGAAGTGATTTACTTCTTGTATAAACAGTTTCGAAGCCAAAAAGTTTCCCATCACCCCTCAGCCCCTTCCCCTCTGCTCGGCGTTATTCGGGGACTCCGCTTCGGTTGTAAATTCTCCTTTCAGCACGCGCCCGAACCTCCAGCGCAGTTTGTGCAGCTGCTGCGGTAGCACCCAGGTGCCAAAATTAGCAGGGCCAAGGGGGCACCCGACCTGGGCACCTTCAGATCCCCCCGCGCCACATCGGGAGCGAGTGGAGGGGCTGCAGGTGCTCCCCGGTGCAGGGGACACCTTGGTGGCAGTGGCTGGCAATGCGCTTGGGGACGGGCAAGAGGGTTTTTGGAGCCTCAGGGACGAGGGAGGGCAGCAGCCCTGGCTTTCACCCAGCCTGTTTCCTCGCAATTTTGCAGGAATTCCATGCGATGGGGAATTTGTGGGAGGAAATGAGGAGGGGACTGCAGCCAGGTGGGGGGTCTACAGCCCCCTGGCGTGCAGGGAGCATTGCCCTGTTGTCAGTTTGCAAATCCCGTGGGAAGTGGGGAGGTTGGATGCCGGCGGGCTCGGCGCCAGCTGCAGCTCCCCCCGTATCTACAGCAGGGTGGGTGCCACGCTCCCCACCACCGCTCCTTGGGGTCTGCTCCAGCCCTGGGACAGGTAAAGATCTCACCTGGAGAAAGCCCATCCTGGTGGGAAAAACCTCTGGGCTCCTCCGTGGTCAAACCGGCAAAACGCGTGCCAGGGAGGCGGCAGCACCCGCAGTGAGGACCCGACCTGGTTGCACCGGCGTGGTGCCAGGGCAAGGGACGGGGTTGGCAGCGGGGGCTCCGGAGAGCTGGGTTTGACCTTCACGGAGCAGGAAAGCAGCGGGCTGAGCCGGGGGGAGAGGAGGGAAGAGGAGAAACATCTCTGCGGGTAAGCACCGATGGTTGGGGGCTCCCCCCCGGGGTGCGAGAGGTGCTGCCGGGGCTGGGACGGCAGCGGGGAGAGCCCTGGGGCTGTTTGGGAGGACAAGTCACAGGCTGTCCCCAACTTGTTTATTCTTGGGACCCGGGGAACAGCTGCAGCTCCCATGGACGGGGCGGCCGCAGCGCTGGGGCTGCCGGCCACGGTACGGTTACATGAAATCTGCCTTCTGAGAAGATGTGCCTGGCCGGGCGCTGGGGGGCTGGCCGCGGCGTATTTATAAATATTACCTCCTTCCAGCAGCACGGAGAGAGGAGGGATGGGGGCGGCGCTGGGAGCGCCTCTGGCAGTGGCGGGGGGGACCCAGGGGGTGGCTGCTGTCACCTCGCGGCAAGTGGCACCGTGAATTTGGAGCACGTGGAGCTCCAGGGCTGGTTTTGCTGAGCGTCCCCCACTTTCTGGGGTGGTTTTTAGGATTTTTCAAGGCCGGCTTGGATGAGGCTTTGAACAACCTGGGCTAGTGGGAGGTGTCCCTGCCCATGGCAGGGGAATGGGACTCGATGGGCTTTAAGGTCCCTTCCAACCCAAACCATCCTGTGATTCTCTGTTTCCATGATTCTATGATTTTGGGGTGCGGTGCCCCTACATCCTAGCTCCATGGTGCATTGCATCCACCCTGCCGTAACTCAGCTGAGGGTGAGGGATGATGCTGTCCTGCCAGTTCCCCTTATTGCTCATTTATGCAATTATTTAAAAAAAAAAAAAAACAAAACCCACCAACACCCAAGTTGTTTGGAGTCAGCCCGCGTTGGAGCAGGACGGGGTTTGGTCCTTGCCCGCGGGGCCAGGGCTCGCTCCCTTTGCCGAGGTGAGCGGGATGCGATGTGGCCGCGCGTCCTTCCCCGCCGGCGCGGCCCCTCCAAGGTCACCCCGCTCCGCTCCTCGCCTCCCCGCTGAAAGGCGGGCACGATACGGGGCTGATTAATCACTCAGCCCGGAGTGGTGCCGGGCTGCAGCCGCCGCGCGTCCCCGGCCCCTGCATCGCCGTTGGCTCGTCCTCGCCCCAGGAACGTCCTTCTGCCTGTTAACACTTTTATTTTTAATTGCGGGAGGGGAGGGCAGGAACTCGTCAGCCCCGGCTGTTTGCGCCGGTGGGCTGTGAATTCCCCGGGTGGTCAGTCGGACAGTGATGTTTCAATCAGGGCTCCTGCCCCGTGCCAGCCCTCCTGCGGGAGGGCTTTTGGGGTCCAACCGCACTGGGATGGGGTCCTGGGGGTCCCCCTGCATCCCCCAGCCCCTTCCCGGGGCTGCACCCGGGTCTGGCCCAGGGGTGCCAGCCTGCAGCCGCTGTGCTCGGCCGGGGTGGTGGCGTGCGGGATGTCCCCAGCTGTGCCACGCCGGGCAGAGGGGCTTTTTGGGGTGATGGAGAGGTGTTGCAGCATGGCTGTGTATTATTAACCCTGTAATGGCTGCATGCGCGGGTGGGTTCTCATGTCTGTACCTGGGTGCCACCAGATCCTATTTATTCCACCCTGGGGTGACACTGTGACAAGGGACACTCAGCCCTGGGTTTGGTACCCAGGGACTGATGCTTTTCCTTCCGCCGGGTTCCTGACACCTCCCTGGTGAGGTGAGCTTACCTGAGCAATTTGGGGAGCGCTTTAGCCGGGGTCCTGCTGCGGTGCAAGACTTGTGTTAATGTTTTTCCTGTGCTGGATCCCTGGGTGGCTTCCAGAAGCGGTATTTAACGCATGGAAGGGAAAACATTTGGCCTCTGACCCAAGCGCCTGTTAACAACGCCACGGTCCACGTTTCTGAGATGCCGGGGCTAAAAACGGTGCCGGTGACTCAGTCTCTCGCTGGCGTTGTCAACTGACCCCGGCGTTTTCTTTGCCAAGTCCCTCCGCCTTCTCCTTCTCCCTTTCAGGGCTGCGTGCTTGCTGCGCGGGGAAGGTGCCTCCGGACGGGCTTGGGGGGGCTCAGACCATCCACCTGCCCACCCCATCTCCTGCCTGCTGGGTGGGTGATGGGGACATCACTGTTGCTCTTTGGGGTTACAAATGGGGCCATCCTCCCCCTTTTCCCACCACCCCATCCTCATCCCAGAGGATGGATGGAACCTTTGGAGCATCTGGTCCAGCCCTGAGCGTGGCCAACGTTGACGTTGGATTGGGGTCTCCAAGGATGGAGGTTGCTCCGATGGCAAGGTTTGGCCACCCTCACGGTGGGGTATCCCATCCTAAATCCCTGGGTTGGACCGCATCCCGCTGCCCCTTTCTGGGGGCTCCTCTGCGTGCCGATGAAGATGAAGGACCTCAGCCTTCTTCCCGCTGGGTGCTGGCGTTACCCGACCCCTGACACGACGGGGACGCTGGCACGGCATAAATCACCCTGGCGGTGGCTTTGCCAAGCTGGGGCGAGCGCCCAGAGGGAGAAGGCGGCGGGGCCGGTCCCAGCTGCGCGGGAGCGGATGGGTGCCAGCCGCGTTGCTGGCAGGGTGGCACGGCAGCGGCTCGCCCGTCCGGCTGGGGGGGCTTCCCCGGCGGGGGACCTCAGGGAGGTGCCGCGGTGCCCTTGTGGGACAGTGGCACACCCAGCGTGGGTGCAAAGGGGATGTGGTGCAATGGGGGCGTAGGGGGGGTCCCCAGCATGGTGCCTGATGTGTGGGGTGTCACCCAGGTGTCCTTGTCATCCCCTGGCTTTGCCATCGCCATCCTGGCTGGTGCTGGCCAGCACGGGCATCACCAACCTTGGGGGGGACCAGCTGTGGGTGCCAGGGCTGCGCGGTGCTGGTCCTTGCTCTGCACCACCTCTGGGCACATGGAGGGTGAGGGGTCCCTGCGTGCCACATCCCCGGGAGGGACAAGGGACAGCTTTTGTCCCTCTGTGTATTTGCAGGCAGGGATGTCACCGCAGGCAGCACCAGACATGCAGCTCTGGAGGGGATGCGGTGGGACAGACCCAGCCTGGGCTCTGGCACCCTGGAGAGCCCAGCGGCAGTGGCTGCGTCTATTTTTACCAAGCGTTTTCTCAGCTCAATTGGTAACTAACTCCTCTGTCGCAGGGAGAAAAAAAAGCAGGTTTGGAGGGTTTTTTTGCAACTTCCCCCCCTGCACCCTGTGTGGCTGCTGCTGCGTTAAAAGCAGGGTCCTGAAAATGAGGAAACGCGGGGCCGGCGCAGGAGCCAGGCTGGCCCCGCCGACGAGCACGGAGGAGCTGCGACCTGCTGGCCCCGGCGCCCCGAGACCCCCTCAGCCCTGCCGTCCCGCACCCAGGTAACCCCCACCCCATCATCCCCCTTCCCCACGCAGCTGGGTGGCAGCAGAGCCCACCCCAGGCTGTGGGCACCCCCGGGGTGGCTTTGCGGGTGGCCGATGGGGTGGCAGCTCGATGGCATCCGAGCAGATCTTGGTCCGGAGCAGATGCTGCCAGCATCCCGCTGCCTGCACCCGTCCAGCCGCTGCCTGCCCCGAAACGGTGGCGGTGCTTCGCCCTGCCCGGGATGGGGTGCGCTGGGCTCCCCCACTTGCCACCCCCGCGTCTCTTCCCCCCCCACGGCATTTGAAAATGAAAAACGAGGAAGGAAGGCTCGGTGGGTGCTTGCTGCCAGTAGCAAGAAGCTGTTCTCCCTTCTGGCTTCTCCCTTTGCTTTTCCCCACCCTGTCGGTTATCAATAAGGGAGGATGGGGGGGTGGTGTGGCCCCCACCCCGGCTCCCCTCTTTCCCTGAGGGTCCCCACTCCCTGCGCTGGAACCAGCTCAAGCCACCGATTGATTTTTCCGCTCATAAACGGCCACAATCGAGCGGGAAATCAACACACGCGAGGGAGCGGGGCTGGGCAGGCGGCTCCTGGGTGCAATGAGTTGGGGGGTTCTCAGCTCCGTTTCCAGGGGCGTCGCTCCCCTCTTCACCCTCCAGTTTTGGGTGGGTGGGTGGGCAGGAGATGTGCTGCACTTGCTCCGTACGTGTGTGTTTGTGCCCGTTCGTCGCAGGCAGGACGGGCAGCGCAGGTGCCGCTTCCCCGTGGGCGCCCGGGGAGGGTAACGCGATCCCCCCTGTATTTTGCAGGGGCTAAATCTGGAAACTGCCTCCTGGCAGCTTTTATTTCTAACCCACACCTGGGCGCAGCGATGTGCGCGGGGAGGAGGCAGCGGGGTGCTGCGTGGGCGCAGGGACGACGATGTGACACTGGGTGTTTGGTGCCTTCGGGGTGCCACCGGCTGCACTCACACTCCATGCGTTGCGGAGCAGCACCCGGTGTCACGCCAGAATGTCCCCGTCGTTGCTGAGCAGCCGATGGTGGCTGTCACTTTATCAACGCCATCGCCAGCCTGGGTTGCAGTGGCTCCCGTGGGGACAGGGGACAGCTCGGGGCCATGCAAAGTCCTGCGAGGATCAGGGCAGGTCTGGGTGCCACCAGGGATCCTCTGGCTGGAGCCACCCCTGGGTGCTGCCCCTTCGCGGGGGGAGCGCCTCGGCGTCTTGATGAAATAACACCCCCAGAGGAAAAGCAAGAAAGGTCCCGAAATAACCACGTCGCTAAATAGCAACAGAGATATTTGGAAGGGAGATTAATTCCCTGGCTCCGGCCCCGCGCGTTGTCCCAGCGATGGGGCTGGTGTGCGGTGCTGGTGCCCGGACAGCCCCCGGGCGCTGATGGAGCCCCCAACCCTCCGCCACCCCGGGAGGATTTGACTGTTCGGGCTGTAGGATGCGATCCTGCAAGGCAGTAGGGTTCACTTTTTCCCCGCCCTAAGGAGGCAGGGGCAGGTCGCAGGGTTCTCGGAGTTTCCTTTGGGAATCGGTCCCTTTTCCTGCCTTCCTGGCTCGACCCCAGGCCGGTGCTTTGGGGCTGGGGGCTGCAGCCAGGGTCAGGGTCAGCCCGGCTCGGTGGCTTCAAATGGGCAGAGCACCCTGTGCCTGCAAAAAGCCACCCTGTGTCCCCCCCGCTGTGTCCTGTCCTGTGGAGTCAGGGTGTGCCACCCACCCTTTCCCTGCTCCCTCCTGCTCTCCCACCCCTCAGCCCCTCTTCTCCATCCCCTTTCATTGCTCCGTCACCCACCCTGGACCTCCCACCGCCTCCCTCTGTCCCCTCCCCTCTCGGTGACCGATGGGGACGTTGCCCCAGCAGGTGCCCTGGCAGCATCCGCTGGGAAACCCAATTCCCGGGCATGGCCAGCCCGCCCGTGCTGCCTGCTCAGAACCAGCCAAGCCCCTGCCCGTGCACCAGGACGGACGTTCACCAGGGTCCCCTCCAGGTGGGGACCAAGCTGGGGCCGTCCCTGGCACGGGGACAGCTCTGGCTCAGCGGGAGGGCTGCTGGGTGCACTTTTTCCGGGATGCTGATGTCTTTTGCTTTCCCAGGAATAACAGACATCACAGATGGAGCCGCCATCCCTCACGCCCAAGGGACAGGCAGGGTGCATCCCCAGGGTGGGACATGTCCCCGGGGCTGAGGGGTCCCCATCCTTTCCCACCACTGGCTGCCACCCTCCCGCCCACCGCCCTCCCACCGGGGCTGACTCAGAGCGAAAGCAGAAGCTGTTGCGTGTTTCACGGGGTGGGGGGGAAGCCAAGCAGAACCATGCGGGTTATTTTAAACCTGACCTTGTTTCCCCCCTCTTCTTACCGAGCCTGGCTCTGGTCACCCTTCCCCATCCTCGCCCTCGGCAGCTCCCCTTTGGGGAGGTTCCTGGGGGCGAGGGCCGCACTTTGGGCTCCCCCCACCCCCATTTCCTATAAAGGGGTGGCAGGGGGGGTCCCGCAGCCAGGCAGGGCGGTGGGACCGGGGTGAGCGGGTGCCATGGCCGTGGGTGGCTACGCCTCGGGACGCTTCACATGACACCCTCCTGCCCCCACGTCGCGGCTGCCCTTCCTGAGAAGAGCCCGGACCCCCCAGCTTTGCCGCGGAACAGCTCCATCCTCGTTCTCAACACCGGCTTTCCCCAGTGCCGGAGCTGCCGGCTGCTCCAGCTTCCTCCTCCTCCCCATCCCGTCCCCCCACCTTGCCCCCATATCTGGGGTTATTACATCCCCCTGTGCTGTGGTTTATCCCCCTTCAGCCTTGTTTTGGCCGCTGTGGGCTGTCCTCGCTGCTGCTGGGTCCTTTCCCTGGGCTCTGCTGTTGCTCATCTCAAACATCGTCCCCATGTGCCCTCCTCTGAGGCCGTTTGCGGCAGCTGCCTTAACGAAGCTGCGATTGATAACTGTCCGGGCTCTTCTCCCATCCCCCTTCAGACGGGCCACCATGTCTAATTAATTACCTTCCTCTTGCCGTTCAATAGCTGGCTCTTGATCCATATAATCGTATTTCTGTCCGTGCCGGCTTGATTTAATTTCCCCCTTAGGATACCGCGTGGCACTGCGCATCAGATGCCTCACCGAAAACCCGGTGTGTTGGATCCGCCGTGGCCCCTTTGTCTGCGATTACACTTTGTATTTAAATAGTGAAACCCTCCAGATCTGTCTGGTTACACAGAGCAAACCCTGGGTGTTTGACTCCTGCCTGTTCTCCTGACGCTGTTTGCTTTGGGTCCTGTGCTCTGCTTTCCCTCTGACCATGAGGATGCTCTGGTCCAGACCCCCCGAGGATGCTCTGGTCCAGACCCCCTGAGGATGCTCTGGTCCAGACCCCCGAGGATGCTCTGGTCCAGACCCCCCGAGGATGCTCCGGTCCAGACCCCCCGAGGATGCTCAGTCCAGACCCCCATCCCACACAGCATCACCTGCATCCCCATCCCAGAAACCAGCCCCATGGAGACTCATCTTTGTGCCCCGAAGAGTCCGGGTAGGGCTCTCCCCTCGCCCCGGCATCCTCTGCCCCCCTCCATGGGCCGCTGTCCCCTTTGTACCGGGGAACAAGGGCTGGTCTGTGCGGTGCGGGGGCCTCGCACGCCTCCCCCCCGCCTCCGCGCTCGCGTGCCGGCCCCGCACAGAAGCTGCCGTTGTTCGCCCTGCGCCGGAGCTGAAGTTTGGGGGCAGCCAGGCTGAGGGTTAAACCCTGCCTCCGGCTCCTGGCACCCGACGGCCTTTTCTTCCTCCTCTCCCCTTGCTTTCTCTTTCCCTTTTGCTCCGCTCCCGGGCTCTGCTTTTCCCAACTCTTCTTGCTTTGCTCCGGTGTTTCGGAAGTTGGTGGCTCAAAGCACGCTGCAGCTGAACCCGGCGGTACGTGAGTCCATGCTCGCCGGGCGCAGGGTCCCGGCTGCTCCCTGCCCTCCCCGTGTCCCCTCCCTGGGTATCCCGGTTGTCCCTAAGGAGAGCGGTGACATGGCAGAGAGCTGCGGCAGGAGGGCAGCCTGGTAGGGATGCTCCAGAGTGTCTGTTCCCTCCCCGTGCCTGTTTCCCTGCTGCAAATTCATCTGTTGCTGATGTGCCGTGTCCTCCTCTCAGGGTCACCTCTGTGCCAGGCGGGCCCCCGTGTCCCACCCCCCCGGTGCACCATGGCGTCGCGCATCGGGCTGCGGATGGAGCTGATGAAGCAGCAGGCGCAGCAGGAGGCCGAGCGGGAGCGCGTGCAGCAGCAGATGATGATGAACTACATGCAACAGCAACGGATGCCGGTGGCCTCCACCCCGGCCATCAACACCCCTGTCCACTACCAGTCCCCGCCACCCGTGCCCGGAGAGGTCCTCAAGGTACAGAACTGGGGGTGTCCCCCCATTGCCGTGGGGCTGAGGGGGTGTTGGGGACCCCCAATGACTTGTCTCCTCGCAGGTTCAGTCCTACCTGGAGAACCCCACCACCTACCACCTGCAGAAGTCGCGGGATAAGAAGGTTCAGGCTTATCTCTCCGAAACCTACGGGAACAAGTTTGCTGCCCACGTCAGCCCCGTCAGCCACTCTCCCAAGCCACCCCCCGCCGCGTCCCCCGGCGTCCGACCCGGCCACGTCATGTCCTCCTCGGCGGGCAACAGCGCGCCCAACAGCCCCATGGCCATGCTCAACATCGGCTCCAACCCCGAGCGCGAGGTGAGGAGGGGGCACCGGGCTGCTGGAGGATCAAAGGTGCTGGAGAAGGGACAGAGAAGCCCCCTGACACCTTACACCTTTCCCTTTCAGTTCGATGAGGTCATCGATGACATCATGCGCCTGGATGACGTTTTGGGCTATATGAACCCCGAAGTCCACATGCCCAACACGGTGAGGCTCTGATGTGTGTTCGGGAGAGATCGGACCCCGGGCTGTGAGAGGAGGGTGGCGTGGGGGTCCTGCACCCCTGGGATCGTGGGGATGGAGGTGGCACGGAGGGGACCTGTCCTTCCGCCACATCCCAGCGGCGATGCCCCGGTGCCAGCCCAACCCAGCCTTGTCCCTTGGACAGGGGGGCCTGGGGCTGGGGGAAGGCAGGCAGCGAGATCTCCCTTCTACAGCTGCAAGAGCCAGTTCTTCGGCTTCTTTTCCTCTTTAATAAAAAGTCAGAGAGATGGGAGAGGGGCACGGGGAGGGACTGAGTGTCTGCTGCAGAGGTTTCCCAGCCAGAAGCTCGCCCGGAGCAGCACCATCTCCCGAGGTGTCGGGTCGGATCCACATGCAGCTTGTGCCTCCCAGCGGGATTCATCCTGCCTGGCGCTGCTCGGGTGTGATTCATCCGCCCTATTTTAGATGCTGGCCGTGGGAGGGGATCAGCTGTGCTCTTTGAAGTCCTGTTTTCTTTGCTCCTCTGATGATAGCTGGTTTTGAAGGGCCCGGGAAGACAATTACACCTGCCTGGGCTACGCACTCGCGTCCCAGAGGCTGAGCAGCTGGGTGTGAGCCCCAGTCCCACGGCCCCGGATGGAGCTGACCCTCCTGTCCCTCTGCTTTTCAGCTGCCCATGTCCAGCAGTCACATGAATGTCTATAGCGGGGACCCCCAGGTGACAGCCTCTCTCGTAGGTGTCACCAGCAGCTCCTGCCCTGCCGAACTCCCCCAGAAGAGAGAGCTGACAGGTACGTCCCTGTCCCCGAAGCTGGCAGGGAGCCGGCGGTGACACCGAGCACCGAAGGTGGCTGGGGCTGCCCTGTCCCCACGGGTGGGGAGGGTGGCTCTGGGGGATGCTGGGGTGCTCCGACGCCAGCCTGGGATGCTCGTGGGGTGACAGGCAGCCTCGTGCCCTCCGGGTGACACATTGCGGGTCTCTTGCAGATGCTGAGAGCCGAGCCCTGGCCAAAGAGCGCCAGAAGAAAGACAATCACAACCTGAGTGAGTTGGGCGCTGGCTGCCTGCGGGCGGGCAGCGTGGCTTTCCCCCTCCCACCCCTGCAGCCCTTTCCCCATCGCTCTTCCTCCTCGTTTCCCCTCTCTCTTGAGCTGGGTCCCCCTTCCCATCCTCTGGAATTACCCCCTCAGCCCCCTCCCTCTTTCCCAACTCCGCAAAATGCCCGCGGTGCTGTGCAGACCCTCTTGTCCTTGTCGGTAGCACTGGGGGAAGGTGCCGGGGCGATGGATGGGAGCAAGGTGCTGAAGGGTTTGGCACGATGGTGGGTCCCAGCCCCAGGATCTGGGATCAGCGGCGTGGCTGGGGGGGGGCTGTGGGACATGGAACCGCTCCTGCCACCTCCTCACCTTCATCCCTCTCTTCTCACCCTGCAGTCGAGCGGCGGCGAAGGTTTAACATCAACGACCGCATCAAAGAGTTGGGGATGTTGATCCCCAAGGCCAACGACCTGTACGTACCCGGGGTTTCTGGGGGGCTGGGTAATCTCATGGGCTGGCTCGGCCCCAGGGCAGGTGATGGAGCAGGCACAAGGGGACGTGTTGGTGGCATGCAGGTGGCAATCTCTTTTTCCATCCTGCACGGCAGAGACGTGCGCTGGAACAAAGGGACGATCCTGAAGGCGTCTGTGGACTACATCAAGAGGATGCAGAAGGATTTGCAGAGGTCACGAGACCTGGAGAACCACTCGCGGCGCCTGGAGATGACAAATAAGCAGCTGCTGCTCCGCATCCAGGTGAGTGTCCCTGGGCTCTTCCTTCCCTCCACTCAGCTCCAACCCCACGAGCAGGTCACTCCTGTCCTGCCAAGGGGATGGGCAGGGGCTGTCCTCGAGTCACCAGGAACAAAATCCAGACAAACCAGCCGTCCGAGGTTCAGGTCCCCACAGCGAGTGGTGTTGAGCTTTGCGTGGGTCTCCATGTTCCATCCTTCTCCTCTTCCATGAGCTCCTTCCCTCTGGGCTTCTCAGCTTGTCCCTGCCACCTCCGTGACATGTCCCCGTGCGCAGTGTCCCCACCAAAGACGCCCTGTGCTCTGTTGGCAGGAGCTGGAGATGCAGGCGCGCGTCCACGGGCTGCCCACCTCCTCGCCCTCGGGCGTCAACGTGGCCGACCTGGCTCAGCAGGTGGTCAAGCAAGAAGCCAGCGGGGACGAGGGGACGCTGGAGCCACTGCTGCCACCCCCGGACCTCGAATCACAGCCGGTCCTGCCTCCACCGCCCCAATCTCCCTACCACCAGCTGGACTTTACCCACAGCCTGAGCTTCGACGACGGCTCCCGGGGCTTCCCGGACAGCTTGGAGCCCGGCCACGGTGCTTCCTTCCCATCCCTGTCCAAGAAGGAGCTGGACTTGATGCTGATGCAGGACACCATGCTGCCCCTGGCCTCCGACCCCTTGTTCTCGGCCATGTCCCCGGAGGCCTCCAAAGCCAGCAGTCGCCGGAGCAGCTTCAGCATGGAGGATGCAGACATGCTGTGACGAGGAGCTGCTCCGACGCCGGGGGCGAGGACTGGACCTTCGAGTTTGGTTAGTGAAGTTACAGGGCAGGAGGAGCCCGTCCTGCCGCGCACTTGAATCTACGTAGGAAAATCTTTTCTCTATGCAACGGGGGTCTCGGATCAAGGCTCGCCGGGTACCGCCGTGTCTTTCGCAAGCTTTTCTTTTGCCTGGAGCTGGAGCGGACCTTCTTGGCTTGCCGTGGCGTTGGCCGGACTGCAGATTCCCCAGCTCGGGAGCATGATCTCGGTTGCTTTGCCTTGCAGCAAAACCCTCCCTTGGCCAGACCCTTTCCCCAGGGCGCTGGCTCGGAGCTGGAGCAGGCAGGAGCCTGGAGTCCCTGGGAGGAGAGGGACGATGCTCAAAATTTCTGTCTGGCTTGCTGCCTCCTTGCTGCCCTGCTCCGGGAGCCCATGTCTCCAGTGAGTCTTCCCCGGCGCTGGCCTCTGAGCCCCACGGGTGCTTCACGGTGCCACGTCCTTCACGGTTCCTCCTTCCTTGGAGCACCCGCTGCCTGCCCGGGTTGTGGGGCAGGAGGGAGAAGAGGTGATTAATTGGAGTGAGTTAATTGAAGGCTCCTAAACAGCCGGGGCAGGGTGTTTGATGCTCGGTCAGCCCCTCACTGTGACCCCCACCTTGCGGGGAGACCTCCCCTCGGGGTTTGGCAGCACCCACCACCCCAGAACCTTGCTGCCCCTGGACAAGGGCTGCGTGGTGCTGGGTGACCTTCAGCCTCCCTCGAGACATCCCCGTGACACCAAGCCCTGGCTCTTTGGGTGGAAGGATAACAGGGTTTTACGCTGTTTTTTGGGGATACTTGTGGAAAGTGGATGTCCTGCCCCCTATCTGGCCATGGAGGTCCAGCAACCCGGGGATGGTTTGTACCGATTGCCAAATCTGAGCCGCCGCTCTGCCTTTGGCTCATGGGGTTGATTTCTCTTCCCAGTGTCACCCGTTTGTTCCCCAGCCAGGACGGCTCGGTGATGGGGAGCTGCTTTGGGCTCGGCGTCATCTTCTGCCTTCTGAGCCTGGCTGGCGGAGGGGAGGGAGCTGGGCAGGGGTGGGGGACACAATTCCCAGGGAAAACACCACACAGATTTGGTGTAAAGCCCAAAGGGGAGTGCAGGGAGGGCTGGGGAGAGGAGATCCCTTTGGGGTCCTGCCCTATAGCACATCCCCCCCCCCCCCCCAGGCTATGGGAGCTGGGGCTGGATGGACGAGAGTGGGGATGGGGGTCACTGGGTGCACCCCATCCTGGACCAAGGGTGGGGATGTCGTAGGGTTGGGATTGCTGCCCAGGAGGGATGAGCTTGCTCCGTGGTGGCTGGATTTGGGATGGCGAGGTGGGGGACAGCCCCGGTACCCCCTGGAGAGGTGCCTGTCGGATGTGAGTGTGCGGGGAAGTGCAGAGGGTGCAGAGGAGTGGGGGAAAGGAAGAGTTAGGACATGTTGGAGGTGTCCTGGAGCACTGGGGACAGGGCAGGGTCTGTCGGGAGGGGAAGGGAGGGGTTGGGGCCACTGGGCTGGTGGGTTTGGGGGTGTTTCGCCCTGCGTGTTCACGGGAAGCCTTGGCATCCTTCATGTCTCGCCGTTAGTGCCTGTAAAGAGAATAACCCCCCCGGCAGGGCGGCAGCGCCCCATATGCTGTGCTGGGTGCCTATAGACGGGGGCGGTCTGTGGATGTACAGACACCGGAGGGTCTGCACGGGTGTTCCAGGGCATAGGGATTCCCTGGTCACTTGGGATTATCGTGGCCATAGGGGGGTTCTGCTGGGACCCCGCTGGGAGTACACGGCATGTGTGGGGCTGGCTGGGGTGTGCGCCCGCTCCGTGCCCCACTCCTGGCACCGGCGGGCAGAGGACCGTCCACTGCTCAGCACGAGATGCGGCATCTCCCCTGGCCGTGAGTAAAGTTGTGGATTATTATTTTTTTTTTTAAATCTTTTGGGGTTTTTGTTTGTTTTATTTTTCTTTTTTTTTTTAATGCACTGTGCTCTGATTAAAAAATTTTACTACTGTTTTATAAATAAATGTATAAAAGAATGAACTGGAATGGAAGAAGAATCATTAAAATATATTTATTTACAACATCCTGGAGCGTTGCAGTGTGGGTTCTTTCTTTTTTTCCTGGAGGAGGGAGGGTCATGGAGGTCGAAGCACCCAGAGCCACTTTTTCCCAGCGATGCCACGGCCGTGCCCAAAGATTGGGCTGCAGCAGCATCCCTGGATTTGGGGGGCTGCTTGCAGGCTGGGATTTTTTTATTTTTATTTTTTTTTTCAGGAAAGCCTGACTCGGTGGGAAGGGGGAAGCACTGATCAGCCAGTCCCGAGGTGGTTTGGGGTTTTCAAGGTCCCCCTGCCCATCCCTCTGGGTGCCAGCCCCACAGCTGGGTGTGTTGGGAGGGTCCACAGCTCCCAGTGCTGAGCACAGCTGGGGCTTGGGAGGTGCTGACCCATCTGCTGATTGCTTAATTGGAACCAGGCTTGGCCCCTTAATTAATAATAGAAGGCAGGAGAGAGCAGAGCTGGATGGAGCTGTGTTCCAGGGGCTGAGCACGGTGCTGGGAGTGGGACAGGTTTGCAGTGGCTGTACTGGTCCATACTGGGTGAGAGCGATGGAGTCATCCCGGGAGTTCAGGTGTGTTTCCTACCTGTTGGGTGGTCCGTGGGGCTGGGAGGGGGCTTTGCTGCCCCCTTCTCCCTGCTGGGGCTGGCTGAGCATCACCCCTGGGTGCTGCTTGGGGTGTCTGGAGCCCTGGTGCTGGCAGGGTTTGGGGTGGGGTGTTCTGAACCTGTTTTCAAGGGGAAAAACCTGCTTCTGAAGAATCCTGCTGGGCTGGGCAGGGGGCTGAGCTTGTGCCTGGCAAAACTCATCACGTGCCATGTTTCCAGACCCTGTCTGTGCTCCTCTCCTCTGCTGTCCCCTGTTCCCCCATGTGCAGGTGTTAAACACACGTGCAAGGGAAGAAAAAAAAAAAAAAAAAAAAAAAAAT
>WKFP01013868.1:84927-107587 GCA_011057875.1 Pterocles orientalis
GGGGGGCAGATATCCAGGGGGGTGGTTGGAGCCAACCAGCACTTTTGCTGCAAGCACAGCCCCTGACATCTCTTTTTACTCTCACAATGGTTTAATTTTTGGCCGGTGCTTTTAGACTAGAAACTGCTTCAGATCAAGTTGTGTGAAATCTTTGCTGAGGCAACGGGTGTCTGAATGTCACTAAGCTGAGCAATTCCGCACTAAAAGCGGGATACTGGTGTCTTGATTTTTCCCCACGAGGGGCTAACCAGAGCCTCGAGGACTGACCACCATCCATCGGGCAACTGGGCCCAGTGCAAGCACAGTGGGGGGACTGGGATGGCCGTGCCTTCACTAGAGGGCAGCATCATGCCAATAAAATAGCCTCAAATCTCCGATTTTGGATTAGCCAGGTGGGAGCATCCAAAGAACTTCACACCTTGGGCGATCTGGTGTCGAAACGTGCTGGGGTGTGTGGGGAAAGGGCTGTGCTCTGGCAGCTGCCAGGCTGCCCAAAAACCCAAACTGCCATCTCCGAGACTGGCTGAGTCGGATGCAAGGGGCAGCCTCTGCTTTCGAGCTTGGGAGGGACCCGAGGAAACGTGCCAGGGGCTCACACGCCCCAGCTCCTCCGGGCTGCAGGAGGGAGATGGTTGCTTGCAACATCTGGAAACCATTTCTGAGCAACTTTGCTGCCCGGCGAGGGGAGAGCAGCTCCCTGGCTCGGGTGGGAGGCTGTGCACAACCAGAAGGCAGGGCTGGGATAGCCCCTGGGATCTGCTTTATTGCAAGGAGATAAAAGGTGGCTGGGAGGCTGCACACACAGGTCACCCCCGCGCAGCCGAGCCTCTGGGTCCCAGCTGAGCCCAGGGGCTGCGTGCTCAGCACAGGGTATGTTGTGATGTATGTATCCACGCTGCCAAAATAAATCCTGAGCAAAATCACCGAGCCAGACACGTTGGATGTGTGGGCGGTGAGGCAGTGGCTCAGGGTGCCCAGAGAAGCTGTGGATGCCCCATCCCTGGAGGGGTTCAAGGCCAGGCTGGGTGAGGCTTTGGGCACCCTGGGCTAGTGGGAGGTGTCCCTGCCCATGGCAGGGGGTGGCACTGGATGGGCTTTAAGGTCACTTCCAGCCCAAACCATTCCATAATATCTCCCCTGTGCAGCAGCGGTACTGAAGCAGACAGCAGCACTATGGCACACAGACACCCAGCACACTTTAAAAGTCAGAGCCTTAAACAAAAAATCCTTCATTGCCCATCACCAGGAACGAGCTCAGGCACTAATGAGCTTGGAAATCGCTGGGGCTTGGGTGGAAATGGAGCTGGGACCTGCTGGGAGCCACCAGCATCCCTCCAGAGCCAGCAGTGCCAGCTACTAATTAACACCAAACGGCAGCGCAGGGGGTGGCTCCCGGACTGCCGAGGGGGCTGCCGCCGAGCCCTGGCAATGGGGCAGGAGGTCCAGCTTTCCACAGGAAACCCAGCCCCAGCACTGGGCATCCCAGCGCCGAGGGGAAACCCACCCACAGGCAAACGAAACCCAGAGCCCACTCCTGGGGCACAGCCTGGAACAACAAGATAACGCAGATGGTACCCCTGGGGCGGGTGTAGAAAAAGAGATATACCAAAAAATGAGTGCGCAAAAATATGTATGTGTGTGTGTGTGTGTATATATATGGGTTCTCTATGTGTACATGCATATATATGTGTATGTGCATATAAATATATATATACACATACTGTCAGACTATACAGAACACAATAGGGTCTGACACACACACACACACATATATATATACACAGAGGAAATAGGGGTGCTCAGGTCACCTCCACATGCCGCCGTCGCATCCCTGCATGCAGGGGAAGCAGGGTGGGTGTGAGCAGGAGCCCATCCGAGGCCCGGCGTGTAAACAGGAGTGAATTAGCGCGTGGGAGGTGAGGGGTCTGTTTGTCCCGTCCCGCACGTGTGCGCAACGTGTGCCAACTTTCCCTACTTAGCAGGGACGAGCGCTTTGGTCTTAAAAGAAAAATGGTGCCACTTTTTTCACTCTATAACTCACCGGGGCCGTTCAGCACGTTTCTGTGCGGGGTTAAAGGTAGGGCTGAATTTTTTTCCTCCCAAAATATTCCTGCTAATGGCTTTCAAATGTTGGCATCCCCGGCGGGTGCATGCGCATATGTGTGTGTGTTGGCTGCTGGCTCTGTCTCACACACGCAGCAAAAACTCCCCAGCTCCCAGATATTGAAGCTAACTCCATCTCCTCTCTGGTTTCAGCTGCGTTTTGAAAGAAAACAACTCCCACCGACTGCAGCAGGAAATCACTATTTGGGTTTATGAGGCACCTCTTCCTGACGAGCCACGCGGAAAAGTCTCTTCTCGCTCTGCAAGGCAGGTATCCCTGTGCTGGAGAGGTGGCTCGGGGCCTCGGAATTGCAGACCAGCCCCTGGCACCATGAACCAACCCCTGGCATCGCATGGCCAAGAGGGATGAGGTGACACTGGAAAGCCACTTGTGCAATGACTGCAGCTTTTGCTAGAAAAAAAAACCCACAGAGATGTTCAAGCTGCTGGGGTTTGTATCAGCTCCTTGGATGAGAGAAGGGAGATGAGGGATGAAGCCCCGTCTGTCGCTTGGCAGGAGTGTGTGCATGTGAAGGTGTTGAAGCTGTAGGAAATGTTATTAAAATAAAAAATAAAGTCTCCATTTTATTAGCAACGTTTCCTGGTTCACGCCACTGTTCTGCAGGCATAGGGAACCCAGCACCCAGCATAGTGCTTGTAGGTAGGAGCCCACATCTCCCCTGTTTTCCTGACCTCTCCAATGCTGGAAAAGTCACCTGCTCCCTGTGTGACCCCATCGATCCACTCCTTCCAGCCGCCGGCTCTGCCCTGAGCCCTGGCACCGTGCAGGAGGCAGAGCCCCCTTTGGATAGAGCCCGTGGGGATGCTGAGCTCTGGGATGTGCTCAGGCAAGGGAAATACCCATGGGGACGAGACAGGGTCGGTGTGTCTGTCCAGCTCTCCTACAGCTGGGTTTCAACCTCGTTTCTCTGGCTTTGGGCAGGAGGCTGCATTAAACTGGGTGCTGGTCCCTGGCTATAGGTGCCCGTACGAGTATATATGTGTACGTACGAACCCCAGGGTCCAGCTGTGCTGTGCATCCTGGCTTTGTCCCTTGCTGTATCCCTCGGGGTCCCGGTGTTTCTGGGGGGGCAGAGCCCTCACCTCCCTCTTTGCCCAGGTCCCTGGCAGGGCACACGAGTGAGGGGCTCGCCGGGCTGCTTGGCTTCACCCTGCTCCTCCCCAGGCACCCAGGAGAGGGTTAAGACGAGCGTTTCTGCATTTTTCCTTCTCCAACTTGGTAGCAAGGCAGAACGGGATATATGGTCTCCGTTTGGGTCCCAGCCTCCGAGGCTGGCTGGAGGAGCCGGCGCTTGCAGGCAGATTGCCGCTTGGCAGCCAAACCCTCCGGCCTTTGCCAATTCTGCGCTGCTTCAGCTATCACCGAGCTCAGACAGCTCCTGCACCCCCCTTCCCTCGAGACACGATAACTTTCTGTGTGATCTCCACTGGCGACAGCAGCACCGAGCTGTCCCACCCCGCTCCCCCCATCCCCGGCTCCTGCCAAGCTCCCGCCGCACAACGCGAAGGGGCCGGGATGCTGGCTGGCAGCATCCTCGCACCGGGGTGTGGGTCCCCTTAACTGGGGGGAACAGGCAGCTCCGGGGCTGCCCCTGGCATGGGTGCACGCGCAGCATGAGGACACCACAAAGTGACGGTTAGTTGGGGTTTCACCGGCCAACAAACACTTTCCTGCAGCCTGGATGCATGCAGGTCATCCCTGCTGCCTGGAGCAGCAGAATTGGGCAGCCTGATATTTTTTCCTTCCTTGACATTGCCGCCTCTTGCTGCAGGGAGGTGTGAGATGACTTGAAGCCACCTTGCAGCATCGTTGTGACACTCCACCTTGGTCCCAACCCTCTAGGACACAAGGGACCCAAGCCAGGTGCTTGTGCCGGCACAGGCACCGGGATTCTTTTTTTTTGTTCAGCAGATGCTCACGCTTCTGGCAGGTTCAGGATCAAAGAAGAAATCAGCTCGGATGCCAAGGAGTGGGAAAAAGTGATGCTGCTGGGCCTGTGGCCTCAAGCTGGTTTTTTTTTGGGGAAGGGGGAAAGCAAAGGAGAGGAGCTGGTGGACCCGAAACGTTAATTCCTTCCAGCTGTTGTCAGTCTGGCAGGTTCTCAAAGGAAGTTTAATAGACTGCAGTCGTCTCCCCTCGGCCCGTCCCCCCATCGCCGCGCTGTGCGGAGGCAGCCCAGCAGAACCTGGGATTACATGAGCCGCTGTGTCTTCCAAAGACCTCCTTTTATTTTTTTTTCCCTTTGGCTCTGAAAGTGTGTTCTCATGTGTGTGTGTGCACGCACGCACATCTGCGACGCCTTCCTCTCACCGCCCCCCCCCCCAGCAAACGTGCCCCTGGGGTTGCAGGGAATCAGAAGGGACCGTCGGGGCTGCACGGGGCTGGGGCAGGAGTGGGAGCAGGAGCTGGGGACCACATCGGCAGTGAGGAGGAGGAGGAGGAGGAGATGGCTTCGTGGGCCTCCTTGCTGGAGCGCTCCCCAGTCCGCCGTGTGAACTGGGAGGAAACAGGATGAAAAAAAAGTATTTTGGAGTGGAAAATACAAAAAAATCCTCTCGCTTACTTTATTGATTGTGATTGTGGACAGAAATAGCTCGGGCTGTTGAAAGCAGCCCCCACCGTAGGAGCAGAGGCACATCCAGGATGCAGGGCTCATCCCGTCCAGCATCCTCCAGCCCCTGCGACACACAGGGAAAGGGGGTGCCCAGAAACCCCCTGGCGATGGGGCCAGCCTGTCCTGAAGCCGGAGGGTTTCTCACCTGCCTGCCATGGCTCCTGCATCGTTTCCCATCCCCGTCTCGTCCATCTTGCTGTACACTGGCTGCATCTCTAGACGTGCTCAGCATGGGAGCCTGGCAGTGCAGACGCAGCCCTGGCAGTCTATTAGCAATTAGATAATAAGCTCCCATCGTTAATACACCCGACGGCTCGTCCATAATAAATGGCCAGCGGAGAGCATCGGCCAAGAGCGACAATGGCCAGCGGGGATCAGGCATTGCTCATCTCCTGGGGGGACCCTGCCACCGAGCTGCTCTAAAACCAGTAGCACCAGAGCAATGCTAATTTGGGTGACTGGGAATTTTCACCGGTTTCACTGAATTGATTCGCTTAAGACACCAAGCCAGGGGCCAGGGAAGGAGGACAGGTGAGACCAGGGCTGCATGGTGCTCCCAGCTCCCAGAGAGCCATAAAACCCAAGTGCTGGCAGGAGAGTAATTAGTTAAAACCCAGCACATCTGTTGTTAATTAATTCCCACGCAGGAGGGTTTAACTCTTGCCTTCCCCAGTGTTTTGCAAGGTGGATGGTCAGCATCAGCTTGCAATCAGAGGAAGGCTTGAAATTTGTTTTTTGAGCACTCTCCAGGGACTTGCGATGCTCTGGTCCATCATTCCCACACCCCAGAACCATCCCTCTGATTTTCAGGAGTGTCTGGGACATGAGCAGAGCAGCCAGTGCTGCTCAGGCCAGGGAACGTGCTCCAGGTTTGGGGTAGGGGCTGAAAAAAATCTGGCTTTGCCCCTGCCAATGCCCAGCCCCAAGGAGCCAGTGGAGAAGGTGGGACCTCTCCGAGGGCAGGTTTGCAGAGCATCCATCGCTCTGCAGGGCTGAGCTGCGCTTGTGGGTAGCCCTGTGCTGGCAACTGCTATTTTATTTGCACTTTTTGAAGGCAGCTGTCACTAAAGTACATTCAGAGGCGTGAATATCACATACATCCAGCAGTAAATCTCGCTCCATGAAGAGCCCAGCTCTGCTCCCTGCCTCCCTGCTCTGAGTTTCCAGCTGTGGCGGGGGGTTTCCAGCTGATGCACAGGGACCTGGTCCCCTGGGAGAGAGTTTGAAGTAAAGCAGGGGAGGGGGCTGCTTGGGGTGCTCTGGGTGCATGGGGTGCATGCAACCCCTTCCCACGCCAGGATACAACCCCACACAGCACGGCCAGCCCGCAGGGTCCTCCCGCAGCAGGGGAATCTGTTCCCCATTAAGTTACTCCGGCAGCGCTCGTTACTGCGGAGAGCAGCCCTGCCAGCTCCAACCTCCCTAATTAGCACCACGAGTGAGGCCAGGCTGGGGAAAGCCAGCGTCTCCATCCCTCCTTGCCAAGGATGCAAACGGTTTGGAGCAGAGCCTCAGCCAGAGCCCGTGGAAAAGCTCCCACTGCCCCTGCGAGTGCCGGATGGGGCCCCGGTCCCATCCATCCCAGGGTGGGCAGATGTGCATCCCACCCCCCGGCCCCTGCTCCAGGGCTCAGCCCAGGCAGCCGTGCTGTAGGGAGGGCTGATAGTCCCGATCCATCACCCTGCGCCGTCCCCGCTGTGCCGGGGTGGCAGGAGGCTGCCCGCTCCATCCTCTTCCCCCCCGCCATGCACTTGCCCAGCCCTGGGCTCCCACCGCCTTTCGCTCACCACTAAAAATAGGTTTCACCGCTGAGCGGCGGCGCCGGAGGGCAGAGAGCCCAGATCCCAAACCAGCCTGTGTCGCCATGACCAACTGACCCATTTGGCCAAGGTTTTAAAGTATTTTTCCCTCCTCCTTCAACTCCAGCCCAGGCATCAGCCTCGCTGGGATGGCTGAGCCCCCCGAGGGACAGCAACGCTTGGGGAGGGGGGGTCCGTGGTCTCTCACCTGCACAGCATGGCACGGCACGGCACAGCTGGTGGTCCCATGGCAGGGGTGGATTCGGGGGGCTGACAGCTCCCCCAGCCTCATGCCAACCCCCAGGGCAGCGTGCACACACCCCAGCCCCGCAGCCGGGAATTTCCATCATTTATTTTCTCGTTTAGGGAAGTCATGTCACTGGGGCAGATGAAGCAGCTCAGGGGTCCCGCTGCAGGGCAGAGCCCCAGGGGAGCAGGGGACGATGCTGCAGCACCCTGGGACCTCGACCTGTCCCCTGGAGCGACGGAGAAGTTCTCTCGCATTTCTCTTCTTGGCACAAGGACCAAAGCAGGAGCATCTTGGGGGTGTCACCGAGCTGTCCCATGTCCCCATGGCCAAAGAAGCCCTGCAGCCTCCGCACCAGCCCCCTCGCCCCGTGCCTGCAGCTGGGAGCAGGACAGGGTGCAGGCATGGGGGGGACACTGCATGTGGCCCACGATGTGGCAGCCATCGGTGAGAAATGAAGAAAGACCTTTATTTACAGTAACAAACAAAAGGGACCAAAAAAATAAAATACTGTGACACTTCCCTCCCCTTCTCCCCCACCCTTCAATGGAGCGTCACCCAGCCACGAGCCCTGTCCCTGGGCTGGCAGGATGGTGCCGACAAGTGCTGGGGGTCATTTGGCACCAACCAAGCCACCCTGTCCCACTGTCCCCCCCGGGAGGCACGGGTGTCATAACACCTTGGCACGGCTCCGGGCTCTCCCCAGCCCCGGCTGCAACCCCGCTGCAGGGACCAGTGAAGGAAAATCTTCCTCCAGGCTGGTGAAACAGGGAGGGGAGCGGGCTGTGTGTATTGCACTTGGCTGAGCTCAGCACCAAGGAGGCACAGGGGGCTGGCAGGATGTGTCCCACAGCACAAGACCCCCCAGCTGAAGGTTTCAGCATGTCCCAGCGCCGCGCAGGGAGCAAGGCTCTGCCCCGGAGTGTCCTGGAGGGTGACGATGCTCTGTGTCCCCCCCGGGTAAACCAGAAGGATGCACCCGCAGCGCTGTCCTGGGGCAGCCCGGGGTGGTGGCAGTGGGACAGGCTGTCCCCAGTGCTGGGACCACGGGGGGGCACCTGCAGGGCATGGGGCACTCCTGCTCTCGGCTCAGGTGGCAGGAGGTCCCCGCAACCCTCGGTGAACTGTCCTGGTGCAGGGAAGAGGTAGAGCGTGATGGGATGCTGGCTGTCCCCAGGGTCCCCACGGATTCACCCTTCCCCAGGCAAGATCGGAGCCCAGCTTGCCGGCTCCGAGGCTGAGGTTTGCAATGGGGGGGTATTGCTCTCCTCCTTCGCCAGGCTCCGTTTTTCAGCCTTTCACACCTGGGTGTCCAGGCAGCTCGGGGACTGCCTGGACCCTTGGCTGCTGCAGGAGGGGCTTTGGGGGACCCACTGCCGGTCCCCGCGGTGATGCAGCCCCTCAGGAGGAGAAGCAGAGCCCGCAGCACTCCATGCAGATTTCCAGGCAATCGGCCGACTCGCAGCAGGCATCGATGATGCCACAGTCCATGTCGCAGGGCAGGTCACAGTCCGCGCACTCGCCCGAGTTGCAGCAGCAGCAGCAGATGCAGGAATCCTCGGAGGTGCAGGAGCCGCAGGTGGCACAGTCCAGCACGATGTTGCAGAGGGTCAGGAACTCGCAGAAGAGGCAGGAGAGGATGCAGTGGACGCAGCAGTCTGCGGAGGAATGGCCAGAGAGTGGGCAGGGTGGAGGGGACTGGTTGGGAGAGACAGGACCCTGCGGAGAGATGCTGAGCCCCATAAGGGTGGCAATCCTCCCTCGGGAATTAATGGAAGGGATGGGAAGAGGGGCTTGGAGCCAGGCACTGCTCCAAGGGTCTGCCTCAATGCCCAGGGATGTGCCCAGCTGCCTAGGACATGCCCAGAGCCCAGGAGAGACCCATTTTGGAGGACACAGATGACCCCACTCAACACCCACCCTGCAGAAGGCTGCTGGGACGTGAACTCAGCAAGTGGCCAGATCTGGGGGTCCCGTTTGGGCTGGAAGGATGCTACACGACAGACCCCAAGGGATGCAGAGTCAGAGGAGAACGGCTGGAAAGGGACCGGCCGGGGGGAGCTGGTACCTTCTTGTGCCTCAATAGGGATGTGGGAGGAGGCTGACTTGGAGCTGCCCTTGCTCTTCTTGCTGTTCTGGCTGTTGATGGAATGGTGCGACTGCAGCTTTCGGTGGGGCTTCTGAGCGCTGGGGACTGGGCGGAACACCCCGTTCCCCGCCTCCCCGTTGGCACCGCCTGGATCCGGCCCCCGCCCAGCACCGTTCTGCAGCAGGAGGGTCCCAGGGCTGGGGGGCTGCGGGGATGCTCGCACCTGGGGCTGGCCTGGGGGAGAGAACAGAGTTACCCCACTGGCCCTGAGCCCCCCTGAAGTGCTCCGCCAGGGGAGAAACCCCTGCTGGGTCCCCTGCCACCACACGGGAACCTGGTCCCCAGCTGGGCACAGGATGGCCTCGTGGGTGGGATGAAGGGATGCTGACAGATGGATGGGCCAAGAGGATGGAGATGGAAAAGGAGATGTGGGAGAAGAGACAGACAAGGGAAGGAGACAGGCTCCAGAGAGAGGGAAAACAGAGCAAGAAATAAAGGCTTGGCATGAAGGATGTACCGCAACTGCCAAAACTCAGCAGAGGACCTGGAGGAGGAGGTCTCAGGGGTCCCAGTGCTGCCAGCACGGGCAGGAGGAATGAAGCCACCGAGGTGGATCGGAGCGGGTGTAGAGGCATGGCAATGCACGCTCACCTCGTGCCGAGCAGGGAAGAAAACAGCCTGTGGCTGCTTCCAGCTGAGAGCCACCCCCGTGGCCAAGCCACCGTCCCACCAGCCCTGGGCACAGCACTGCCGGCTGGAGCTCCTGCCCGTCCCCATCGCCCTCCATAAATCCAAAGGAGATGAAGTGCCACGGGAGAGCCGGGCTGCTCGTCTCCCCAGGACTGTGTGAACTGACCGCTTAATGAAAGGTCTCCCCAGCCTCTGGCTGAACTTCTCTGCAGGAGGAAGAAAATACCGATCTATCTGCTCTGTCTGCGCCTCCCTCCAGCCCTGCTCCGCTGGGACGCTGCCGGAGCCAGTGGCACAGCTCAGCCCTTTGCTCCTGCCCAGCATCGCATCCCTTCTGTGGTGGGGGACGGGACTGGGAACCCAGCACAAGGAGGGGAGGGGGTTCGAGCATCCATCCCCCACCGCCGCAGCAATGCCAATTGAAAGCACAAATAAAATCCCTCCGGACGGTGCTTTGGCCAAACTTTGATTTTCCTCCGCCGCCAGTAAACAAGGGATGATTCAGGCGAGAGGCTGGAGGGCAAAAGGCATCTCACCGCCGGGAACAGGAGCTGCTTTCTGTGCAGGGCGGCCGCAGGGCATGGGGAGGACCCATGGGGTGGAGGGGGGCACAAACGGTCCCTGTTCTGCATCCGCCCTCGCCGGCAAAAATAAAATAGATGGAGGTTAAAAAAACACAAGCGCACGGACGCAGCGTCCGGCTCTGCCAGGCTCAGACAGCGGAGGGAGGTTTAACCGGGTGCTGGGGGGAAATGCTGCGTCTTTGATGTGTCCTGGGAAGAGAAATTAAAATAACTGGAGTCGAGCTGCAAGCAGGAGGACAGAGAGAACTGGAAAACAGGTCTTGGACTAAATGGGAGGTGTCCCCCCAAAACCCAGCTCCTGGGGGGAGGTGGTTTCCCTGGGTTTCTCGGGGTTTCGCAGCAGCGTGCGGCACGCTCGCGTTGGCTTTCTGCATTTCGCTGCATTCCTCAGATTGAACTGTTTGTAAATCAAAACCACGCTCCGGCTCCGAGTGGCAGGGAGAGGCAGGCAGTAATCCCCCCTCTACATTAGGAAAAATCGCTTCCAATTTTTTAGGAGAGCTCTCCTAAAAGACACATCTTCAACCCCAGGCTTCAATGGAGCTGTGCCCAACACTCCCTAACAACACCAGTGCCAGGACAGGAGCAGGGGGACCAGCCCCCTCGACGTCCCCCACCACATCCACCCAGGGTGGGAAAGCGCCTGCCTTCAGCTCCTCAACAACCAAAACCCTCCCGGACGTTCACTTTGTGTTTCACAGCCCAGACGATGCTGCGGTGCCGATTCCCCCATGGCAGCATCACTGGGGCTCAGTGTGCAGATGCCCACTGATGCTCACCCTGCTGTCACCCCCCCAAAAACTGCCAAAGCCTCTCTTCCTGAGCCGCTAACCCATCTTGGCCAAAGCAGCACGTCGGGACCGCCTGAGCGGAGCCTGCTGCTGGGCTGAAACTCAACACCCCGAGCCCCAAACCCGCCATCTCCACTCCGCTTGCTCCTGAATGCCAGAAAACTTAAATTTAAGAACCGTGGCAGGATTCGACCGGCGGCGCTGAGCCTTGGGGGAGCCGACCCCGGCACTGCTGGTGAAGGACACGACTCTACACACGCAGCCCCCTCCCCAGCCCTCCCTCCTGACCCTGCAAGTGCCAGGCTGGCAGGAAAACACCAGCATCAAGGGGGCATCACCCCCCTTCACCCTCCCATGGGGGAGCCTCACTGAGCTCCAGGGGGTGGGATTTGCCCCCCACGATCGATGGGATGTCCCCCCTGGCAGCAGCAGGGAGCGGGCTGCAAAGCAAGGGATGCTGGCAGCGATGCTCCGCAGGGAGCTGAACCTCGTGTCCCAGGGAGGAGCAGGGAAGCAGGGGGCATCCCTGGCACCCAGACAAGCCCAGATGCGGGCGGCTGCGTCCCCCCCAGCCCTGGGGACCCTGAGCTGGCTGCTGGCGGGGGGTGGGCTGGGGAGGGGGCTGCGCGGGGCCGCGCTGCGCGGGGTGCAGCAGGCTGCAGCGTGACTCAGAGGTGCAGAATGTCTGTGGGCAGCCGGCCCAGCTCCCAGATGCTTTGCAAGGGCTCGAGCTCGGCTGGAGGAAACGTGCGCTCTCCTCACTCCACGTACGCCGTCAGAAGCGCCTGGATTTTGCTTTTCCCTCCCCCTCTTCCCGCTCTTCGAAGTCTGCAACCTCTTTCCCAGCCTCCCTCTCCCCGCTGGGAAGCATCCATCCACTTTACGCCCCTTGGAAGGGAAAGCCGTGAGCTCGCATCCAACAAAAGGGGAACGGCTGCGTGCGCAAGGGGCAGCCTGGGAGCAAAACCCTCGCATCCAGGCGGGGGGCCAGGGAGAGGATGGATGGCAGGACTCCAGGAGAGCCTGGCCTCCCGTCTCCCACATCTGCCAGCTCTTCTCTCCCATCCCTGCAACAAAGCAAGGGCACCCTGGTCCCCAGCTCTGCTCCCACCCCACCCTGGTGTTTCTCCCGGCGGGCGTGCCGCTGGGTCTGCAGCAGTCTGGAGCTGCTGCTTGGCTCCACCAGCGCTCCCAGCAAAACCAGTTCCAGCCTGGCCCATCCCATCCCTGCTCGCTCAGGCTTTGCACCAGCCTCACCCTTGCCCTGGACACGCCAAGGCAAGAGCTGTCCCAACGGGAGGCATCTGCCTTTGCTCCAGCAAACGGCTGCAACCACAGAGCCCGTTCTGCCAGCGGTGCTCCGTCCCAGCAGCCAGCTCCTTCCCCCAGAGCCCAGTCCCTGCTGGAACCCCAGCAGAACCCCAACACGACCAAGAGCTCCTCCAGCAGCCTTCCTCCTCCTCCTCCTCTGCCTCCAGCCGGTCCCAGGGATGAGGGCAGTGAGAGGCATCACAGCTGGATGCTGTGCTTTCCCTGGCTCCCTGGGACTCACACTCACTTAAAGCCTTTTGCTTTGCTGTTGGGAAGAGCAGAGCGAGGAGGCGACGGCTGCCCACCCTTTTAACGAGCCCTGTTCCTCATTAGCCAGCAGCAGCCCAAAGCACGGGCACCCGGCGATGTCCGGAGCTGTACGTGCGGCCGTGGAGGGGAACACTCACATGTCACAGCTTCGGGAGCACCTGCGAGCTCGGGACGGGGACCCTTGGTCACGACATTTTGGGACTCATCATCTTCCAGGGGTTTCTCCTTCTTCGTCGCCGCGGGGCTGGCAGCGGGGTGGGCGGGCGGCCGGGGCTCTGCCGACGGGGCCGCTGGTGTCTGCCTGGGCGAAGGGTGCGAGGTCTCGCCCGCCTCTGCAAGAGAAACGGGGTTGGAGCTGAGCAAACCGGGGTGCACCAGGCTCTGGGCAGACCCCCCAGTCACCCCAACCCACAGCAACCCGCAACACAGCCCCAGCTGCTGCAAATGGAACCAGTCGGGGCTTTGGGGTGCTGATTTTGGGCATCCAGCCGCCCTTTTGGCTTTTGTAGCCCAAATTACACAGTGGGGGGAAGAGCTGGAGCACAGTGGGGGATTTGGGGCTGCTGGGGATGGGCATTGGGGCTGCATCCCTCTGCAGCCGCTCCCTCCTCTGCAAAGCCAGCGGTTCAGCTGCACCCTCCCAAAAACCTTCCCGAGGTCCCACATTCCTTCTCTAAAAAGCCAGGGGATCTGGTTACACTCCGCAGGCTCGAGCTGGGTTTTTCATCCCCCTTCCCATGAAAGAGCCACTGTCTTCCCTCCCGGAGCTGGCTGCCACCTCCCCTCGCATTCCTGCTCACGCTGGGACAGGAACAGCCCCCGCAGGACCCTCTCCATGGGGCAAGCAAACCCCAAAATAAGAGCCGTGCTATTCCCATGGGGGTAAACCCCAATGCCACCCACCCCCTTGCAGAAACCCAGCGAGGAGAAGCCACAACCACCTCCCCCAGAGCCAGCACTGCGGGCTGGGGGCTGGCTGCCCCCCAAGGCGGGATGTCTGGGGGGCTGTGGGGTGTCCGGGGGGGTCTGCATCATGCTCAGTGTGATGCTACGCTCCCCCTACCCACCGCAAACCCCCTCCTCGCTGCTCCATCCCTCTCCCCAACACCCGGAATAGCAGCAGCTTGCACAACAGGGGCTGGACCGCACTTTATATAAAACTAAATTATAGCTTGGGCGCAGGGAGGGAGCCCAAAGACCCATAATTTCCCTGGCTGTAACAAGAGGTCCTACACACAGGCAGGCACGGGCGGGTGGGGTGGGGGGAGAGAGACCTCGGACACTTCATTATCCTCAATATAACACGAGGTCCTACAAGCAGGAGCCGGGAGGAAGGCAGGCAGACCTCACATGGGTAATTATAGGGGCTGTAACAAGGGAGGTGGAGGGTCCCATCCACATCCCAGGGTCTGCAGGAGCCAGGGGGGGCTACAACCAGCCTGGAGTGATGCTCACTCAGCTCCCAGCTACACCCAGAGGTTCATCCATCTGCCTCAGTTTCCCCACAAGACCATCCTCTCCGCCCTCCCGAGGATGCTGATCCAGCCCAGGGTACCGGAGCTCCCTGTGGCAGGGGGTTCGCTGGAAGTAAAGCTCATCCTGCTGCAGAGCCCTGAGGGATGCTCCTCCAGGAGGGGCGATTTTGGGGCTCAACCAAGAGAAAAAAATCAGCAGCTCCAGCTCACACAGCAGCGTTGGCTGCAAATCCCAAGCGGAGCAGGAGTATCCAAACCCCAGAAAGGAGAAAACTCATTCCCATGGTCCTGGGAAGCCCAGGGCCAAACAGAGAGGAGAAGGAAGCAGGCTGTCATCTACCCATAGGTGTCTGCGCATAGGCGTGGTGTATAGGTGAATAATAACCACATGTTGCTGCATCCTCGTCCTCTGTCATGTCCCAACCCGGACCGGCCTGAGTCAGACCTGTGGCATTTAGTCAACGCCTGGGAAAGCCAGACATGAAAAACCCGGTGGCTGGGGATGAAGCCCTGAGTCAGAGGTACCTGGTGCAGAGCACAGAGAGTGCAGCTCCCACGCGGTCCCTGGGAATCGATCCGAGCCAGCGGGCTCAGCATAGCCAGGGAGATGCTCTGGTTCCTGCTATGAGAGCGTGCTCAGGGCTGAAAAACCCACAGCCAAGCCTTTGGGGTTGCCCAGAGCAGCCCCATCATCACCAGATCTCCTGCCCTGCTCTCACCCCCCAAGGTCTGTGCTCCCCTCCGCAGTGAGCGATTTACACTGGGAAAAAGCTGGGAAATGGGATGCTGCAGCAGGAGAGGGGCTGGTGGCTGCTCTGTGCATGGGGCAAAGCCAGCTCCACGGGCAAGCTGCAGCTGATGCCAGCCTCTGCCGCCCTGCGCTGCCTCCATCCCATCCCTTGCTCCCTCTGTGCCCGTTCCCGAGGGGCTGAGGACCCTGTTCAGACCCCGAGCTCTGCGGGAGAGCAGCGGCACTGGGCTGTGCGGATGCCGAGCGTGCCGGTCCGCCAGCTATTGAGCCAAGGTTCGTTTTTGCCGCGTCCACTTTACCCATATAATTACCCTGCACAACAAGAGGTCTCACACACAACCGCAGCGATGCAGGGAGGAAGATGGCAATTAAATTAACTCCCACTGGAACAAGCTGGCCAGGGGAGAGACAAAAATAGACAGGAGAAAAATTTCGGTAAGCTGGTCCTTCCCTGCCGTATGCAGCCTCGTGTCCCTGCTGCTGCACATCCACGGGGAGCGTATGGCCGGTGCTGACCCCCAAGTGCCCTGGCACCTCCAGCCCCCAGGGCCATGCAGGGGGGATGCACAGGGAGATGCTCCTGCATGGGGCAAGTGCAGCAGAGCGGCTGGGTACATACATGGAACATATAGTTCCATAGGGGTCCCACGCGGATAACTCCCTGGTCCCTTGGCTGCTCTCTAATCACTCTCTTTAGGGTACAAAACCCCTAAGAGAGGGGTTCCTGCTCCCCAAACCACACTAAGCTGAGCAGAGGAGAAGCTCTGTCCCCCCATCACCCAGTGCTGGGGTCTAGCAAGGGGTCCCCTGTCCCCACTGCCACCAGGGCAGGGACCGGCTCCTTCCTATTGCCCTGCTGCTGCCAGAACAAGACCAGGCTTGACTTAAATCTGCCGGGTTTAAAAACAAGCACAAGCCCAGGCAAAATACAGACAAAGCCCTAAGGAGAGCCGGCCATCGGGACGGGACATCCATCCCTACCTGCACCCCCATTGCAGCTGCACCCCCAGCCCCTTCCCAGCTGGGGCAAACGCTTATCACATGGTGGAGAAACACCCAGGGACGAGTGCAGGTCTCTGCTCCCCCACCTTTTGGAAAACACAAGGGAGAAATCAAATACAAGGCAGAAACTAAGGGAACGTGGCACAGGGAGATGGACTCACGTGTTTTGTTCATGAGAACAGAGATAATAAGGCATTTAAAAATAATAACCCAGGCCCAAACAGATCACAGCGCTGCCGTAAGGTACAACAGATCAGAAGACTGATAGACATGGAGCTACTTTCTTTGCCTCCTGGTTGCCAAGCCCGGGAGATGCACGTGGGTCGGGTTTTCTGACTCTTCTCCCCATTTACAAAGTCCAAATCCACCCATCGTAAAAGCCCCGAGACATCTCTGAGCTCCAAAGTCCACCAAGTACCACCAGACCGGAGACAAAAAGAGGGAGGAGAGGAAAGAGATGAAGAAGCTGTAAGGTTTCAGCAGCTTTAACCTGTTTTTTTTTCATAATACTCCTGCAAAGTCAAACGTACAAAACACCCCTCTGGGAGCTGTGGGAAGGACCCGCTTGGGCATCACCAGTGTCTGCAGGAGCTCCTGGGGCAAACCCAGACATTGTCCTGAGGAGGGGAAAAAGTATTTGTGCTTCGGGTGGGAGCTCTGCTAAATTCCTGATGAGCTTGCAGGACTGAGCCAACCCATCCCCGAAAAGCTGGACAAACAAAAGCCAACAGCAGCTGGTGAGAGCACTCAGCCGAGCTGGGACGGGATGGGGCAGAGCTGCAGAACAGGCAGCACGGCCACAGCATCTCCCGGCTCACGGGGACCCATGGGTTTCCTTCTCTGCGGCTGGCTGTGGTCCCCAGACCCCCCGTTGAGCAGGCACAGAGGATGTGGGAAGGCGCAAAGCTGGAGCCACGCTTTTGGGTCAAACCCACCCAGGCTGAGCTCAGCTTCCCTGCACCAGCTGCCCTGCCCAGCCGGCTGGGACCCCGGCTTTATCTGCCCCTCTGCCATCCAAGTGCCTTTGGCTAAAGAGGAAGAAATCTGGCAGCAGGAGATGGATGGACACCTCACCGGCATGGCATGTGCCCATCGCCACTGTCAGCAGGGCAGCACAGGGGACAAAAATGCCTCCGACAGACAGAAGCTAAAGACAGGCTTGGACCGGCGAGCTCGGGAGCAAATCCCGTCTCTTCAGCAGGCAGCGTGTTTGGAAAAAGGGAAGGAGAAGGGTCTCGATGCATCTGGATCCACATCTGAATCCCTCCAGACCTGAAGAGCATCCATGGGTCACAACTCCTGCTGACACGGAGATGCTCCGGAGCCTCCCGTCCCCCTTCCCTCTCTAATCCCTCGGGAAGAGCTGGTCAGGGACGAGACGATGTGGGATGGAGACACAAACAGAGAGAGTCTAGCGAGGCGTTTGCCATGAACAACACGCTACCTCGCAGCAATATTTAGTTTGGGAGCTTTCTAATCTGTTTTCTGCAGATAAAATGAGCGCGTAATCTCTCTTGGTTTTCCCGTACGCGCCGCCTGGCGCAATCAGGTGCATGTCTGCCCTATTCACGGGATATTTTAGAGCTTGATTAAGTGGTTTCAAGTGCAGAAGAGACGGCACCAAAGCAAATCCTTCCAGTCCCATGAGCCAGGCTGGAGGAGAGGAAAGCAAAATTCTGGTTTGAAAGTTTGCTCAACTGGGAAAAATCCAAACGGCTTATTTACATTCAGTCTGAAATTAATGCACTGAAGCATTTTCAGATCCTAGGATATTCAGGGAAAGGAAAAGGAGGGTGGGAGGGGAAGGAGGAGAAATGCCCAGAGCCTCTGAGCACGCCCGGGACACATCCAGCACCGCTTTGCCTCCCTCCTGGGCAGCGTTTGCCCCCGTGTCTCTCTGCTCACCTGGGCAATGCTGTGGATAAACAGTTCAGTCCTGGGACAATGAGGAATCTGGTCAAAAAAATATTGGTTTCTATGAAAAGTTACTTCCTAAATGCAAAAAAAACCCCAAACCAGCAAAACAAAGCAAAAAAACCCACAAAACCCCAAACAGCTCGCCAGCCTGGGAGTTGTTATTATTTGTTATTTATAGCAGCTGGGTGGGTAGGAAGAGGAATTTCGAGCTGGCCAGACAGGCCAGGACCAGCATCTACCCAGTCTCCGTGCGTTCGGTGTTTGACCTCGGCTGAAGGCTCCTCCGCTGACAAAAAGCAGAGGCACAGACCCCGTGCCAAGGTGTCCCTACAAATCCCATTAAAGATCCTCGTGGATCCAAGCGGCTCCTGCACAGGAGGCACCAACCAGCCCTGGTGGGAGGACTGCTCCTGCCCGAGAGCGAAGACAGCGGGGTGGTGGGACCGCCCTCGAGAAGGGGTTTCAGGGAAGAGAAGAAATAAATTCACTGCAAGAAGCACACGCCTCTGTCATTGCATGCAATGGTGAGGAGCTATTCCTTAGGCAATAAGAATATATTTAACATATATATATATATATATGTAAGCCCAAACTGGAGACAAGAGACAACCCAACCTGCTCCTGAAGACACAAACCAGCCCCAGCAGGACCAGGTTTCTGCCCCCAAGCCAGCCCATCTCCCAGTGTCAGGCCTGGGCTCTGCCTAAACCAAAGAGCAGCACAGAACATCCCAACTGCAAGGTCAACGAGCGAAGAAAAATGATGGAGAAAAACAACGGGACCAAAGAGCCAGCTTGGGGTTCAGTCAACCTTCATGGACTTTGGGGAGCACCGTGCTGGCTTGGCACCCCCCAGTGCGGGCTGACCCCCCCTGTGCTGGCCACAGGGACATAAAAGAAGGATGCAGGAGGTCCTGCGACATCCAGGATGTCCTTAAGGACAAGCGACTATCCTTGAAGCCTGCAAAGTGGCTAATGTGATTCCTATTGGATCCAAGGAGATTCTGGGAATTACAGAGCAAGGAGCCACACCGCTGTGCCGGGGAAAATTATGGAGAGTCTAATTAAGGACCATTGCCGGTATAGTAATTGTGTAACCTTCCTGGGTCAAACCAGCACAGGTTCTGCCAGGGAAAATTTGTGTCTTTCTAACCTGCTAAGAGTCCTTAAAATAAAGTTAATTGAAGAGCAGCTAAATGTGAGCTGGTGGACATCATTATTAACAGGAATAATAATTTGCACTTATGCAGCACCTTTTCATCCCGAGATCTACCCAGCGCAGAGCTTTAAGCCATCACACATCACCCCATCGCCGTGCATTTTACATTCACACAGCTGCAGCTCTGATCCACTGTGAAACGGAACCTTATCACCTTTCCCAGTGGGGAAACTGAGGCACGGCAAAGGGATTTGCCCAAAGCAACGTCCCATATCGACAGAGCCCAAAGCCCAGGCAGCTCGCTGGAGGCAGGCGGCGAGGCCGGCCAAGGATGAAGCCATTCGGGTGGAGCGAGTAATTGCTCCTGGAGTCAGCGAGTCGACAACCCGCTTCCTCGCCGTGCAAAGGCACAGCCGCCGCGGGGAACACGCCGTGCCGGCACCCTGGCACCGAAAGCGGCCAAACCGGGTGAGCACCCTCCTGCCCCGGGCACAGCCACCCGCACCAGCACGGGGAGCCTCCTGCATGGGGAGCACCCCAAAAAAGGATGGGACTGGGGTGAAAGGGTCTCCCAAAGCTACTGCCCGCTCCCTGATCCATCCCATCGCAGAGCTGGGGATACACCGGTGAAAAGACAGCGGGATGGCAGCCTGAAGACTGGGATTTGGGAGAAAAAAAAAAAATCCCAACTACCCCATCCCTGCTGTTATGCAATAAATCATTACCACCCATACAACCTGAGTGCAGCACCCTGGGGGGGGGGGGACACGGGAAGGGGCTGCCAGCACCGGGAGTGACCGATGTGGCTCCATCCCACCCCAAACCCCGCAGCCCCAGGGGGTGCCGGTGCCTGTCCCGCAGGAGGCTGTGCAGGGCACGGTCCGAGCAAGGAGGAGCTCCGGGAAAAATCAGAAAAACTACAGCAAACGCCCAGAGGAAAGCTTGGGCTTCTGCAACTAACAGACTCAAGCAGGCGCTTTCCAAGGAAATTCAATTAGGAACTGGAGCGGGATGGGGACGCCGGGGTGGCAAAGCGGCAGAGCCCCGAAGGGCTTGCTCTGTTTTGCTCAAAATCAACCATTTGAAAAAAGCTAGAAATCTGCCTTTCCTTTGTTTTTTAGGAGTTTTGTTGTTGTTCAAAGAAAAGAAAAAAAAATCAAGCATTTTGATGAGCAGACGGGAAACTTTGAGAGAAAACCAAAAATGAATCTTTTGGTGCAAAATCTCTTTATCTGGGGTAATAAAAAAATAAATTTTGCACCCTCGTGCAGGCAGCCAGATGTTGTATTTAGGGTGAGCTCGGCAGAGCGGCTGGCAGTTCTTGGAGCTTTCCGCCTCCTGTTACACCTCAGGGCAAACTCCTTGAGAACAGGCAGAAAGAATTAAAGGAAAAAAACCAAGTGTGTGTGTGTGAGAGCATCTCATCCCGCCCAGCTCCAAGCAAAGAGCCACAGAGCTGCCGGCGCCTGCGGCTGAGCCGGGACACAGCCATGGATGGGGGACACGGAGGGGGGACACGGCAGGGGGACACGGCAGGGGGACACGGCAGGGGGACACGGCGGTGGCCCCATGTAGCAGATGTCTTGCTGGGAAGGGAAAGAAGGGAGGTGAGAGTGAGCAGAGTCAAACCCAAGGAAAAGTTTTTTCTTCTGGAGAAGGATTTGCCTCCAGCATCTTTACCTCTCCCTGCATCCCGGGAGGAAAGCCCTTCTCCTGCTCTGCTCCCCCTCCTCTTCCTCCCCGTGAAGGGAAGGACAAAAATAATCCCATCAGCCAAAGGGCTTTTTGCTCTTCTCCTGTTTTGTGTTAATTCTTCCAAAAAATAATTACACCCCACGTACGCAGACAACTGCCTCCTCTCCCCGGGGCTCCTCTGCAAACCACCTGTGGCTCTTTCAAGGTTTGCAATGTGCCTGTCCCCCCCGGGGCAGGAGGAGGCTGTGGTGGCACAGGGCCCATCTCTAGAGATGCCAAGAGACAAAATCCAGGAAACGGGTTTCATCTCAGGCTGGGGAATAGGACCAAGCACAGTAACGCCAACCTGAGCCTGCCCACAACGCGCTAACTGGGGCCAAACCACTCTGGCTCCTCCGTTTCCCCGTTTATTTCCCAGGCTCAGCGTCACCCAATTAGCCGGGCTAATTTGCAAAGCATCAGGAAGGGAGTCAAGGGAAAATTCTCAGGCTCCGTGGTGCGTGACGGAGCCCCTGGATGCTGCCCAAGCGATAATGGCTCTGCACCGAAACGTCACGAGGCCAAACACGCACCAGAGACAAACCGGACCCTCTCCATTCATTGCTCACCAAGAAAATGAAAGAAAGAAAAGAAGTGATGGGAGCAAGAACCCAAAGCTCAAGACATGCAACTGGAAAGCTGCCCTCTGAGACAGGACAGGGATATTTTCCGGGTGTGAAATTTGGCCCCTGGAGCTTGGGCAGATGGAAAGCAAAGGTGTCCTGGAGACCCCCTTGCCCCCCCCCCCCCAGCTTTGGGGGTCTCAAGGAGGCAAATCTGGTCCAGCTCTGCTTGGGTTCACCCACCCCGGGTCCAAGGGTGGGTTATGGGCTGGTTTGGGATGGAGGTGACACCCCTCCACCACGGGCACAGCACAAGGGGCACTCAGGGATGTCCTCAGGCTCCCAGGACATGTCACACCTTGGCTGGGTGCCACCGCTCCTGCTCAGGACACCAGTACCACCAGGAGGCTGGACCATGCTTTACCGATGCACCGCTCCTGCTGCAAACGTGGAGAAGCTGCAAGATTGTTTTTTTTCTGATCAATTTAACTGTTTTCTAAACTACTTTAAAAAATAACCCATACAGGAGCACAGTGCTCCTCCTAACCCAGGCTGGCGGCAAGTTCCCCTGCAAAACTTTTCTTGCACTAGGTCAGTGCATTAGAAGTTCTCTTTTCCCACGTGGAGAGGAAAGCGGATGGAAGGAAATGCAGAGAAATAAGCTCCGCACGGCCCCTACAGCTGCCCCAGCCCCGGGACCCGGCTGCAGCACAAAGCAGCGTAAGAGTTCAGCCGGGAAGCGGAGCCTGCAGCATCCAGCTGGAAAAGCAGCGGGAAGAGAACAAGAGGATGTATTCTCCGAAACTTGGGCCCAGCCGCGCTCCGGGCCAAAGCCAACAAGGGGCGAGATCCAGCTGTGCTGAGCTCGGTTTCTGTGCATCACCGTGCCCGGTGCTCCCGTGGCACAGCTCCTGCCCAGCACGCAGGGAGCTGGTCCCGGGGTGGATTTGGCCCCTTTTGTGTCTGACAGCACGCACATGGGGTGTTTCACCTCTCACCATCAGCTTCCTGCTCTGGCATTTTTTTTCCTGTCCCATCAGAACTTTTAATGCAGTTTCCGCACGTGAGCGTTGGTTGAGGACCCCCACGGAACACCGATGCAGGTCCCCCCCAACCCAGGCAGAGCCACCACACTGCATCCGAGGGGCTCAGCTCTGCTCTGTGGTAGAATCAAGGATCCCCAAAACTTTCCCAACCACTTCTCCGTGGGATCCTGCCCCCCCTGCATCCCACACGAGAACCCCAGGGAGTCACCGCCGGGTCGGAAAGGACCCCCGCAGCCCCCAGCCCTGCAGAACAGCCCCCAACCCTTTACACCATCCCTGGGGGGGGTGTTTTTAACCCCTTCAGTCCACGCTGGCCCCGTGCCCTGGCTGTCCCGTGCGCTTGGCCGGGTGACAAGAAACTTCTGCAAAGTTTGTGCTGCAAACCCCCCCCCCGGGGGCTCCCTCCAGCTGTGCTCCCCCCGCGCCAGGCGCACACACAGGCGCTGTCAGGGCTCCAAACACAAGCAGATGTGCACAGCCCTGCACACGCACGG
>WKFP01013868.1:130360-141185 GCA_011057875.1 Pterocles orientalis
CTTTGGAGCCAGGATGGTGGCTAAAGACCTAGAGGAACATATAGAGCGGAGGGGAAGGCGCCAGGTTGTCCTCAGGGGGGCTGAGGGTGATGGCATATGGGGATTTTGGCTGGAGCCCAGGGGGTCTGGACTCACGCAGCTCACCCCGGCTCTGGGAAGCCTTTTAGGGATGTCTGTACCTCTGGAAAAGCTTAAAAAAAAAAAAAAAATTACACCCCCAAGCTGGAACCGCAGTGGGTGCTGGAGGGCGTAATGCCAGGCTTTGTGCCTGGACCACCCTGGATTTTGCTGAATGTAGGCAAAAGCCAGGGGGTTGCAGAGCTGCTAAAAAAAAATCATTTTGAAGAGCATGAGCTGTGCCTGCGTGCACCAGGCTGCAAACCTCCCCCTCCACAGAAAGGATGAACTACACCAGCACGACGCTGGGTCCTTCCCTCCCTGGGGACATCGGGGTGTCCCAGACACGACGAGGGGTGACGCCGGGGAGATGCAAACCAAAAACCCAACAGCCTGGATGGAGGCAGGTCCCCTGCCAAGGGGGGCTGGGGGCTACACCCCAACATCCGCCCTGTCCATCCCTCCCGCTCCTTCGTACAAGTAAAGCATCAACGCTGGCACCCCTCCAGCACCACAACCCCCCCACAGCTGTAAACTTGTTTAAAACAATAACTTAAAATCGAAAGACTGGAGGGGGGAAAAACAAAAAAAAAAAAGGAGAAAAGAAAGCAGGCGGGGAAAATAGCACCTCGAAGCTCACGGCTGCTTTTAGAGGACATGGGGTGCAGAGGACGGTGCTGTACCCATTCTGCAAGAGATGGGGTTCAGCTCGTGTCCCCCCAGCCTGGGCAGGGTCTTTGGTGTCCGGCAGAGCCCGGTGGGAGCCGGCGGTGGTGGGGATGAGGTGGGAGAGGCCGAAGGGCGAGGGGAAGCGGGCGGCCAGCCCAGCAAACCTCCTCGCGGTGATATTTGTGCAGCGGCGCGGGGAGAAACACGGGGCGAGTGGAGACACCTAGCGAAGGGTGGCTCGGATCGGCACAGCATCGCAGAGCACCCACGCACGGGCCGCTGGGTTTTTAGGATGGGAAAGAGCCCCTCTGCAGCATCACCTGGGGGGGATGCTGGTGACCCCCATTAATTGCCCCCGTTGGGTTGTGCCTCCCCCCCGGGCAGCTGATGCTCCCCAAGAGTCTTGGCAGCCCCCAGATGGTGCTGGGGTGGGGGGTGGCACTCAGCTTGCTGGTGGCTGCAGGGGGGAGCCAGGACCCCCCCCTGTCTCTGCAGGCACCTGGGTACCGAGGATGCAATGGGGAGTGACAGGGATGCACTGGGGGGATCCGAGGTATGGGCTCACCCCAGGGACACGTGTCACAGGGCCAGGAGCCCTTTGGGGACATCACAGAGGTGAGGCAAGGGGACAAACAAGCACCCCCCCATGACTCACAGCTATGTCTTGTGTTTTCAACCCAAAAATGCAGCTCCTGGGGTGCCAGTGCCAAGACCCCAGGACACGGGGACGTGCTGGGGCAGTGACACAGCCCCCGCTGCCACCATCTCAACCCAGGGTACTGGGGACAGGGAGGGATGGAGCAGCAGCTAGCATCGCTTTGGGAGAGCCTGGAGCTGGGCTCGAGGACGAGAGCAGCTCCATGTCCATCACAGCACAACCCCCGAGACCCCGCGGTGTGCCAGGACAGCCAGTGCCAGCCCGGCTGTGCCGGGGAAGGTGCTGGTCCCCAAGGCTGGCACAGGGCACCGGGGGGGCTGCGGCTGCCGGGAGGGAGGAGCCCAGCGCTGGGTACCCACATCACCACCCCAGAAAGAAAGAGCAGGGAGAAGAGGGGTGTTTGGTTGTGTTGTTCTCGTTATTATTTTTTTTTTTTTTTTTGGCATCAATACCATCTGTTCACCTGAACTACGGACCTTCTGTCTCTAGAAAATCTTTTGGTATCTTCCCATCTGGATGCACACGCACACACAAAAGGATAAACGAAAAGATGAAAGCAGGAGCCCCGGCACCAGCAGGCTTGGCTCGCTGGCCACGACCGGGTTTGGCTGCCACGAGCTTGCACCAGGGTTGGTTTTGGGACCGGCATGACGGCCAGGCAGCTCCTGGGAGGAGGCTCGGGGGTGGTGGGTGCTGCCCCCCCCCACCATTGCCCATCCTCGGAGCCTCTGCCCCGGCTTGGGAGGAGGAACTGGGCATGCCGGAGACCAGGAGCCGCTCCCTGAAGCCGAAGTTGTGCCACCAGCCGTCCCCGCACGGGCTGGGAGAGCTGCCACCCGCTGCAGCCGACATCGAGAAGGCAGCGGGGAGCCCTGTCCTGGCTGCCCCGTGCTGGTGGTCGGCTGGGGACTGGGGGGCTTGGAGAGGGTGGTCAACCCGGGGTGGGCTGCTCTGCTTGGCGAGTGCTTTAGCAAGCTGCCGGCGGTGACAAGGCAAAGGGGACACGGTCCCACCGATGCGCTGGTCCTCGTCCTTCCCCAGCCACAAGACAACGGTGTAAGCCCGATGTCCAGACCGTGGCAGAGGACTCGCCCCCGTTTCTGCTGTTTCTTCCCCCAAAGCCGGGTGGAGGCAGCGCGTGGGCAGGGTCCACGGTCCCTCCTAGTGCAAACCCCGCTGGGGGACGGAGAGATGACAGCAGGTTCCTGCCACCGCTTTCCCTCCCCAGGTCGGACGCTGGTGGAGGCTCGAGCATCGCCGGGTGCCAGAGCACCGCAGGGGAAGAGGGGATGGAAGGAGGGACCATTTCGGACAGAAACAACCTACCATCCTCGTTCACCAGTCACTAACCGAGGGAGAAGGGGAGAAAAAGTCCAGCTCTCAGGTTTTTGCTTCTCGTGTCGCGGGATGTCCCCCGCGGCAGGGGTCGGACAGTCACCGGGGCTGCGGCGCTGGGCAGTGGGGAGCAGGAGGGACGCGCCGTCAGCAACAGGTTGTCGCACCAAGGAAACCCTTTTGCTTTGTGGAAGTGCCTTTAAAAACCAGGTTAACGCCGAAGGTCACCTTGGGGAGGTGGGAGAGCCGTCGCTTGGTCTCTGGCCAGGAGGGTGGGAAGGGTTTGCCCCTCGGTGGGGAGGAGGAAGGGGTCCTTAGGACAAGTCTTCCACCGGCAGCTCTTCCTCCAGGTCCCTGTCGTCAGGAATCGTCACATTTTGGTTGGTGGTGGCCATCAGCGAGACGGGTCTGCTGTCATCCTCTGCCTCAGCTGGTTCCTCCTTCACGTGCACTGGATGGCTGCAGGGACGAGAAGCCTTCAGCCTCAGGGAGCCGCTCCCACTGCCCGCAACCCCACAAAACTCTCAGCCCAACATCCCCCAGGGGACAGGAGCCGTGGGAGGCAAAAAGCAGCTCCCGGTGCCCGATGTGCCACCACCCCTCAGCTCCAGACCCTCCAGCAGCCCAGTGCCACCCACCATCACCATCACCATCACCATCACCATCACCATCACCATCACCCCCTCGCCCGCGGCCAGGCTGACCTGTACTGCTGCGGGGACAGGCGCGGGCTGTTGCTGCCGTTGCTGTTGACCTGCTCCACGGTGCTGCTCACGTCGTCGTGGCCCACGTGCAGCATGCCGCTGGCCGAGCTGGTGTTGATCATGGTGGGGCTGTTCAGCAGCGGGAAGCTGCTCTCCGCCAGCGCAGCCTGAAACAGAAACACACGGTGGCTCGAGGCACGGAGGATGCGATGGGAAACCGGACGAGGGGTAATGGATTTAAACTGGAAGAGGGGAGATTGAGATGAGATCTTGGGAAGAAATGTTTCCCTGTGTGGGGGGTGAGGCAGTGGCCCAGGTTGCCCAGAGAAGCTGTGGATGCCCCATCCCTGGAGGGGTTCAAGGCCAGGCTGGATGAGGCTTTGGGCAACCTGGGCTAGTGGGAGGTGTCCCTGCCCGAGGCAGGGGGTGGAACTGGCTTTGAGGTCCTTTCCGATCCAAACCATCCTGTGATTCCATGATTCTGTGACTGTGGAGTGGTGAAGATTTAATTCTCCTGCATCCCTGCCAGGGGCGGGACTGGGTCCTTACCTGGTAGCTTGCATTAAGTGCTCCATAACCGAGTCCTGAAATCATGTTTTTGACTAAAGTCGGACTCCTGCAGAAAGAGAGAAAGCAGATCGATGCACGGCTGAGCACTCCCAGCCCGGGGACAGGGGGTGGCAGTGGAGGAGGGTGTCCTGTGGGAAAGGAGGACCCACCCTGTCATCTTTGGTGGCCTTCGCTTTTGGTACTCATGCTCGTCGACGGTCCAGACGGCTCCCTTGACGTTCTCCACGCGCACGAAGCACTTGTGCAGGCTCAGGTTGTGGCGGACGGCGTTCTGCAGGCAGAGCAGGCAGGAGAGCTCAGCGCCACGGCCCTCATCCCTCCTCTTCCTCCCCATCCTCCTCCTCACCCAGCTCCTGCAGGTCCCCATGGCGCCGGGCTGCCCCAAACGCTCTGCAAAGCCACCCAGGGATGCTGCAAACGCTGGCTCACCCCATCAGCACCCAGGGGATTTAGGAACCACATGTGGGGGACAACCCCAGCCGTGGCCAGACGGCGAGGACGATGGGGACAGGGTGGGACAAGGGACAAGGACCCGGGAGCAGAGCCACCCTCTCCACCGCAGCTCCGTCAGTGATGCTTGGCAAAGCTGGCTAATCTCTTCCTTTCTTTTTCTTCCCCCCTCCCTCCCTTTTTTGGCCCTTTCCCTCCCTTTCTTCTTTACATCAACCATCTTTACATTTCTAAATGTAAAATAAAGAGACACACACGTAGGCAGACAGCGCAGCCCCGAGAGATACCAGCTCCCTTTTCCCCTTCCAACTCCCTGCCATTTGCTACTGCCCCTATTTCATTACCAATTTTAATTTGCCTCTAATTAAATCCTGTGTATTTTTCCGACTCACTTGCTAATCCATGAGGGAGGCAGGAGGCTGGAGTGGAATCTCTCCGAGCTATAATTACAAAGGGCCTAATCACGCCGGGGCTCTGCCTTTGAATAAATTTCCTTGCATTAAGGTTCTCAGATTCTCTGCCTTGCAAATGAGAATGACCCCAATTTCAGGAAGTTGGCCTCGGAGGGTTTTTTTTTTTATATATTTTTTTTTTATTTCGAGTCCTGATTCGTGATGAGAGACTAATTCGTTACGCTAAAACATTAACAGCAATTTAAAAGGTCGAACGGGGGCTGTATAAACAAAGGAACCGGCCAACACAACAAGGCAAAAGGAGACACAAGGACTGAACCCCCCCGCGCTGGGAAGTGTTAGAGTTCCCAGAAACTCATCAAATTGCACCGTCGTCCCTTTTTCTTTTTCATTTAAGGACAAAACCAAACAAAGCTGGGTTCCTTCCCTCGTCATCCATCCATCCTTCCATCCATCCATCCATCCATCCATCCATCCTCCGGCCACTGCCCTGCACCCGCTGCTTGCCCCAGCATCCCCAGCCGTGCCACCATGGCTGTGCCACGAGCTGGGTGGCACGGTGGCAGGCAGCGGGGACAGGCAGGCTCCTGCTCCTCTCACCGTTTGGCAGAGCCAGCCCCAAGGGGACACTTTGCAAGCGGCTCCCCGGCTCCCACTTTCTGGGGCAGGAAATGCAGGCGCCATCGGTGCTGTTCGATGGGATTTTTTGGGGGAATTGGGAACCCATGGGTCGCACTGGGTACCTGCTGGTTGGCAGCCAACCTGCCTCCTGGGGTGACGCTCGGTGCGGTGCAGAGCCAGGTCCCTGCATCCCAGCCCCGTGCCATCGCTGCTCTCACCCGAAGGGACACACCCTGCCCAGGGGCTGAGGCATCCCTCATCCTCAAACCCCGTGCCGGCATCACCCAGAGAGAAGGGTCCAGCCCCACGAACACAGTCATCCTGTGGAGCTGGAAATCCAAGGGGGACCCCAGAAACCTCTGTGCTCCCAGGCCAGCAAGGGTGCAGGATGAGCCCCCGGCCCCCGCTCTGTCCTTACACCATCTCTGCAAACACCCCGCTCCCCTGGTCTGGGGCTGGGTCCCGTTGCTGCCCTTGAACCCCTGTCCCTTGGCCAGCAAACACAGGACTTCCCCTCGCCGGGGCCGGATCCTGCGCCCCGCTCCCCTTCCTCCTTCCTGCGCCCGCAGGGACGCCTCGCCCAGAGCCAGCCCTGATGAAAGGCAGAAGCGTGGCAAAGCCGAAACCCTTCCTGTGCGACACAGCCCCAGCCCGGCAGCACCCACAGCCCCCCTCTCCCCCCGTGACACCCCTCTGCCTCCAGGCACGTGTTTGCAAAGGCAAAAGTGGAGATGAAATAAATCCTGGCAGCGGGCAGGATGCAGTTCAGCATCACTGGAGCCTGGGATGCTGGGTGCTGGGCAGGGTGGCAGCCCCAGGACATGAGGAGGTGCCAAGCGAGACCCCCCCCAGCACAGGAACGCTCCCACCCGGTGCCCAGGGGGGTCCCTGCCTCATCCTAACGTGGCTTTTGTATTTCGACAGAGTATTTGTTCAGTGCCAGACCTGGCTGCTCTGTTTGCTTCTCATCTTTGTCTTTTCTAATGATGTTTGCTTTATGCCCCCAGCCCCACTCTCGGTGCTGGGGGTCTCCCCGTGGGCCCCCACGCTGCACCACAGCTCTGCCGTGGGGATGGGGCACCCACCTTGGCCCCCAGCACCCCTGCCCCATCCTGGGGGGCAGCTACGGTGGGAGACGAAGGAGAAGCTGCAGCAGAAATGGAGGTTTTCTGCAGAGTGGAAATACATTATTTTTTCCTGCTTGTCCCCCTCCATCCAAAGGAGCCCAGCCTTGGACACTGAAATTTGTGAATCATCCCCCCCTCGGTTCTTTTTAATCCCCTTCCATCCCCTTTGCTGGTGGAACAGGAAAAAATAAAGAGCAGCACAACGGGAAGCAGAAGGGGTGGGGGATGCCCCTCTCCGAGACATCTGCTCTTAGGTAACACAGGGTACGGGGGAGCTGCAAAAAAACCCTCAAAAACCCCCGAACATTTATTCCTTTCAGTTAATAAAAGAGAAGGAAAAAGGCATTTTCACCTGCCACTATCCCGTTCTGCAGATGGAGAAACTGAGGCACGGAGCAGGTAAAGGGCTGCCCCACGGCGAGCCACAGTCCTGGGAGCTGCGCTGGCCACACCGGGCTCTCTGCCCCAGTGCTCCCCATCACTCCCCACCCTCTCCCCAAACTGGGGGGTGTCCCCAGGGGCTCGGTGGGGCAGTGGCTGCAGCCAGCGATGCTCCCAGTGATGCTCCCAGCTCTGCTCCCTCCTGCAGTGCCGCGCGCGTGCCGTGAGGGGGACTCCAGACCGACGCAGGGACAGCACCAAAACCAGCCCGGGGACCTCTGACCACTGCTGTCCCGCTCCTGCCCATCGCCACGCTCCCCACTCGGGTGCAGAACCCCGGGGAGACGCTGGGGATGGGTTCTGCCGAAGCCCGGGGCTGCCCGTTGTGCTTTGGAGCCAAACCCTTGTTTTTTCACCCCAAGTTTGCTGCGAGAAGCAAACCCGTTTGCGGCCAGCTCCGATCTGCAGCAGCGACACACGGGGGCCCCGGGCTCCAGGATAACTGATTCCTCCTTCGCCCTTTCAAAACGCACCATTCGGATTTTTGAAGCGTTAGTTTCCCTCTGCCACTTCGCGCTGCCCGCAGCAGGAGGAAGCTGGGACTCAGTAAATACCCGCAGCAGGAAACAACAAATAAATCTTCCCTGGTCGGGACAATAACTGCTCCAGCTCACAACCACCACTTCCCTCCGAGATGTGTTTTCTCCATTCTTAATTTCTAAATAACCAAGGGGGGAGCAGCCCCGACGCCAGCGCGCTGCCCCGTGAAGTTGCCCCAAAATTCACACCCGTCACCCCAGGCTGGTGACAAACGGCTCCTTGGTGACACAAACTCTGAACACCTGCCCGTACGGTGCCGTGCACTGGGTGGGGGGAGCCGACGGGTACCCTCTCGGGGTCTTGCAGCAGGGCCAGCTCACCAATGGTCCCCCCCAGGCACCACTGCTCTCCCTCCATCCCCACGGACCAGCTCCCGCATCCCCAGCCACCAACTCGGCCACCGCATCTCGTTGCGTGCCACCCGCCCCCGGGTTATCATTAACCTTATTTGCTATTTCCAGTGTCTCGCTCTTGTCTCTGCCCTTCTTTTCTCTCCCCCTTCTCCCAGGTTTCTACACCGTGCCCCCCTGCCATATCCTACCGCACGGACGATGTGTCCCCAGAGACCAGGGATGCATTTTGGGGTGAAAAAACATGGGATTCATCCACTAAACAACTTCCTGCACCATCTCGGAGGTGTGCAAAGAACTGGTCCTTTAGCACAGGTGCCCATATAGGCTGGAGCATCTCCCGCAGCAGGCAGCCCCGGGTGGGACGGGGTGAGCCCCTGGTGGGATGGGGTGAGCCCCGGGTGGGATGGGGTGAGCCCCTGGTGGGACGGGGTGAGCCCCTGGTGGGACGGGGTGAGCCCCGGGTGGGATGGGGTGAGCCCCGGGTGGGATGGGGTGAGCCCCTGGTGGGATGGGGTGAGCTGGGCTGCTCTCACCTTCCAGGTCGCTGTGTTCCTCCGGAAGTAGGCGAACATCCGCGTGAACCAGTTATAGATTTCGTTCAAGGTTAGCTGCCTGTCGGGGGTCTCCAGGATGGCCTGGGAAACCACAGAGGGGACAAGAGCATCACTTGTGACACCCCAGTAGGGCTTGATGCCCGTCCCGCAGTGAGGCACAAGGGGCAGAAATGGGGGTTCAGAGCCGAACCCCACAGCGGGGGGAGCCACCCACCTGCCGGATGAGCGAGGCGTACGTGAAGGGCGGCCGGACGTCCGCGTTTTTGTAAAACTCGTGATTCTGTGCAAGTTCTGGAGAGGGGGACAAAAAAATGCAGGAGGGTTTGGGGTGAAAGAAGCCAACTTTGGGACCCGGGAACTGCGCGACGGAGGGTGCTGAGCCCCATCCCGGAGCTCACCTGAAGATATCGGGGTGCAGAACTTCTCGGAGTTTCTCCTGCGGATGGGCCCCACATTGTGTAAAGTGGAAGAGCTGATGACGGAGGGGCCCTGCCGCAGGGGGGTGATGGGCGCCGTGGCGGAGGTGGGGGGATGAGGTAAGCCGTCGGGGAACGTGTCGGAAGTGCTCTTGGAGAGGGTGGCACTGGAGACCAGGTTCAGCTGCAGGGACAGGCAGGAGGGAGGGCAGGTGGTTGGGATCTGGCGTGGGGAAATCAGGGGCTGGGAGAGCTCCCCCGGCACGCCGGCAGCTCATCAGGGCTGAGCCCCATCACGCTGCAAAGGCGGCAGCCAAGGGCTTGCAGCGGGGAGGCTGGCTGGGATCGGAGGGATGGGATGCAACCGCAGGAGAGGGTGCACCCATGGGATGGGACGCAGCTGCGGGATGGGATGCAACCGTGGGATGGGATGGGATGCACCCATGGGACGGGATGCAACCGTGGGACGGGATGCAACCGTGGGATGGGATGCAACCGTGGGATGGGATGCAACCACAGGAGAGGATGCAACCATGGGACGGGACGCAACCATGGGACGGGACGCAACCATGGGACGGGACGCAACCATGGGACGGGACGCAACCATGGGACGGGATGCATCCACATGTCCGAGCCCATGGAGCAGCACAACACAGTGACACAGGCTGTTTCACTCCTCTCTGATGCCTTGCACCAGCACAAGGGACCAGGCTACACATGCCCGTCCCGGGGAGCCCATCCCGCCTGGGCTGCACAGGGCCATGGTGGCAGGGAGGGGACAGCAGTGAGTGGCGAGGGGAAAAGGGAGGAGAGGGGATGGCTTCAGGGACATAGAAGGACAGGAGGAGCACGCACGCTTACAGGTTGGCTGAAAGGCTTTGGCTCCGAAGGTCTCATGTGAAGATGGGCCATCATTGCCTGGAGACGCTCGCTCTCCTTCGCCAGCTGCGGGAGAAAAGTAGCAGAAGGTTGACAGTGAGGCGGTGCCGGCTGTCACCGCAGAGGTGCCCCTGGCCCTGAGGAGCTGCCCGCCGAGCCCCCTGCCCTGCCTGCACGCAGGCAGCATCCTCCAGCATCCCCACAGGAGCTCCCTCCTGCATGAGGATCGTGGTGCTGTGTGGGGCTGCAGCACCCATGGTGGGGGGCACAGGAGCTGCTGCTGCTGCTCCAGCTCCATGTGTCCAGCCAGATGAAAAATCTACGGTGGAACGGAGTCGTTTCTCATGCCTTCAGGCTGCCATCCACCAGCACAGCCCCGTCCTGGCCACCCATCTCCTTCCCGGGTGCTCCAGTGCCTGTGCCCCAGCCCCCGTCCCCTTCGCCCTCCTCCAGCCTCTGCTGCCTCCTGCTCACCAGCAGCTCCTGTCCCTCCACCCATCCCTCTGTCCGTCCATCCATCCACCCGGACGTGCAACATCGCTTTAATTGCGCGCTCCCGCCTGTTTACTCCCCGGAGTGCGGAGAAGGGTGAAATAATCACTCTGGCACCAGGAGAGATTTTGAGCCCGGCGGAGGCGATGGGATCTGACACCCGCTCTCTTCCCGTCACCTTCCCTTTCTGCCACGACCCCTCAAGCTCAGGGCTCGGCTGCGTCCCTGTGTGCCACCATCTCCCCCCACCCACGCCCCCTCCCCGGGCAGGCGGTGCAGCTGGGAGTCAGGCGAGGAAGGAGTTAAAGGCAGGAGCCTGAGCGGAGTTTGCTGCAAGTTTGGAGCAGCTCGGATGCTTTCGCGCTGTCGTGGAGCTCATTAGAGCTGACAGGTCTCCCCTCGTGATGCAGACGCTCTCCACCGCACAGCGGGAGCTCCGCGCTGAAAACTTTATAATTGGTAGCTCTGGTGGCAGGTTCTCCTCTC
>WKFP01013868.1:150090-162982 GCA_011057875.1 Pterocles orientalis
TGATGGGCGCCGTGGCGGAGGTGGGGGGATGAGGTAAGCCGTCGGGGAACGTGTCGGAAGTGCTCTTGGAGAGGGTGGCACTGGAGACCAGGTTCAGCTGCAGGGACAGGCAGGAGGGAGGGCAGGCGGTTGGGATCTGGCATGGGGAAATCAGGGGCTGGGAGAGCTCCCCCGGCACGCCGGCAGCTCATCAGGGCTGAGCCCCATCACGCTGCAAAGGCGGCAGCCAAGGGCTTGCAGCGGGGAGGCTGGCTGGGATCGGAGGGATGGGATGCAACCGCAAGAGAGGGTGCACCCATGGGATGGGACGCAGCTGCGGGATGGGATGCAACCGTGGGATGGGATGGGATACACCCATGGGACGGGATGCAACCGTGGGACGGGATGCAACCGTGGGACGGGATGCAACCACAGGAGAGGATGCAACCATGGGACGGGACGCAACCATGGGACGGGATGCATCCACATCTCCGAGCCCATGGAGCAGCACAACACAGTGACACAGGCTGTTTCACTCCTCTCTGATGCCTTGCACCAGCACAAGGGACCAGGCTACATATGCCCATCCTGGGGAGCCCATCCCACCAGGGCTGCACAGGGCCATGGTGGCAGGGAAGGGACGGCAGTCAGTGGCGAGGGGAAAAGGGAGGAGAGAGGATGGCTGCAGGGACATAGAAGGACAGGAGGAGCACGCACGCTTACAGGTTGGCTGAAAGGCTTTGGCTCTGAAGGTCTCATGTGAAGATGGGCCATCATTGCCTGGAGACGCTCGCTCTCCTTCGCCAGCTGCAGGAGAAAAGTAGCAGAAGGTTGACAGTGAGGCGGTGCTGGCTGTCACCGCAGAGGTGCCCCTGGCCCTGAGGAGCTGCCCGCCGAGTCCCCTGCCCTGCCTGCACGCAGGCAGCATCCTCCAGCATCCCCGCAGGAGCTCCCTCCTGCATGAGGATCGTGGTGCTGTGTGGGGCTGCACCACCCATGGCGGGGGGCACAGGAGCTGCTGCTGCTGCTCCAGCTCCATGTGTCCAGCCAGATGAAAAATCTACGGTGGAACGGAGTCGTTTCTCATGCCTTCAGGCTGCCACCCGCCAGCACAGCCCCGTCCTGGCCACCCATCTCCTTCCCGGGTGCTCCAGTGCCTGTGCCCCAGCCCCCATCCCCTTCGCCCTCCTCCAGCCTCTGCTGCCTCCTGCTCACCAGCAGCTCCTGTCCCTCCACCCATCCCTCTGTCCGTCCATCCATCCACCCGGACGTGCAACATCGCTTTAATTGCGCGCTCCCGCCTGTTTACTCCCCGGAGTGCGGAGAAGGGTGAAATAATCACTCTGGCACCAGGAGAGATTTTGAGCCCTGCGGAGGCGATGGGATCTGACACCCGCTCTCTTCCCGTCACCTTCCCTTTCTGCCACGACCCCTCAAGCTCAGGGCTCGGCTGCATCCCTGTGTGCCACCATCTCCCCCCCACCCACGCCCCCTCCCCGGGCAGGCGGTGCAGCTGGGAGTCAGGTGAGGAAGGAGTTAAAGGCAGGAGCCTGAGCGGAGTTTGCTGCAAGTTTGGAGCAGCTCGGATGCTTTTGCGCTGTCGTGGAGCTCATTAGAGCTGACAGGTCTCCCCTCGTGATGCAGACGCTCTCCACCGCACAGCGGGAGCTCCGCGCTGAAAACTTTATAATTGGTAGCTCTGGTGGCAGGTTCTCCTCTCTGCACATGCAGCTTTCTGCTCGCCCTTCAGCTTTTTCTTTTTTTTCCCCTTTTCCTCCCCTCTTTAAGCCCCAGTAATTGCTTTCAACCTCCCGCTTTAGCGAGGGCTGGGGAGACGGATGCGATCGCACAGCTTTGCCCAGGCGGCTTCGCAACCTCCCCGCCCAGAAGGTTTTGCTGCGTCCCCCCGACCCTGCAGCCCCCGTTATCATCACTCTGGGTGGAGGCTGCCAAAGCTGCCCCCCAGGGCTGGCATCCCCCACGACGGTACCCATCACCGTGCTCTGCGCTGGGCACAGCTGCTCCGAGCTCCTGCCAGCCCCTGGCCGAACAGCCGGGCACCCAGGCAGCGACAAGCCTTGGGGGTCTTGGCGAGCAACCCTCCGACAGAGACCCTGCCCCGTCCTGCTTTCAAGTCCCAAGATGCAAACCCTCCGTTTCCTCCCGCTTTCCCCTCTCCCTTCTCTATTAACCGAATTACGCACGACACATCGGGGAGTTGCAGATGCTGGGAAAGGCGCTATTTAAAGAACTGCCTTTCCAAAAATAGCACCCTGAAGTTGGCCTCCAAAGACCATGTTCAGGCACCAAAATAAGTGGCCTCATTTCCAAAGAGCCCAGCAGCCCTGTGGCTCTCGCTGCGGTGGCACGGCTGGGCACGAGGGCTGGGGCACAGCCCAGATCCCACCGGAGGGCACACACCCCCCTGACACCACGCGCCTTCCACATCCGTGGCATCTCTTTTTACCCCCAGGGACACTTTGAGCGGGAGGGATGGCTTGTCCCTTTCTCCAGCCCCAACATAATCACGCAGGGATGCTGGTATCAGAGGGGGAACCAGTTTGAGGGTCCCCCAGGTCTTGACCTCCAGCAGGATGTGGCCCAGGGGCAGCACTCCTATTTGGGAAGGATGCTGAAAATGAGTCCCCGGGGTAGCTGGGTACCACACTATGGTCCCCAACCCTGCTAACCCCCTCCTGCAGAGAGCAGCGAGACACGGCGCGCAGAGCTGGAAAGCAAACAGCTTTTTAAACCCGTGTCCTTCGGGGCGGGGGTGACACCCACCTGGATCTCCAGCTGCTGTACCACTTGCATCTGGACTCGACACTGGGCCGTGCTTCGGTCGTCAAGTGCATGTTCTGTGTTGAGGTGTCTGGGGAGGAGAACACGGGGGTTTACGCCTGGACGTGCCCAAAACGCGGCCCCTCCACCGGAGCCACACCTGGGATCAGCCTCGACCTGCAAACCGCCTGCACTGCAGCAACGCCCGGGGATGCCGGCGAGGCGCTCCCCGTGCCGGGGATGCTCCAGCTCTGCTGCCCCAAGCAGGACGAGCAGAAGGGAAACTGAGGCAGGAAGGCAGCCAAGCAAACTGGGCTGTGTCCTCTCCCCAAACCAGGGCTGGAGGGCGGCTGTAGGCAACCAGCCCTGCCCGTGGCAGCCCTGCGGGGTTTAGGAGTAGCCAGCGGTTGATGGAAAGTCCCTGAGAAGGGCTGGGGGCAGGAGGTGCCTGGGAGGACCTGAGGAGCTGGTCTCCAGGACAAAGGCAGCATTATGAAGGTTTACTGACACCCTCTAAAGGAAACCCCCAAAGGCAGAAGGTGACATTTCCAGGATGCTCCCCATCCCACCACTTTTCTGCCTTACATTTATAAGGCATTTTCTGTTTATAAAGCGCAAGGACGCTTGATCCTCACCACCCTCCCTCCTTCTTGGGGAGGGGAAGGGATCCCCGTGATGGGGACACTGCTGCAGAGCCAGGGACACCCAGAGCCATCACCTTGGGGGTGTCCTTGGCCCTGGAACCAGCAAAGCAGCAGCCTGGGACGCACCCAGCCCCGAGGATGTCCCATGTCCTTGCTGGGGTGGGTGCAAACCCAAGGGGGGTCCTCACCGGAGGCGTGGGACAGGTCGGAGGGGGGACAGCAGGGCAAACTGTGCCAGGGCCACCCCAGGAACACCCCGAAAGGTGGAATTCTGAGGCTGGGAAACACCCAGGCGTCCCAGCGCTGTGGGTCGATGCTCTGCAGGACCAAGACAGAGATATTTCTGGTGGGACATCCCAGGAGAAGGTGCCTCAGGAGTATCCACCCTGGGTCCGGGTGCAGAAGACGGCAGGAGCCTCACCTGGCTGTTTGTGAGAGACTTCCAGCCCCAGCTTGCAAAAACAAGTTAGGTAACCGGGACCAGCTGCCAAGCCCGTGTGTGAGCAAACCCCGCTGGTGTCTCAGCCCCGCTCCGGGCTGCAGCCGGACCGAGCCCCCCGCTCCACTCCCCGCACGGCAGACCAAGGGCTGTTTCTCCAGGGAAAAAGCTAGGGAAAGGCTAGGCTGTGCTGAGTGGGAACGGAGACATCTCCCACCCACCCTCCCAGGCTTTTATAAACTACTGCTAAAGGACGGGCTGCCCCTTTCCACCCCACTCCACCGAGGTGATGCTCAGAGGAGGCTCGAAGCCAGTGCCTGGACCCAAAGCGCTGCAGCTGGGCTCAGCTTTTGGGAGATGGAAGTTTTCTGTCTGTCTGTCCCTGACATGTGCTCATGTTGGCAGAGGGTTTCTGTCCAGAAACCCTTCACTAGTGCCGTCGGGGAGGCTGCCCCTGTGGAAGCTTGCTCCTGCAAGCCGCAGGTATGCTCAGGGGGGCAGGCAGGTGGGATGCAGGGACCCCACAGCCCCAGCCATCCCCTGCCAACCCCAGCTCCAGCCTCCAACCCAGAGCTTGCTCATCTGCCCCGTGCCATGGAAACATGCCTGGAGAGGCAGGAGGAGATGCCTTATCTGGGTTCACCCCGTGAGTCAGAGGCAGAGGAAGGAGGACGCGGGAGCCTGACTCATTCACTCACCCTGTTGCCACCAGGCAAAGCTCCTCCAGCCCCCCCAGATTGCTTTTGCACCTCCTCATCCTCCTGTGCAAGGCCCCTGCCCAGCTCCTGCCCTGGGAATGAGGATGCTGGTGTGGTCCGAGGGATGCTGCCACTGGAGCCAGCCCTGAGTGTGTGGCAGGGGACAGCATTGGTTTGTAAAACCCGAAATCTCGCCGATGGAGAGCGAAGTGCGTGCTGGTGCATCTCGGCCGCGCCGAGCAGACAGCCAGAGAGGTGGGGGGGGAAGGAGCAAGAGCAAGCCCGTCAGTTCCTTCTGATGTCTTTGCTAAAAATCCCGGCTACAAAGAGATCTAATTGCAAATGAACTAATTAAGTAAACCTCTGACGAAGCGTGAAAACAATTTGTTTGACCCTGACGCTAGCAGAGGGCTCTTCGACAGCAGAGTTAATCAGTCAGTGCCGGAGCCCATGCGGTGTCAGTGGGCTGCTCCCTCCCCTGCTCTCGCCCCCCAGGAGGGAAGCTGCAAACCCCCCTCGCCTGCTGCCGGCTCCTGGCCCCTGCCTTGGGTCTTTTCTTCTCTAGCAACAACCCCTGGGGTGTTTTCTCCTTTTGCATGGGGCCCTGGGCACACAGGTCTTGGGGGTGTCCGGATTTATCTCTGGGGTATCCCCCTCCGCCACTCTGGGGTGTCCCAGCGTGGGCTCTCCCCTCCTCCGGGAAAACCTCCTGGAAAACAGGGAGCACTTACTTGACAAACTGCCCCAAGTCCTCGCAGAGGGTTTCGCAGCCAGGCCACTTGCACTCTCCGTGGCCATAGAGCGGGTGGGAGCTGGGGGTCTCTTCGTGGGAAGAGCTGTAGGAGAGGGAAAGGGACCGTTGGACGGGGCCACCGCCATGCTCCAGCATTCCCCTGCTCTTAGGGACACGCCAGAAACCCCGCAGCGATGTCTCCCTGCCCTCCATGGGCACACGGACGCGGTGAAACAGCAACAGGAGTTATTTATGGGGTGGGCAGGAACATCCCCCAAGCCACCCTGACCCCCTGGGTGATGGATCCCAGCCCCTTCCACCTCTCCGGGGGTAAAAGCACAAAATTTTGGGGCTCAACCCAGCTCTACCTGTCCCTTCTCGGCGTGTGCATGGTGCTCTGTCCATTGGGCAGAGGGTGATGGGAAATGGGAGGCGAGACCTTGGCGGCTGAAAACGAGGTAGAGTTGGAGGTGTTGGTGGTGAGGTCCAGACCCTCTTGCTTAATGCTGTCCTCGACGGGCTGGGCGGCCGTGACCTCCTTCCAGAGCTGCTGGAGGTCCGAGGGGCACACAGCTACGGCACGGGGAGAAAGCACCCGCTGTCAGCGGGGGGACGGAGCAGCACCCACCGGCACCCACGCACCCGGCTGGCTGGGGACCCCGTGGGATCCCTCCCTGGGGTCAGCCCAGCGCAGACCACGCACCGGGAAATCCGCCCGGAGTCAGGCACAGCCCCGTGCCAGCAGCTGGGAGCTGCACGGCCCCATCGGGAACCCCAAAACAAGGTGCCCACAGCACCCAGGGACCCTGCAGAGCTGCTCCTAGAGGGCAGGAGACGCCAGCACCCCAACACCCCTCTGCAAGAGGCAGCTGGGGGCTCAATCCTGCACACAACCAGCTCAAACTCTCCCGAGCTGCTCCAGCCGTGAATGCAATCAGCCCCCAAAGTTTAGACGGGCGCATCAGGAAAAGCATCGCCCCCAGCCCGCTCCCTGACCCATTCCCAGCCCTCCCTTGGTGCAGGGAGAAGCCACAGCCATGGGGACCCCTCAATGCACCGCCCCACCACCCCAGGTAGGGATCCTTACCTTGGGGCAGGGTCTGCAGGGGCACGGAGCCCTGTCCCGGCGGGAGGCTCACCAGTCCCTGGCGCTGCAGGTTTAACAGGTGCTGCTGCTGGAGCTGCTGCATCTGCAGGAGCTGCTGCTGGAAGGCCAGCTGCTTGTTCCCTAACGGCTGCCGGGAGACAAAAGGGAGAAATCAAAAGCAGCGTGTTATTTCCAGCCTCGCAGCAGAAGCCTGGCAGGGGAGGCAGGGACCCGGCGGTGGCAGCCAGGGATGCCCGCGGCGGTGGCACCGCGGCCGTGCGTGCCTCCGTCCTGCTGCTGGGGCTGCTCAGCTTGTGGCTGAGCCGGACGGAGGCTTTGATCTGTCGGAAGAGGAGGGGAAGAAAAGGAAAGGGGAAGGGAAAAATAAAGCACTGAAAAGAGGGAGTGAGCAGAGCGAGGAGCAGAGACCCAGCTCTGCCTGCGAGAAGGGTGAACCCACAAAACCCAGCTGCGCGGTCCCAGGCGGGGAAGCTGAGCCACTGGGCGAGTTCCCACTGAGCATCACCAAAGAAAAGGGGGGTCCCAGCACCAAAAAGGCGTCCTAAGACAGCTCAGGTGCGTAACATCATCCTTTAAGCAGGGAAACGGTCCCTATTTGCCAAAAATGACCATTATGAGAACCTTCTTGGTGGGGGGCAGAAAACAGTCATCCCCAGGGGAGCTCTCCCAGCCCCCAGGAATCAGCACGAGTGCCCCCACCCCAGCCAGAGGCACCTCCCAGGTAGGCGACTCTTCCCCCCATCCCCAGGAGCCGGCCACGCTGTGACTGGTACAGCCAGCCCTAAACTAGTTAGGCAGGACGGGTCCCTGGGGAGGCACCAAGAAATCCATGAGAATTAACTGAAGGGGAGAGAATTCAATTAGGGAAGGGGACAGGCAGCTGCTAATCCGAGCCAGCCAGGAGAAGGGAGCTGCCCCGGGCCTGCCCGGCCTCATTAGTGGGGCAGGCATCTCCGTAACCCCTTGAACCCCTCTGTTTGCACAGACGTTGTTTGCAGGTTGCGTGGAGCCGGGCTGGCAGGCGGCACAAGCTGCGCTGAACAGCCCCAGCAGAGCCCAGCCCCTCCGTGGCAGCTCCGTTATCCCGAGCAAGAAAAGTTGGGGTCCCTCTTGGTACAGCAAGCCCCTGCCTTGGCAAAATCATCCATCATCATCATCACCATCATCAGACAAGGCTGTGTTACGGTGCCCCCCCCCGATCTCGCTGCGCTCCTGAGTGGGGGCACTTTGCAGCCCCATTGCTGGACCCAAAAAGAAGTATTTTCATGTCTATGTTCTTACTGATGAGCACAAGAGCTTTGCAACATGAAATATTATTTTTTTTCCCCTTCTGGCTGGATCTGAGCATCGTGGGGGTTCAGCAGCGGGGACCCCAGGGACCCGGCACAGCCCAACATGCTCTTGATGATCCCTGAGGCTGCACCTCTGCTCAACAGCGATCAGCAGACAGACTCCAGGGCAAACCCCGTTCACGGCTTAGTTTGGCATCAGCACGTGCTGCTGTACCCCAAGCAGCACCCCGGGTCTCGCAGGACACCGGGGGCCCCTGCAGATGCTGCTGCTGCTCCATTTGTGAACTGGAGGGCAAGGACGGGCTGCAGGCACTGCCCTGCAAAACCCCTGCGCTCTGCAACGTCAGGCACGACTGCGAGTCCTGTCCAGGACACATCGCCTGCCCTCGCAGCCCGGCTGGGCTCCCCCAAACCAGCCCCCCTGGAGCTGTGGCCGGGGGGGGTCAGACTCCCCCAAGCCCCTGGGGACCAGGCAGCCCTGACCCCCACGTGGTTCTGGCGAGGACGATCTGTCCATGCTGAACCTGCACCTTCACGGGCTTTAAATCCACGTGCACATCCTTCCAGCTCCATCAGACCCTGAGCACAGGGACCAGCCCTGGGAACACACATCCTGGTGCCCGGTGGATGCACAAACACCTGGACTAAGCCAAAACAAGGACCCGTTCTCCCTGGGGAGGCCAATTTTTCAGTCCCTAGAGAGCAACTGCTGCACAGCAGAGCCAACACACTGAACAGGCTCAAAACCACCCAGTGCGATGGGCGACGCGATGGATCCATGTGCACACACACCCACGGGCACCCACCAGCCCAGGGGCTCCGAGTCAAGAGTTTGCCCTGGAGAAGGCAGCGAGAGACGAAATTTCAGCTCCAGCATCACCCAAAACCTCTCTCCCCAGCCATCGTCCCGTGACCTGCGCTTGGCTCCTCTCCCCTTGGCACGGGGACCCCCCCAGCAAGCAGCAGAGGGGCTTCCTCTGTGTTCGGGCCAGATCCTGCCCCCACACTCCTCCATCCCGTCCCAGCGCCGGGGCTGGGGGTCTGGAGCGTCGCCCGCGCTCGGCGTACATTAGACGCAGCTGACTGGGTGCAGCTACCGGGGTAAGAGCCGCCGTCACTTTGATTTATGAGCACATCAGGAGGAGTTTCAGCATGACACGCGGGACTGACAGGAGCAGTTCATTAAGCTGACACCGAGGTTAGGCAGCAGGCAGCCCCCCCTGTGCCACCCCCCTTTGCTTGCCCCACCAGACTGGGGAGAGGGACAGCCCCCATCGTCGGCTTTGGGGGCACATGGAGACCCTCCAGCCTCACCCCTGGGGGACAGCAGGGTCTCTGCACCCAGGCGCTGCTTGTAGCAGCTTGGAGAGGCAAAGTGGCCGGGAAAATGCTGCTGGGGACTGGGGGTTCCACCCTGGAAAAGTCTCCAGGAGGGGCTGGGATGTGCTGCATCTCAGCCCCATCCCGGTGGGATGCACAGACACATGGATCAGCTCCTTGCTCGGCCCCTTCCTCACACCCCCCGCATCCTCCGGGACAGGATGCTGCCGACAGCCGCTTCCGACACGTTTCCATCCTCCGCGTTCCCTCTTTTCCTGCTCTGCTCTTCCCCACTCCTGGTGGGGGATCTCCAGCCGTGCCGCTCCTCCCGGGGAGATCTGAGCTCCACGAGAGGCTGCTGCTGGCTCCAGGCACCTTCCCGGCACGGCAGCGGCGGCACAAAGCCGTTCCCACCTGCTGATCCCCTCCACGCTCGCAGATGAGCAGCAGACTTACAATTACACCCAGGCGAGTCCTTGAAATCAAGCGGAGGGAAAGCAGACGGCTCTCGGTTTACAAACCTTGCAGCGGGGCTGTAATTAAATACTGCCGTGGATTTCCATGAAGGAGCCCATGCCGGCCAAGAGCGGCTCTGCGGTGGCATCCCAGACACGCCAGTTATTCCCTGTGCCATCGGGGGAAGCGACGGCATCGCCGTTCCCGGCAGGCACGGGCTGCTGCCGAACGCAGCCTTTATTAATAGCAGCTGCCCCAATTGATGGGGTGAAGCCGACCCCACAAAGCCCGGCTGGGGGTTTTGGGGAGGGGAAACACTATGACACCCATTCGTGGGAACCCTCTCGCTGTTTTTCCCACCTATGGGGTGGTGATGTCCCCGGGAGCTGGACACACACCCCTTTAGCAGCACCTAATGCCCCTTCTCAGACCTTCTTAGTGGATAAATTCCTCGTTTCCTCTGTACCATTTAATTAAAAGTCAACACGTGCTTTTTAAACCGGGAGCCCGCTAACCAAGCCTTTTGTTAGAGCTTAATTATATCCCCGTTTGTTGCTGCAATATAACATCCCCACGGCCAGGAGGCAAGTCCTTGAGGAAGCTCAGATTTATGCCTCCCCCATTCCTGGAGCACGAGCAGCTACTCCAGCTCCTGGAGATGGCTCCGATAAAGCCTGACCCCGCTCACGCTGCGTAAATACGCCAACATCCCACAATGAAAGCCCGGGTCAAAGTCTATTGAAGGCTCGAGTGGGTGCTGGCCTGACCCCGAGCCTCCTGAGCCGCCCCATTCCCCCAGTGCCGGCGGGTGCTTTGCTGGCGAGCCCATCCGAACACGCAGCCTGGGCTTAAATTCTTTCTTCCTCAAAAGAAAGCTGAATTTTTTAAGTGCTGAGAATGGATGAGTGTAAATCAGGGGTTTGGGATTTCAGGAGAGGAGATTGCAACTAACAGCCCCAGCATCCCATTCCTCTGCTTGCTACGGATGCTCGGCCAGGGACGTGGCTCCACGTCCCTCTGTGCCCAAGGAAGGATGCCTGATAGAGCGGGCAGTGATGCCAGACAGCCAGCAGCACGTGCAATGCTAAACACCCCCGTGCAGTACCATGTGCACCGAGCTGGGCAGAGAGAAGGGCAAAAATATATGAGAAAAAAGAGGGGAGCAGCGTTGTCTGCTGGTTGGGGTCAATCCCCAGCCCCCTGTGACCGGCACATCCCCAAAACCGAGCCCTGCTCATAGAGCCACAATGCCTCAGGGGGCATTACTAGGGAAAGGACAGCAAAACCTGATGTGTACATACGAGAGTGATGCAATCACAGCGGCATAAACACCTCTCTGCCTCCCCAGCAAAGTGCCCACCACTGCCAACCCGGTCAGCATCCGCTGCTGGAGCATCTCCCACTGGAAAAGCCCTTTGCCAGCATCGCTGCTGCTTCACGCAGCACTTGGGTTTTGCAGAACCACCGTTCCTGGCAGGAAAAGCCCTGGTTTGGGTTCCCACCCTGCCTGCTCACTTGCCAGGGTGCTGCTGTGCCAGCCTGAGCCCAGCTGTGCCGAGAGCCTGCCCAGCGCAGGGCTGGCACGTTGGGCAAGGGCTGAGCCGAGCCCCCTCTGCCCCCCACCACGAGGAGGATTTGGGGGCAACAACCTGCCAGCCTATGCCCGTCCCCATAGTTTCTAGATGCACCGACAAGGATGCGGCGCTGAGAACGACGCAGCTCAATGCACATGCCGGAAGGCAGATAGGGACGAGGAGGAACAACCCCTGGCAGCTGCCCCAGCACCACCCAGGAGCAGGATGCCCCTGTGTCCCGTCCCCGCTGGCTCCCACCCTGCTGGGATCCCCTCACGCCTGCTTTTGTGCTGGTGCCCCTTTTATTTGGAGCCGGATCTGACAGCCCAGAACCCACCCGGCATGAGCTCACCTCTTTGGGTTGCTGCTTTCCGGCTTGCTGCTGCGTCAGTAGCTGCAGGTGAAGCTGCTCCTGTTGCTTCTTGTAGTATTCCTGCAACTGGGAGGGAAGGGAGCAGCTCGGATCAGCAGTAGGAACACCCCGCTTGCATCCCCCTGCCCAGCACTACCCCCTGCCCAGCGCCGGGCTTTGCCGCAGCCGCGCCAGCTCCCGGCACCATGCCGCCTCTTGGCTGCGGGTTTAGAGGAAAAGCACCCAGCTGAAGGCATCCCGGCTGCAGAAAAAACCTTGGGCACACGCTCTGGAGGGCTCTGGATCCCCCCAGCGAGTAAAATCCCCAAACACCCCCGATGCCCAACCTGCTGGATTTTTCACGCTGACCGGTCGCCCTGGCGTTCTGCCACCGGCCGCTCCGGGAGCCTCCGCCTTGCCGGTCCCCAGGGAGGGGGGTCACAACCCCCCAGCTCAGTGATTCCTGTGTATCCTGAGGATTTAGCAGCTGTCCTGAAGGGGGGGTTTGTTTAATGGGGAGGATGTGAAACACCAGGAGGCGGGTGACCCCTTGAGAGAAGGGGTTTCAGGGACTCTGGCATGTACCCAATGTTTCAGCAGCAGACCAACCCCATTTTCAGCGCGGTGGGATCCCAAAACACCCTGGCAAGCACCGTGAGAGCCGGGGGGGCTGCTGGCTGGGTGGGAGCAGCCACGGCCCCTGGTCTGGTTGATGCAACCCCATGAGCACCAGGGGCTCAGCCCTGCGCCCCCCACCACGGGAAAGCGCAGGCAACCCGGCTCCTTGCAGCCCCCCAGTCCAAACCAGAGGGTTTTGCTGGGCCAGTAAAACAGAGGAAAACACCCCAGCCCCGCTGTGAGCCACCAGCGAGGGTCCCATCCTGCAGGAGGCACCACCGGGACCTGCCGGCGCTGACGCCAGCTCTCCCCCCGGCCCCTAAATAAACTGTCGGTGATGGATTTGCTGTGCGCAGGGGGGGGGGCAGAGGCACGGGGAGGTCAGCGAGACCCCACAGCCCCCTCCCAGCCGACCCGTACCCCTGCGCAGGGGCGACGGCGGCGGCTCAGGAATGCCCCTTTGGATGCCGGGAAGCCTTTATCAGCTCGGGGTTGACAGCGCTGACAGCAGCAACTTTGCTTTTTCTGTCGGGGAACAGGTTTGGAAAGGCTGGGTGTTTACCCGAAAGCCAATCAAAGCCAGGTCTCGGCAACACGGTCGAGCGCGGCTGCGGGAACATTGGGTCAGGGGTGAGAGGTGTGATGTTTGGTTTTCTTCTGGTGGAGAATGTGAGCTATTCCGGCCTGGGTTGTTTAATTTGCAGTCAAACGTGTTTCTTTATCCGGCTCCAAAGAGGCTCAGGGAGATGGACCCACCCAGGGTAGTGTTTACCCTTTGTTCTTTCCCTGGGGCCAACCTTGAATCCTTATCGGGCTGTTTGGAGTAAACAGGTACTGGAGGCAGGAGGAAGGGTGTGGAGGATGCTTGTGGGATTTCTCCTTCTCTCCCTCCTGCCAG
>WKFP01013869.1:0-22789 GCA_011057875.1 Pterocles orientalis
CCTCCCCCGCTCCTCCCGTCCGCCCGCCGGTCCCGCGCAGACTGCTTTGTCCCCCCGCCGCCCGCCTCTATTTATAGCTTCGCAGCCGCCAATCACCGCCCGCCGCCGCTGCGGGGCCCGCCCCTCTCCCCGCGCGCTGCCGGCAGCCTGCCGGAGCAGAGCGCCCCCTAGGGGAGACGCGTAGCGCCGCAGCCCCGAGGTGCGGAGGAGGGGGGGATCCCGGTGCCGCCCCGCCGCCCGCAGCCCCTCCGCTGGGGATCCCCTCGGTCTGGCCACCCCCCCGCAGCCCTCCCGGCTCCACGGGGCCCGGGCCCACCGCTGAGGGCTGGGGTAAGCCCATGGCGGCGGCAGAGCGGTGTCATCCTGTCAGGGAGGTGAGGGGCTGGCTGTCAGCAGCGGTGTGTGGAATAAAGGGTGTTTTCTGTGGTGTTTTTTCCTTAATTTTCTATAAATCTCAGTGCTAGGAAAGGGAACCTGTGGGTGAAGGGTTCTGTGAGGGGTGGTGAGGGGTGGCAGGCCAGCGGGTCCCTCAGAGGATTGCCACAGGCCAGGCTGAGGAGAGCCGCCGGCTGAAGCTGGGTGGTGGCGGCGATTGTGGGCAATAAAGGGGTTTTTCACTCAAAATACGGTCATAAGAAGCTCTTTGGAATCTCAGAAAAGCATCCCCACCATTAACATGCTCTTTTTTTTTAGCTTCTTGGTCACAAAATCACGCAAAACTGGGTGACAGCTTCCCAGAGGACGGAACGCTGCTCTGGAACAGCAGGGTGAATCTTTCCTGAAGTGACAGCCGCGAACAAGGGACAGTTTGTGAGCGGTTCCTAGCGCGTTTCCCTGTCAAGTGCTCCTCTCCTCTCCCGTAAGGCAGGCGGGTGTCCTCGGGAAGGGGCTGCCAGCAGGCAGGAGAGCTGGAGCCTCGCCTGGCGCTGCCCAAGCCAGGGCTGGCCTTCCTGAAGGTGGGGTTTTGGCCTTATCTCTCGAGTGAGTCATCCAGGCCACCAAGGGTCAGCTGCGGGCTGAAACGTGAGCAATTCATAAAGTTTTACAACATCCTGAAACGGAAAGCACTGCTGTCTCCTGGATGTTTGGCCGTAGGGAGATACTGCAGTGACGCAGACGAGAGAATCCCAAGCATGACGTTTCAAAATTCGGTGCTAATATTTTTGATTTTGTTCTCATGTGTCATCTGGACAAATGACTCAGCTCTGATGAATTTTCCAAAGAGTTTAAGCCTTGCTTCCTGCATGGAAATCACGAGCACAACACTAAAATTTGCAGTGTGTGTGTTATTTGTAATGCCTTACTGAAATGTTGGATCAGACACCATTCCATGTCTCTCTTTTTTAATTAATTAAAAGCTGGTCTCAGCTACTTTTCAGTCTCCATCCATCCCTGCTGTCCGGCTTCAGCTGTTCGGATGTCTGATGGAACGGGCAAACAGTGAATAAGCAGTGAGGAAACTTATTGCTCTCAGCAAGTTGGTTTTCTCTCTTTTGTTCAGCTGTACATTTGAACGGGAGGTAAGTCTGGAAAAATAAAGTTAATGCTCTAATGTCTTTTCTAGAGTGCAGAAAATCCTGTTTCTTGATTCCTCTCCACTCCACACTGAAACATGTGGCAGTGTCGTGGACTGCAGGTGGGACAGAGCTCTGGAGGCTCAGCTCTGGCTTTGTATTATTTGTGAGTAAAGCATACAAACTGAGGCATATCTGTCTGAGGAGAGAAAAAGACGGGCTTGAAAGAGGTCTTTGTTAATCCTGAGTGGGAGCTGGGTATGAACATCTGCTCCCTATCAGTTCATCAGTCACCTCTGTACAGATGGAGGCAAGATGCACCAAAAGCAGTGCTGACGCCGTTCCTTGGCGGTGGCTCGGCTTGACCAGGGTGGCCGGAGAAGGAATTGGTGCTCCCAGGCACCGCACACCGGGGCTGGGAGAGACAGCTCCCTCGCACAGCTCATGTGGAAAATTCTGCTTCATCCAGCTATGTGAGGAATGTGGAAATTTTAACACGTACGGAACACTTACTCATCATGACCACAGAGCTTTCATCAGCACGCTTCTCAGCAATATCACGTTTACGTGCTTTGTTTGCTCTTATGGTCCGGAGGCTGCCAGCATCACCCAACTAAACTCCAAGGCTTTTGGGGTGCCCTGCAGCACTTTGGGTGCTTGTGACAGTCAATAAGCTACAAGATACCACGGCCTGCTCCGAAACTGCCTGCTTCTTGTCATTCCTTGGGGAAGCTGTTCCAGATATGTTAATCCCCGTAAAACTATTATTCATGTCATACTCTTAAGTTTAATGCCTTTTCCCATATCTTGATAACTAGGGGGATAACGCAGTGGGAGTTAACATTTCCATCGGTATTTTTCACACGCAGTTGGGATTTTGATTTATAAGGCAGAGTTTTTTTGCTTTGCTTAGTTCAGATTCCACATTTTTCTTCAGACCTGATTCCTTTCTAGACTTTCACAGTTTCTCCGCTTTTTTTATTATGCCTATATGAAGAACATATACACAGTCTGTTATTATCTGTGGTAATGACTACTGATCTAGTGTAAGATTTTATGGGAATATCAAACCACATTTTTCTCCTCTCACAAGTAATCTGCCTGAACACTTTCTATGACTGTAATAAAGGAGTCGAGAACAAGTGCTTTTAGTATCAAAATGACTGCTTGATGATTTAAATCTAAAATTGCCATCAGAATATCTCTCCGTGCAATGCCAACGACTAAAGCGTCTGTGGAAATTGTTAAACAATATACATAAAACATGAACCTTACCCATCCCGTTCCCTCCTCCTTTCTGCATGCGTGTGCGCAGCTAAATGGAACGAACATTAAAAGAACATTATTAAGGTTTAAGGTCAAACACTTGTGTATTAGGAAATGCGTATTTCCTGTGTGTCGGAAACGTGGGCTCCCTTGCGAGTACGTGGTGAGAGTCATTAATTTCACGATCACGTATTATTTTTTCCCGAGAAGCTATTCAGCCCACAGAGCGATATTGTCACCTTAATGAGCAGCTATTCAGAAACATCTGTACTCCTCACAGGCCGGCGTGTAATCCCTGCCTCATTTAAGGACGCTATTCAAAACCTTCTCCTCAACACATACCCGCTTGTTATCGCCTTCCTCTTCTACAGGACTTATCAATGTCATATTTGAGTTCTTAACAGATGAAAAGAAATTACTTCTCGCCTCTGCCTTACGAGACGACGCGATGTGAGGAGACCAGAAGCAGTAAGGTCACAAGTACCCGCTAATTCTGGTTGAGCCTCGGTTCTTTCCCGATACTCAGCAGGATGTAGCACCGCAGATGTTTAAAACAGAGCTCCTGCTACTTTCGTGAGTAGCCAGGAGGCCTTAGGACTTCAAATCAGAAAGCACTGCTCCACATTGACTGCGCAGGGAATAAAAAAATCTCCCTTAGGGAAAAATAGGGTTCAAGCAACTCGACTGCCACTCGCAGCCGAGGGACCAGAGCTTTGGTTGCTGAAACCAAAACTGAATTTTCTTCTGTTCCAATGAGGGTTTAAAATTGATGACGGCAGGATGAGGATGAGCATCTCCTGTTTCGTCATGGTGGTATAATAATAATATGCAGGAACAATGGCGATTGTGAAAATATATACTAATTACCTACGAACAGAAACCAAAATGAAGCTCAATGCTCTCATAACCTGAAATAAGGACATGCGGGAGGTGATCAACCTTTTCCTGCGTTTGCCGTCTTCCCAACGCACTGCCCAGATAAGGAAGCTCTAGAAGCCACAAAAATTACATGGATTATTCACACAGATGCCTTGATTCTGTCTCTGGAAAAGTTTGATGTCTTGAGAACAGGAAAATTGATTTATCGGGACCCAGAGAAGTGGTATCTGGAGCCACCTCTTGCCAGGGGAAGGGGTCAGGGGCTCAGATACGCTGCTGCTGCTTCACCTCCTTATCCCACCAGCTGGGGAATTGCCTCAAATCGAAACTTCCCCGAAGCAGGACTTATTCCTCTTGGGTGAATACAGAAAAGCAGGAAAACTCCTGGATAAACACAGTAAAAGCGTCTCATGCAAATGGGATGCTGGCTGCTTTGCTGTTCCATTATGTATGATTTGTTAGTGCTCGCAGGAGGAACAAATCGCGTGTCGGGGGTGTTCTGCCATCCGTGAAATCACGTGCGGCTCAAGGACGTGTCCTGCTGTAGGATGGTATAGAGAACAGCTGGCAGTGAGCAAGAACGCATGTGAGAAGCCAAAAAATGAGGATTCAGAGCCCGCAGCTTTAACTCTGGTATTTTGTCTAAATTCCTGAAGCTGTTGTGCATTCCTCACTCGTGCAAGATCAGCGCAAACACCTTATGAAGTACATCTATCCGCAGACATCAAAGAGTACAACTCCTTAATCTGGATGACAATATCAGATTGAATTTCAACAAAAAAGGAAGAATTGTTTGGGGATTTATTTTTTTCAAAGCCGCATCTGAATTTGAAGAAACATCCAGAGTTGTATGAAATCGATCTGGATCTGAACTCTGATCTGAACCGGGCTGATCTGAAGATCCTTTGAAATTTGTGCCGCAAATCCTATTGAATTTATTGTGCTTTGGCTCTGAGTGAAATGATTTCTCGCCGTTGTTTGAGAATACCCTGCAGACAAGAAGATTTCATTTTCAGTTCCTGGAGGTTAATTATGGAAATTCGTTAGAGAGGATCAGCAGTCTCAGTTGCTGGGGAGACAGTAAAACTACTTGGTATGAAATTCTAGCCTAGAGCTGGGTAAAAATTTTCTGACAGAATGGTTTTTCCATCAGAAATATTGATATGCTGAAGGCTTTGCAGAACTGCTTCAATTTCAGGGAAATTTTATATTAGAAACTTTCTGAAACAAACCTCTCTGGTTGCACCATTCTGATTTAACCTTTTTTTTAATGAGACATTCAATTCCAAGATTTTTTTGCAATATATTTTTGGAAATATACAAGAAATGTGTAAACTTGAACATTTTGACTTCAGTCAAAGGATGGATTTGATTTCACGGGGAATTTTGAAATCCTTTTTTCCTTTAATCCCATTTTGGGGTGGAAAAACCAAGTGAACTTGTGTAATCCCCGATTCTCACCCAGCTCTGCCCTATCCCAGTGGGTTCTGGGGGCCAAAGGCAGGAGCTGGGAACAGCTTCCAGGGCAGAGGGAAGTGGATTAGGTCAGTACTGCACGTCCTCACCCATTCCTGCAAACGCTGCACTTCACAGCGCTTCCCTGCAGGCAAAGCGGCTTTAAATTATAGCTGAAGAGCAGAAAGAACTCAGCAAATAATTTTTTTTTTCTTTTTTTTTGGCAGAAACACCACCAAGGCTGTTTAATTGTTCCGAGGAAAACTGTTTCTTCTCTCCTGGAACTGCTGCCAGCTGGAGCCATGCTCCCCACCCCTTCATACCACACCAAGCCTCAAATATTCGGTGAACCAAAGCTTTCCTGGCTGCACAGACATACTTGTAATTCTTGCCCATGTGAATGAGTAACAGCAGCGGCCGGGGCAGCAGCAGCACAGACCCTCGGAAACATAGCAAGAATTTTTTCAGTGCCATTTGAAACTCTTAACCCGCTTTGGCCGTTGATTTTTATTATTTTCTGTCCCATAAGCATGCCCTTTCCCACCATAAAGTCGCAGGGCTGAATTCTGTGCTGAATTTCTCTGCTTATTAGGCTTGTGAAGCTGGTAGCTGTGGTGCCAGGCGGTGATTAATCTGGCTGCGATCTGCAGAAAAACCTCAGGAATTTTTTTTCTTTTGAGGGGGGAAGCAGCAGGGTTTGGCAGGACAGCCACAGACACCCAAACCACCCGTGAGCTTGCCCCTGGCAGCAATGAGCTGCAAGTGGTGGGGTTTGCACGGACAGAGCCCGGCGCTTCTGTAAGGCAAATAGCGGAGAGAAGAAACCCTCAGCGAGAAGCAGGGATGAGCAGTGTGTTTTGCAGGGACACGTGAGGATTCGGGAGGTGCAAGGGCATTCGTAGGAACTGGGTATTTAAATTTCTGGTCCAATATAAGAACAGTAAGTGTTCAACTTTATTACTAGCCAATCACTGAAAACGCAAAAGCTGCAAAGGCAAATCCTTGACCCTAAATTTCCAATTAACTGAAAGTCGTCTTTTTTTCACAGCAGGTACTGTGTGACCACGGTGTCAGCACTGAGGGATTGCTGCTTCGGGAGGAGCTGCTTGAGTGAGGCTGCTGACCGGAGCTGCAACGCAAAAATGAGATTTAAACCGAGCCCTCGGGTCAAGCAGGACATTTCTGGGTCATGGTGACCCTGGCCTTGATTTTCACCCCTGCTGCCTGCAGCCAGGAGGATGAAATGCAGTTTTGCTCCAATTTCTTTGCTTCCTTCGAGATGCTGTAGTGATGCACGGAGGGATGCGACGTGGGCTCACTCTGCAGCATTTCCAGGACCTGCAGCTCTGAAGGCACCAGCGTAGCTGGATGGATGGTGGTGGGCAGCGGACTGGGGGAGCCTGTCCCACCTCGGCAGCTCCTCAACCAGATTAGGCTGAAAAAGTGTGAATGTCTGTGGGTCACGCGCTTCGACTCCCTTCAGAGAGAGGCAAATGCGAGGCTAATTAGGCAAGTGTTGGTTGCAGCAGGTTTCGCACGCTTTCCACCCTGAGATTTCCATAGACAGGGAAAGTTAGTCACTCTAATTAAATGACTCGGAAAAGTCTAACTGGTCTTCTAACGCTTTTTGTGTTTGGTTTTGTAGTTGGATGTTTGCGAATGAATGATTCAAAATTTTAAATCTCTTCTTCCTACATTTCTGTTTACTAAATAAAACGAGTTTTACAGGAAGGCTACAGAAAGCAAAGGCTGCTGGAGCAGCTTCACTTTATTTGCAGCTTGCTATATCCTAAAAGAGGAGTTGGAGGGAACCCACAGGACATTGCTGCTCCATCCCTTCACCTCCAAACCCCACAAAGCAGAGTGTGGGCTCCACATCGGCAAGACACGGAGGAGTCCAGGGCTTTCTGAGCCTCTGGAAAGTGTCGCTGGGTTCGCCTGCATTGCTCTGGGCTCTGTGCAGGGAATTGCTGGGAGAGCAGGGCCTGGTGCAGGGCTCGAGCATCGCTGCAAAATTCCCCTTTCCCTCTCCAAGCCTGGGAGCAGCCTGGCAGCAGCAGCGGGAATGAGCATAAATCACTCCAAATCTCTCACTTGCCTATATTGGATGCATTAAAAATTAATTACTTAGCTTAGTTATTTCATATTGAAGGCAAGACTGAGCAATAAGAACTAAAGCCTGTCCTCAGATAAAACCATGACATCAGCCGGCGCGGAGCGGTCTGGGAGCCTTTCGGAGCCTCGAGCTGTGCTTTGCCTTTTGCATAAGCCCATGCTCAGCACATCCAGGTGAGCGGCTGCACACGCGCGCGGCCGGGGATTAATGCGCGGGTTTGGATTTCAGCTGGAACATGTATTTGCAAAGTCAAAGGAAAGCCTCATTTATTTTTTTTTTTTGTCTCCATAAAAGGTAAGGAGCAAAAATTCCAGAGCTGAATTTACATGTCCTGCCTGCTCCTCAACGTGGGAAAAGAATGCTGCGTCCTCCCACGTCGCTGCTTCCCATCCCAGGTCTTCCTCCCTCCCTCTGACTTGTCCATGCAAGTCAAACCTTTTCTGCCATGAGCCAACAATTAATTATAAGTGTATAATCACCTCTCATAAAGAAAGATACATGCAGGAGCCGGGTCTGGTTCCCTCAATGCTTACATAGTTGTTTTTTTTTTTTCCAGTTGTATTTTCCAAATTAATTGGAGCAGCGCATAGTTTTCATGGGTCTGGGGGGGACATCTGGCACAGAAATTACTTCTGACCTCCTGCCTGATAAATAACGATGGGGAGAGAGGATTATCCAGCAGCCGAGCTGGTTCGTGCCATGGTGGGGGGGTTATTCCTGGTGGGAACGGGATGCCTGGGTGCGGTCAGCATCCCTGCTTGGGTGCTCGGGGTCAGAGGCACAGCGTTGCTTTGCAATTTCATCCCTGTGAAAATCGGCAGGGGATGGAGGGTAGATCTCCCAAAAAAATGTATTTGGAATCCATGGGAAGTGAGAAGGATGGTCTTGCAACAGTTTTCTCCTACTGAAATGAGCACAACAGAGAGGGCGATGCGCTGACAAGAATTAAAAGCTAATTTTGGACAATAAAATGGGTGAATTCTGAGGTTTCTGGAATCTTCTGCTCCAAGTACAAAAGAGATTTCCTCTGTTCCTGGTTCTCCTGCCAGTTTGCCAGTGGGACCTGGAGCAAGCCGGTTCACGTCTCCGTGCATCGTTCCTTATCTGAGGCTCACAGTAACTCCCAGGCTCACAAGGACACCGGGAGGACGAACCCATTGCCACCACCTCCAAAAGAGCTCCGAGTGCCTCCTGGGAGCCTGGGCTTTGGCTCCCAAATATGGTGAGTGCCTCTGCTGCCTCCCTGCCAGTTCCCTGAGTGCTGCTTGGTGGGTTCAACCCAACCATGTTGGTTCGAAATCTCAGAAGCACATCAAGGAACTGTGCTTCAACCCAGGATTCGACCTCAGGTTCAGGACTGAGACCCAAACTGGCCCATGGTCTGTTCCATCCCATGCCCGGCATGGCCAGGAGAGAGGTGAGGCTCTGGCCGGAAGTTCTCTCTCTTGCTCTTGGTTGTCTCCCTCTGGGTCAGCTCTCTCTCAGGGTCATCTCGGTCTCTCGGACACTCGGGCTCTTATCTCTGTTCTGGGATTGCAGTTTCAGGACTCTCCCTGCTCCGGGATCATTGGCCGGGAGCAGGCTGAGCCTTGGTCATGGGGTGGTGAGCAGCATCCCTCTGTATCACTCATTTTGTATTTATGTATATTACTATTACTATTATTATCATCATTAGTGGTAGTTTTATTGTAGTTTAGTTATTAAATTTTTCTTGTCTCACCCCACAAGTCTCTTTTCCCTTCACCCCTTTAATTCTCTCCCCCATCCCCGGGAAGGGGGAGGGTGAGCGAGCGGCTGTTGAGTTTTGCTGCCAGCCAAGGTCAAAACCACAACACCCTGAAAACCTGAGAGGTGATGATCCAACGGTCCTCAGCCCGAGGGGCCTGGCCCTGATGAGCTGGAGACAGATGAACAAAAGCAGGTGGCTTTTTGCCCTTAGGTAGAGGCTGTGGTTGTGTTGGAGGGAAGATGGGGCTTTGTCAAGCTGGGTTTAGTCATCAGTCAGTAACAAAAGAAGAATATTTACAAGGTGGTTGGTGCAAAGCCACGCCAAACCCAACAGGAGTGATGCCCACCCTGGGGATGCACCGAGGAGCTTGTCCAGGCGGTGTTTGGCTGTTTGTCCCCAAGAAGACGAGACACTAAACCCAAGTGAGCTGAACCCCAGCACCAGGGAGCAAAGGCTGGGCCAGAGGATGGACTGTGGTCCAAGCCCTGTGGTGATCCAGGGGAACTGGGTGCACGCTCAGCTGCTTTTACAGAAAGGATGGCAGCTCGGAAAGGGCACGATTTGCACCCGCCGGAGGGTCGAGCTAACGTACCAGCGAGCACAGCTGGTTCCTGGGCTTGGGCGAGGAGGGACATGGCATTTGTCACGCTGGCATCCCTTCCCCAGCACTGGTTTAACCACACGCAGAGCTTGCGGTTGCACTGGGCAAGCTGGCTCACGTCCCCAGCAGTGAATCTAGTCCTGAGAACTCCCTGTTTCCTCGACGGAGGATTTATCAGTTTTGTTAATTTTGGGGACATCGATGCCTGGGCACCACAGGGAGCAAGGAACTGCATCTTATGGGGGTGGCAGCTCCCCAGCTGATGCCGGGGAGGTCCTGTGCCGGATCTTTTGAGCAGCACAGCACCAGGTCCCGATGAAGAATCTTCTTGGCATCAAGTAACATGGTAATTACAGGAAAGCTGTGGGGGGAATTTTTCTCGTGTTTAATCCTACCCGTGCCTAGGTCTGAACGGATGTGAGGGGGCTGCATGGGGTGATAACGGCCGTCAGGACGTGACCGGGCTGCCCCCACGCTGGAGTTCGTGCTCGACAGGGCCGGAGGTGGAGAAATCGGTTGTGAAACCCTGGTCAAAGTGTTGCTTCATCACTGGCGTTAAGACCAAGTGTCCTCTCTGCCCTGGAGCCGATGGGAGCCCTCCCATACTGCCCGTCCCTTCCCGGGAACTAATTTGTTAATTTGTCAGCTCCTCCAGGTCCCTTCCGAGGAGGAGCTTGGTGGCCGGTTTTAGCGATGCCTCTGCAATGCCAAAAACGGAGGAGCGTCTCCTGGGGACAACTGTGCTTTAGAGACCATCCGACCTCAAGGGATTCACGCTCCCTGACTCCTTAATCTTACTCACCCTTGCAAAATCTTGAATTTTCAAGAGGGGACGAGAGGGGTGATTAATAGAGATGTGGAAACAGAGTCAAGCAACTCCCAATGTCTCCAATGGTGGGTACAAGCCAACCCAAGCATTTCTTGGGGAAGACAGAAATCTCCCAACATCTCAAACTCTGGTGGGTATAACCCAGCCCAAGCATTTCACGGGGAAGACAGAAATCCCCAGGACCCCAGCAAGGAGCACAGAGAGCCTGGGGACCAAGCCATGGACAAGAGGGGATGGATTTTCCTAGGAAAACCCCAGCCGTCGGTCAACACCGAGACGCTGCAATAACCTCTGGGGACAGGGACATTCCCCCCATGCCGGCGGGACACCAACCCTTGCGTTCGAAGCACGGCTTCTATTTATTTAAGAGACTCTCCCCCAAGTGCAACACAAGCGAGGAAAGTGGCCTGGGCTAGGAGCCAGGGTGCTGGCGGAGGGATGCTGATCGCTCCTCTTCCTTCCTCTCTGGCAGGTGGGAATCCCCCTCCCAGCCCTCGAGCCCGTGGGCTACGATGCAATCGGTGACATCAGCACATTCCCAGCAGCGCTCCTGCGGGCACCGCGTTCGCTTTGCACTGAGTCACCCTTCAGCAAACAAGCAAGATAAGGAAACACATGGCAGCGGTCCAACCGGCACAGATGCTGGGTTATTTTGAACTGCAGAAATGATTTATACGCTAGAGGAAGGTTACCGGCATCTTCTCCTCCCAAAAGTCTTTTTTTAAAGTCCCCTATTTCTCCCTCTTTCCCCTCGTTTTCCTGCAGCAATCCCCTATCACGTCAAAAACCTTCGCTACAGGTACCCTAAAACCAAGGAAGGGCCAAAGCAAATATTTTGGTGAGAACAGAACAGAGCCGAAGCTCCAGAGGGACGAGAAGAGGTTTTGTTTTATCAGAAAAGCAAACACCCACTTCAGAAGCAAAATGCTGTTTTCCCCTCTCTTGGAACTGCGCTGGGAAAATGAGGCCAACGCGGTTTTTCATTTGCAACGCTAATTTGATGAACTGCAGTGGGTTAATGATATTGCCGTATTTAATTAAAGCAGTCGTTAGTCTCGCTGAATCCCTCCTCCCCAGCAAGGTCCCGGTGCTTTGGAAGCCCTGCCGACCTCTGGCCCCGGAGCCCAGCCTCTGGCCAGAAGGTCAGGATGGTTTCATGGGCTTTGCCACCCTGTCCCCTTCCAGCTCAGGTTGGGAAACCGGAGGCGAAGGTTTTGCTGGCGAGATGTGGAGGGACGCGCCCATGTGCTTGCGATCTCCGCTCAGCCCTTCCCGAAATTTCCTGACACTGGTGAGGAGCCTGAGAGCTTTGGAAATCACATCAAGAGGTAAAAGCCCTGGGAAAAGCCCCTCGAATTCTCTCCACACTTAAAATGAGACAAATACAGTCATTGCCGTTGCTTTTCCCGGTAAGAAAGATCCCAAGCGTGACGTCGCTGCAAGGTGTGAGTCACTGCTTGGGTCACCTGGCACGACGTGCGTGTTCTCCGGCTCCGTATTTACCCTGCAAACCTCGTTTCTGACCTGGCTGTCCTCTAAGTTGTCGATAGCTTTGTGCTAAACGACACCTTCCAGCCCCAGGGTGTGTGCGCAGGGCTGTCTCGGCTCTGCGCTGGGCAGAGAAGCAGCGCTGGGAATACGATGGAAAGTGGGAAGAGCCCAGCAAACGTCCCTTTGTCAAACCTGGAACGATGGCTCTGGCTTTATTCCACGTCCTGAAAACCCTGGGCTTGCCTCTCCAGGGGATTTGGGGCAGGAATATTGCGCCGTCCCCAGCTCTTGCAGACACGGAGGATGCTCTGGCTCGTGGTGGTCAGTTTTCCAGTCCAACCCTGCATCCTTGCTTGCGGACCAAAGTCTTTACCAAACAGTTGTGTCTTTGCTGGGAAATTACACGTGCTCTTTTTCCTCATTTGAGTTTTTTGTATTAATTAAAGCAGGAAAATAATAACCCACTACAAATCAGTGGGGTATCCGTCCAGGATCCCTATCTCCTGGCACATTAGCTGCTGTGATGCTCATCCTCCTGCCAGGAAACCCTGGGGGTGAGTGGCCTTCGTGGGTATCCCGGACACAGGGATCCTTCCTTGGGGACATTCTGTAAGAGCAGCGCTTTAATTCTCATCCCTGAGTTTTCTCTTCCTGCCGTTAAGCTTATAACCACATTGTTATGTTAAGCGCATCTTCATTTTTTTGTAGGCACAATACCCGAGGCATTTAACTCGGCGGAAGATAATAATTTGTTTTAGCCAGGGATGAACCCTCGGTCTGTCTGACAAATGCACAGGACGGGTGACATAGAAACGGGATGAGCTGTTCAGGTACCCGCAAGCTTTTTTAGGAATAAAAACATTTTTTAAAGGCTTCAACCCAAAAAACTTGGTAGCTGTTAATATGTCTTTGCTAATTTTAATTTTTTTAATTCCTGGTGGCATCCCAGCCGGTAGCAATGGGACAACACATCTCCATGCATCCCAACTTACTGTCCCACCACATCCTCCAAGGATTTTCCCTTCCAGACCCTTCAAGTGCACGTGGATGAAGCATTTCCCTCGCCACAGCCCCAGCCTGCATCCCACGTTCACGCATTTAAAGCATACACAGTCTTGTAATTAAATTCCGGAATATTTTAAGCGCTTCTTGTAGTGGTGGAAGGTCTCATAATTCGTCGCAGCGTATGTTGCAGTTATAGTAAGCTTGTTTTCTGACAGCTGCCTGCGTGGGTTCCCGTACGACCATCCCCATCCTCCTGTCAATGAGCCGCACGCCTGGCGCCGGAGGAAGGGACGGAGCAGCGGGAGCAGGTATCGCTCACCCACTGGAGCAGAACGTCTTCCCTTCTCTGCCCAGACACCAAACCCTGACATTTTCCCAGCAGCACTGAGCGATTTAATCGGAAAAGGGATGGGGGCTGGCGTGAATTTTGCCATCTCGCAGGCTAGCGTTACACCGGCCAGGAAGGGAAAATAAAAGGTGACGGGTACTCCAGCGCTATTTCTTCTCTTTTAAACCCAGACAGTTCACAAACCCGGTTTCCAAAGCCGTGGCAGGAATGCTGCTGGGCAGGAAACGCTCGTGACTGTGTGGGTACCTGACCCCAGCTGGTACGCATGCCTCAGCTTCTTCCTTATTTATTTTTTTTTTCCACCCTGGAAGAAACTCACCCTCGATCAGCTGGTAGACATTGCTGCCTCTTCCTGTTTGTAGGTGAGTCTTGGCTTCATCTTGGCTCGTCCTCGGGGTTTGTGGATGGAAAGGAGCTCTCCTGGGAGTGCCTGCGAGGGCAGGGATGCTCTGATGGGACAGGGGACGGTGCCGGGGAATAGCATCACTCAAGGCCATCATTGCTGGTGGCGGTTGCTAAAGCACAGCAGCAAGGAGCAGAGCTGTGGCTCCTTACTATCCCCAGCCCAGGAATAATCTTCCTGAAGAAATACAAAGCTTTTTCTCAAGAATAAATAACAAAAATTAATGACCTGCCCAGGAGCGTGGCTGGTTGGTGGCTCCTTGGGTACCAGAGGGTGATGTTCTCCTGCATCCCACTGTCCTCCCACGGATAGTTCTTTAAATATAACTCGAAATAGCGTGTAAAAATAAATGGCTCTCCTTGGTGTCATCCCAAAGAGCTACACCAGGACCTGGGACCCTGCCTGGAGTCAGCCAGAGCCTTCATCCCGCTCCCAGTTGAGAATCCTTCAGATTTCAGGGCTTTAATGACCGTGCGGGAGACCCTGAATCTTTGGAATGGCCGTGCTGGTCTTGCCATTGTATTTTGGGAAAAAAATCCTCATGATGTGTTTCTCCTTGGCCACAGCTGGCGCAGCCCTGCGGTATTCGGGGCCGCCGGTGTCTTGTTTCAGGCGATGTGATGCCATGGGCAGCGCAGCCCTGACCTGCAGCCCACAGTTTCCCAATGCTCTTGGTGTGAAATTTTCCCATAGTTTGTCAGGAAACATTTCCTAGCCGCTTTTTCTTGGAACGGACTGTTAACGCCGAAGGGAAATCTGCGGGCTCCCAGCCAGGTTCCGTAATGGGTCCAGAAGCGACGCGGGGATGGTAGTATTGCACTTAAGAAAAAAAAACATCGCAGAAAAATGATAATCTTCATGCACCCTGGTTGTATAAATATCAGCGTTCTTTTCCTCTGCATGCGACGAAAATGCGGTGAATAAACCACGTGGATGCAGCTAACTCCCAAATAATTTTTTTTGCTAAATATGGGATTGCTGGCTGCGTGGAAATCGCTGCTCTGGAGGGCTGGGGATGTCTCTGGAAACACAAAATGATGGATGTGCCATAGCCCCCTCCATGTACCCCTCTGGCTCTGGGCTCCCGCGCATCCAGGCTTTCCGCAGGAGTGCGTCCATCTGCTCAGAAGCAGGAAAGAAGGAAAAAAGGGCAAAAATTTGGTCACTTTTTTTTTTTCCTGTTCAGGAGCTATTTAAAAAATACAAGAAATTTAAAAAAAATTAAAAATAGGAGAAAAGCTGCAGGGAGAGGGGAGGGCTGTGGATATATTTAGCCGAGCGTGTGTTTGTCTTCAGAGCCATGTCCCAGAAGATTTTTCGGTTTGTACCGACCTCGGCGCATCGCCTAGGGACTGAATCAGCAGGTGAGACGTGGAGGAAGAAGATATAAATGTTACCAACCCACGGAATACGTTTATAAGCAGAATAAGCCAAGAAAAAAAAATATTTCAGTCCGGCGTGAAAATTTTTGAAACCTGGGTGGATGAAGAGGAGCAGGTGGGTGAGCATCAGCCGGGGCGGGCAGCAGGAGGGTGACGGCCCCTCCTGGTCCCCATGGGCTGCCAGGACCAGACTTGGCAAGGGCAAAGCAGGTTAAAGCACGTCACGGGGACGTATTTATGTGTGCCCATCCAACCTCTACCGACACAAGCATCCTCTTCATCTACTTGATGAAACACCCTGCTGCCCTCTTTCTTTTGCTGCCCCAAAATTTTAGGATTTATTTAAAATCTTTAGGAGCATCATATCAGAAGAGCTTGTTGGGGTGTGTGTACCCCTGCCCTCCTGCCCGCCGGGGGGATGTATATATATATATATCTATTTTAGTGCTCTGCACCGAGCCCCTTCTTTAAATTTAAATTGCTGAAACAAGAGGTGGAGAAGGAAAAATTTCCAATTCTCTGCCCTTCCCTCCCACGGCAGCCCGTTGTGTATTTTGCATCCGCCGCCAAATTATTCATGCGTTAGGTATCTCCACCACATCAACTTTATGATGAACTCATAAAACATAAATATTCTGCACTCCAGAGAGAATTTTTTTTTTTTTTATTGTGCGGTTTCAGGGTACTTAGCAAGCACTTTATCTGGCCCAAGCTGGGTTTTTCCCAGCAGAGCAGGGGGGGTTCTGCTGCTCCCCTTCTCCCTGGGAAGGGATGCGCAGGGGACGGGGACCGGCAGAGCCCGTGCAAGGGGTGGCATCGCCCATCACTGGGTCCCCCAGCAGCATCACCATTGGAGCAGCCCCTGCCCTGCGGCAGCTGGATCAATAAACCCTAGGTTTGCCTTTTTATGAATGTATTTCACACCTCTATTTTTTTTTTTAATAGCCGCAAATTTTAACGAGGAGCTGTTAAAGCAGAATTGTGGGATGTTCAGAGGGCATCTCCAGCACGGGCTGGGCAGCAAGAGCTGAAGGAGCTGTGAGATGCCCCTGGCCAGGCCAGCAGCACGTAGGGAAGAATTTTCTTCTCGGGAAGAAGATTTTCTTCTTGGGAAGAAACTCTGGGCAGAAAATGAGAACTGGTGGCTTAAGGCAGGGCGTATGCATCAAATGTAGTGGGGGAAGTGCTGACAGAGCTTTTTTTTTTGCATTGGGAACTACACTAAATGAGATCTAAGTGGTTTACAAAAAAATCCAGATTTGTGTTGTTTGGATGAAAAATACTCTGAGGGTTGCCAGGGTGGGGAAGGTGGGACGGAGAGGGTTGGGCGCTCCTGGGGGGCTCAAGCTCCCTTGGGGTGGGGAGGGAGGGTTGGTGGGGATAACGGAGGCAGGGACCAGGCTTTGGGCTCCTTCCAGATGCAGGTATAGGGTTTGCAAATGCTCCATGCAGGTGGGGGTATGGGATAATGGTTTCAATCCATGGCTCTGGGGCAGAGCCAGGCTCCTGCCGAGGCAGCGGAAAACCTGCGCTTGGAGGCTCCTACTGCCGGTAAAGGCTTCTGCCAACGACAAAAGCCCAAAAGCATTTCAAAAACGTTCTTCAAACCACCTCAAAATGTTTTCTAGGTCTCGTCGGGCTGGAACAAAGCGGCTGTAAATGCCTCGGAGACGGGGAGCTGCCCTTGCAGCAGGCACACCGCTGGGCAGACCCGCTGCCCCTGCTGTCCCAGCACATTCCTGCTCTGGCACATCGAGATGATGCTGCTAAATTACATTGAGAAGCATCGTTCCGTTCCCCTGATGCTAAGTAGAATTTAGTGGTTTATTATAATTTTATTTTAGATTTAGAAATTCCTGTGGTCACTCCCCGCAGCAGGCCACCCACGGTGTCCCCATGGGTGGGTCAAGGACAACTTTTGTCATGAGCATCGTCCTCCTGGAGCAGCCACCACGCTGGTGAAGGGGAGGAAGGACTGAGGATGTTTGGGGATTGCTCCGAAACCTTGTTGGCTCCATCCTGGGTCTCCCTGCCAAGCCCCTGGGTTTGCAGCCCCAAATCACTCCTGGGATGGGGTGTGGGGATTTTTTGCTTATGGATAAAAAATCCAACTTTCTTCTGACTTTTGTACATCTCCACTTCTGTGACCCTGAATTCTACTTTCAGAAATAACTGTGACACATGTACGGTGTCCTAAAATACCCACCTAACCTACTTTCATCAAGGTCTCTACAAAAAACATCAACCTGCAGCTTAAGGAGCAGGGTCCGTGCAGGAGGACATCGCTGGGGGTTGACCTGCTGAGAAGCAGCAGGGCTGCAGAAGGTGAAGCAACTTTTTTTTTTTTTTTTTTCCTAAGGATCAAAAGAGTTATAATGAAATTCAGCCTTTGGTTTTGTTTTTAGGACACACACGCAGGCATTCAGGGACTTGTCCAAACCACAAAAGTACGGAAACTTCGCTTGTGGATCCCCTGGGAATGACCCAACTGTGAAATTTCTGGGCTTTCTGCCTCCTGTCCAGCAGCGATTGCCCAGCAGTGTCCCATCGCCGGGCTGCTGCCTGTCTGGGCTCTAGAGAGGGTGACAACAAAAAAACAGAAAGGAAAGAAAAAAAAGGGAAAAAAGGAAGGAAAAAAAATGTAGTCCTTTATAACCTTCAAAGCAAGGTGCTCAGTGTTGGAGAACGTGTTGGGTGTTTCTCTAGAAATATTGGGGGGGGTCTTGATCAGGGGGTGCAGGGAGAGGATGAGGGCTCATGGTTTTAAGCTGAAAAAGGAGATTGAGATGAGATGTGAGGAAGAAATGTTTTCCTGTGCAGGGGGTGAGGCAGGGGCCCAGGGTGCCCAGAGAAGCTGTGGATGCCCCATCCCTGGAGGGGTTCAAGGCCAGGCTGGATGAGGCTTTGGGCAACCTGGGCTAGTGGGAGGTGTCCCTGCCCATGGCAGGGGGATGGAGCTCAATGATCTTTAGCGTCCCTTCCAACCGAAACTGTTCCATGAGTCTATGATCCTATGATCCCAGGACCTGACTTTCAGAGCCCCTCTGTGTCCCCAGCCGGTAGGAAGTAAATGTCCTCCTACAAGCTCTGGGGGTCCCCAAAACAGAGCGGTGATGCTCCCCAGCCCCAACTGCAGCGGGGACACGGCGTGGGGAGGCGAGTGCAGCATATGTGGCCTGGGACATCTGATGGCCACCACCTCCCTGGACATCTCTCAAGGCTACGTGAAGCTGGTGATGCTCATGGTCAGTCCGGTGTGTCCTGGGCAGAGCCTCGGGGCTCATTGTTGGCAGCATCACCCCAGGGTTTGGTTCAGAAGCACAGCTACGGGTGTGAGGTTGACATGAGTACGTCTGATTTTGCTTCTTGCATTTGAACTCAGATTTCCAGAGGTGAAAACACTAATTCCTGAGTATTTTAAGGACCTACTGAAGAGGTTGACGAAGCATTTTCACCCAAGCTGCGGGGAAGAAATGCAGCATGGAGAAGAGGAGCAAAGACGTTCGGTCTCCAAGGACTGAAGAGCGTATCCAGAACACGACGGGTTTATCCAGGTCATCGTTTTTATTCGCACCCAGAAAGGAAATTAACGAAGCTCCCAGAGTTATTACCTCTAATTCGTGACCTATTAACGGCAATAAAGCTTTAAGAAAACAGGAGAGACATTATGCTGAAGGGCAAAGGGAACACCAGGTCGTGGTTTATCTTTATGATTTGGATTCTCATTTGGGAGAGAGGAATAACGGGGTTTGATCCCCGCTCCGAGGACTGCTCCACATTTTATTGGGGAATAGCGTCTATAATACCGGCACTTCAGAAAAATGGTGATTGGGTAATTAAAGGCCGACTAATCTGACTTTATTTTAAAAAATGGATGAAGGAAGGAACCGTTCCTGCTACAGAGGTAAATGGAAAATGATAGAAAAGTGGAGCAAAGGTGAAACAAAGGTTAATTGAGCCTGAATTTGCGAAGATAATGGATTTCTTAGGCAAAGGAAATGTGGGAGATGATTACATCTAGCCAGACTCCGGGAAAAGCCGGTTGCAGTGGCCCAGGGAGGAGGTGGGACAAGGAGGGGATTTCAAATGCAGGTAAAGAGCTGGGCAAGGGCAGGCGATGGCCGGAGGAGTGGAGCCATTTCCTTCGAGATCCACGTGGAAAGCAACGTTGTTTGGTGTTTTCATGAATGATTAGAATGAGAAAAGCTGAAATCTGCTGATGGCACACATTTAAGGGGAAACATCAATAACCAGGGGGCCTTGAGGACTGAAATAATGGAGAAGAAGGAAATTCAATGCAATGCACTCGGGATCTCACACTGAAGACTTGAGCTGTAGGGTAGGAGCGCATCGGTTCAACATGATGAAGGAGTTCTGGCCACGAGGGATGAAGACCTCCCAGGAGATGCAGAAGGATCTCGCCAGTCCTCACCTGAGATGTTGTACACAACTCTGATCAGGCATGAGGAAGGGATGCTTAGGGTAGTGAAGCACTGGAACAGGTTGCCCAGGGCTGTGGTAGATGCCCCATCCCTGGAAACATCCAAGGTCAGGTTGGGTGGGGCTCTGAGCAACCTGGTCTAGTGGAAGATGTCCCTGCTCATTGCAGCGGGGTTGGACTACATGACCTCCATGGTCCCTTCCAACCCAAAATATTCTATGATTCTATGATTCTATGTTCAAGAAAAAATGAGGTCTCCCAGTGCAGGATAGACTACAGGAACTTTGAGAGATTTAATCTACCAAAATCTCAGCAAAGCAAAGCGTGAGAAAATCCATCTGCTGTTGGAGAAGATGTTGAAGGGACAGATATTAGGCAGAGGCAAGAAGTTTTTCAAGTCATGGACAAGTGGGACAACACAATGGGAAGTGGAAGAACCCTTCAAGATCTGAAATAAAACCATTACCACAGTGAAGTTTCGTGACCTAGACACTGTTTTGGTGGCCAGCTGTGATATCTAAGAAGCCGGCTCTGCTCGAGACATTGGGTGACCATGTTCTTAGGTGGAGACGGAGACTATTTGATGTGGTGCCTGCAGGAGCAGAGGACTCCGTGATAAACCTGAGGATCCTGCGAGTCAGACCAGAAAAACCTGAGCTCCTGCCACCCACCCTCGCAGTCGATCTGATCGCGGGGTGTGATAACCGACAGGCGGAAGGAGGAGGAGAGCGCGGGAGGGCTTGGTGTTGTCGAGGATTTCTTTGTTCCCACGGTCAGCTGGGTGCAGATGCGATCGCCACCAAGAAATTTGAATAATTATCACTCTGAGCCTCCTGTAGCTGTGTACAGCCTTCCTCCTCCTGTAGCAGCACCCTGAGAGTGGAGTTTTAGGTGCCGTGGGTCTCAATAACTGAGTGATTTGTGAAATTGGGAAAAAAAATGAATAATTTATTGGTGATAAAAGTGCTAGTGATCTCTTGCTTTCTCCGTTTTTTTTTTTTTTCACAGCAGCAAACCAGATCAGAGGAACAGGATTTGGAAGTGTTTAATCATTTGGGCAATCAAAGATCTCCTGTCAATTTGAGGCTGGTCTGCAGAGGAGACAAAATGCCGAGAGCCCAGTCCCGGCAGCAGGGAGGGGGCACCAGGGAGGTGTGATGCTCAGAGCCTGAGGCTTGGGAGATGCTGACAATTAAATAATGAAACTATAAACCAAACCTGTCTCCTACCTCCACTCACCGGTTGTTTGAGACCAGTTTAAATGCCGTGAGTTAGTGAGTCCTGCCGCTTTGCTCCACTCAATGTTTGTCTTTTCCCATCCAGTGTGAAAACAGACCCGATCGATTTGCTAACAAAATAAAACCAGCGAGTGGCTGATCACAGTGCTTGAGGATGCACACGGCTGCTGTAGGATGGGGAGGGAAGGACAGAGGGATGCCAGGTTCCACTGCACGGCTCTTTTCCCCACGTGCATCACCCAGCCAAGGAGCATCCCGCAGCCCCGCGCCTCGTTTTCCCTTTTCAGGGAGGAATTGAAATGCCTCATCTCTCCAAAATCCAAATTACACGCTTAACCGCAGCCAGCACTTTGATTTTTGGTAGAAATTCAAAATCAATAGAAGCATTTTTAAAACTCCAGAGGGCTGAGTGGTTTTCAACATCCAAGCATGAAACTAATATTGAATTTAAACATCCGATACGATGGTACTTCTCCCGAGTGATGCTGACGAGCTCCCCAGGTATCCGTGGCCTCTTCCCTTTGCAAAATGCACTTTTGCTCCGAAACTTGGCACATCCCCCAAAATTCTTTGCTGGGTGACAGACAACCGTATTCTCAATGCCCATCAGTGTGCTTCACCATGACCCTCTTTTTCTCCCTGTATGGGCTGCAATGGAAAAATAAATCTCAGGCTCTGTCTTAAAATGCAAAGTCAAATGAAATCTTCTGCTCCTTTCATCTTCATTAGGGGGGCCTTCCGTTCGGCAAATTAAGAGGAGCCAATCAAAATCCCATTTGCAAAACACACATTAACAAATCAGTAACTGTACAAACAGCCATCAAAACCGCTTCTAATGCTTCCCAACTGACGGCGGTGAATGCAGATCATACGGTGCTCAACTGAGTCTAGGAACGAGCGATAATTTCCGCATATTTATCTACCAACAGCTGAATTGCAGCTTTCAGTTTTTAACCCTGTGGCTTTCAAGCCGCAATAATCCCAGCTCTGAAAACCCTTTGATTCACCCCAAAACAGCAGTGGGAGAAGCATCAGGTGAGGAGGAGTGCCAGCCGTGACTTTCCCGATAAATCGAAATCGCGGTGCCGATGGAAGCAATCCAAGGGCAGAAAGTGTTGGGCAGCAGAGAGGGTTCGTCAGCCGGTCCAGGGATGCCAACCACTGACTTGCCCTCCCAGCGGCTCGTCCTTTGGGGATGTACCAGGGGTCAGCAGCCATCCTCTGGCACAAGCTTAGATCAAACAGCACCCAAGCCCAGGCGGACGCACCAAAGGAGTGGATCCCTGCATATATTTTAAGGCTAGAATAAATGCCTTTAAATTAAAAAACCACCTGGATGTAACGTTTCTCCACAGCAGAAACATACTGGCTATTCCCCAAAGTGTTGTTTTGCTTCCTTGTATGGATCGACCTAGAATAAAAACCCTATCGATGGTTTTAAATGAAGACACATGCGCTGTCGCGCTTGGTTAGGAGAGCGCGCAGAGCATCCTTTAATTGGGAACAGGAAGGTGATCCAAATACCCGAATGCTAACAGACCTCCAGGAAAGGACTACCATAAAAACAAATTAAAAAAAATGGCCAAATTAATGCAGCAAGGCATGGTCTGGCAAAAATCTGGGGTAAAATTATTTGGGGTGGCCAAGGGACGGACCAAGATGCTGTGATCTCAGCCAGCAGCTTCCCCACGATGGGAAGAGTTTGTCTGTGCAGCTGCACAGCTCCCGGTGGCCTCTTTTATTGTAAACTCCTTGGGGTTTTTATTATAAATACCGTATATTTAATAAGAGGATTAATTTCTTAACCGTAACTCTTCATGAATGTTCTGCATCTGTAGGTACCTGCCTGCAGAAGGGCTGGGAACACAACCCAAAGCTGGAAATGCAACCCAAAGCTGGGAATGCAACCCAAAACTGGGAATGCAACCCAAAACTGGGAATGCAACTGAAAACTGGGAATGCAACCCAAAGCTGGAAACACAACCCAAAACTGGGAATGCAACCCAAAACTGGGAACACAACCCCAAAGCTGGGAACGCAACCCAAAACTGGGAACGCAACCCAAAGCTGGGAACACAACCCAAAACTGGG
>WKFP01013869.1:40493-57548 GCA_011057875.1 Pterocles orientalis
GCACTTGTGGTTCCCAGGACGCTGGTCCCTGCTGAAACTAGGGAAGAGCAGCCTTGGAAATTCATTGCTGCCACATCCAGAGCTCCAGCCAGCTCCTTACGCTGGTGCATCGAACCTCTAAAACAAGCTATAAAACCCCAAGCACCCCCAGCGATGGTCTCAGTGGGGACATGGCTGACTGCACCATGGATGGGAACGTGCGGAGAAGTGGCCCCGCATTGGTCATGGATGCTCTCCATGGGAGAATATTTTGACAAAACCAAACCAGACATTTCAGAGCAGATTTAAGCAAGTCGAGAGCCCGTATCTCCTGCCTGCTCTCCATCTGGGTGGAGCAAGACATCTCCAGACAGTGTCTGGCTGGCCTCTCCCAGCATTTCCCCATGCTGGTGGAGATCATGGAGGAAAATCCTCCACCCAGGGTCTTGTTGGAAGCCTAAGAAGAAATAATCTTGGGATTCCATCACAATCACAACCCATTGCTCCGGCTCTTGATGAGAAACAGGTTTTACAATATTAGACTTCAAGCGTCACGAGCGAGAAGAAAACCCTCCTATCCATGCTGTTGCACAGACTTTGGGGAGCACGACGAGGAGCCAAGTCAAAATGTTAGAAGTTTGGCATGATGTGACGTACTCATGCTGACAGACTCGTGAGATGGATGCGATAAACAGTGCGTCTGCTCCTGCAGATTAATGAGGCTAACAGCGACACGTTCCCCAGGAACCCAGGCACCCAGCGTCAGGGACAGAGACACCAGAGACATTCGCCTCTGCAGGTCTCCTGTAACCCTATGGAGATGGTGAAGGCTCCCATGAGGTGGGACACCTGTGATGGGACAGGGAGCAAGCCTTAGACTTTATTTTCACGTTACAGTGGCTTGAGCTGCTCAGCAGTTTTGGGGATAGCTGGTGGCACATGGGGGGTGATGCCACAGTGATGGGCAGGAAGCTCCCGGGCATCAAGCTGGTGGGCTGAGCACTGAGTGAGCTGGGAGCAATGGGGTTGTGATGGCCAGTGGCAGCTCAGAGACCACACACAGCCCGTGTTGGCGGAATTCGTGGGGCAGAGAGGAAGCACCATCTCCAGCCTTGGAGGAGTTCAAGACCCAGATGGATAAAGCAACGTGGTCCAGCCTTGTAGCTGACCCTGCTTAGGGCAGGATGTCCCCTCTGACACGAACTGGGCCATGAAAATGGGAGGGCTGGAGCATCTCCTGTCCAACAACAGGCTGAGAGTGTTGGGGGTGTGCAGCCTGGAGAAGAGAAGGCTCCGGGGAGACCTTCCAGCACCTTCCAGTGCTGAAAGGGGGCTACAGGAGAGATGGGGGGGCTCTGGGTCAGGGGGTGCAGGGATAGGATGAGGGGGAACAGTTTCAAGCTGGAAGAGGGGAGATGGAGATGAGATCTGGGGAAGAAACATTTCCCTGTGCGGGTGGTGAGGCAGTGGCCCAGGTTGCCCAGAGAAGCTGTGGATGCCCCATCCCTGGAGGGGTTCAAGGCCAGGCTGGATGAGGCTTTGGGCAACCTGGGCTGGTGGGAGGGGTCCCTGCCCATGGCAGGGGAGTTGGAACTCACTGATCTCCTGGTCCTTGCCCACTTTGGGTCACTTTGCTTTGTTCAAGCAAAACCCTTCCAGGGAGAGGAGGAGGCTGTCTGGAGGAGCGAAGCACGACACTGGATTTTCTGCAGATTTTAACCACGGAGGCTCTTTGTGTTGCAGTTATTATTAAGGTTTTTATGACTACCTCAAATACTTCACCGGCCAGAGCCCGTGAAGCAAACAATAATATTGACATTTCTAGCTATTTCCCCTAAAACTTTCCAGTTGCTTTAGATAACTAAATATCGTTTCCTCCACACTTGCTTGGAGAGCAGACTAAACACTGAGAACCATTACATTGTAAAGCAATAGGAAACAAGAAAGAATAAAAGAAATCCCTCTCTGGAGATCTTTCCTGCAGATACCACCATGAAAGAAACGACGTATGGAGCTGGGTGGATATTTGAGGAGGCATCAAATCGTGCTCTTGGGCAGGGGAAAGCCTTGTCCGCTCTCCCCGTTGATGGCCAAGCCACTGACGCCCACCCATGCACTCCGAGGACGCGCACCCATGCTGCTGTCCCGTCAAATGCGTATCCTGAGGCTCCAGGTCCGTTGTCACAGCAGGCTGGTCATTAAAGCCTAATGATGCTCAAAAATTCCTTTCCATGGAGCAAGGACGGACACTCTGGAGCACAGGCAGGTACCTCCTGCCCTTTGGAAATATTTTTCTTAAATAGCTCGTTGCATCAATCATCTCTTTGTAGCACAGCGTTGACATCTTTCCTTCTCCAAATCCCTCCCAGTGGGTAAAACATGTGCTGGGTTACAGACTAATGGCAATTAAAACGTCTCTCTTATGATTTATAATGCTCCCATAATGGAACTAGCAGAAGTGGCTGGGGCACTGGAACCCCCCCGGTACCCGGCGGCGAGCTCTGGTAGCGACATCAGGGGAAACGGGCGAAACAGATGAAGCGGTCCTGTGCTTGGCCGACTCTGAAGAAAAAGAAAATGGTAATAAACTTCAGAAAAAATACATCTACTAGGGAAGCAAAGGAGGAAAACTTTTGGTTTTTCCCTTTCCTCTCCAAAAGAGAGTTTTCATCCGGAGGCAGAGGGGATCTGCTCCGACACAAAGGAAGGATGGAGGAGATAATCACCCGCTAACCACCCGTCACAGAGACCTGGGCTGAGACTGCCTCTCCCTGGTACCCAGACAAAAGCAGGGGATTATGGAAAAGCATCAGTTTACTCAGCGGAAATCCCTTTTATCCAAATAATAACTGAAGAGCAAGAAATGAGCCACAAACCCAGCTGGGAGCCGACTTTTAATGGAGATAACACCAGCACGATGCCTGGAGACTGGTTCTCCAAGCACTTCTAGGTGGGCTCTGGTTTAGTCAAGGGCAGGAAACCAGGGAAACCATCCCTTGGCCAGAGGGGACTTGGTCAATCAGAAGAGAAGCGTTTCAAAACTCGGTATATTTTTCTGATAATACAAAAAAAAAAAAATTGCACCCAAGCCAACTACTATCCATTTTGCTGGGACAGAGTCCAGAAGCTGCCAGCAGTTAGACCAGAGTGAGCAATTAGTCCATTACCAATCAGCCGTTGTCCCAGGGGAGCGCCGGTGTCCTCATGTTTGTGGTCCAAGGATGAGAGCGTGAGTCCCCGCATCCCTGGGCCAGCCAGCATCCCTGCACAACATCTTTAAAACCATGGGAAGGGAGTTTTCTGAGCTGTCACTATTCAGCACCTTGCTGGGACAGGTCACTGTAGGTTGGTTTTGCTTGTATTTTAGCAAATTTGCAGAAAAAAAAAATATCAAAGGAAAAGCAGAAAATACAGGGTAATGAAATCAGGTCTTATGTCTGATGACATTATTATATCTGATTTTATGATTATTATATTGTAGTGTTGGCACAGCAACTTGTTCAGCTGTGACATTGTTCTGCACAAATATAGAGGCGGAGGAAGTGTTGCCCTTGGCCACAGCATTAAATATTTCCCTGTAATAAATGGGAAAAAGAACAGTGTAAAAGCCCAGAAAACAGTTTCCAGCCAGAGAGTTGATTTTATTTGTTGCCAATTCATATAGGCTTCTCAGCACGGCTTCAAATATTGGGGAAGAGAAGGATCTGGGCAATTTAAGGTTTTGCTGTGGGGTGCGCTGCCTTGTGAGCATCCCTGCCCTGCAGCCGGAGGGAAGGATGGATTTCAGGATCCCAATTCAGCGATCTGCAGCTGGCGGCTAGGCAGATAACCTGGCACGCTGATGTTTATGTTTGCATGTCCTAAATCCCTGCTTAATTACCACCTTAGAGTGCCAGAAGCATCCGTCAATATGTCTAATATATTCCTTTTTTTTTTTCCTGGGCACTTGGAAGAATAGATCCCAGCTGCCAGCATCCCATTGCCTTCGCTGGACCTCTCCGCCAACTCCAGCTTCTGCAAGAACCATTGTATCAGAGATGGGAGTTCACTTCTTTCTCTTATATCTGTGATGATAAAGCAAAATTAATACATACCCCTATTAATTTTCCTTTATCGTTATTTACAGAGCTGGGTGTGCTTGTGCAGCAGGCAGATGGACCCCAAGGGATTTCTGTATGCGTACGTATGGTATATGTTATTTCCCGTATTGATCAGGAACAGCCTGCTGTGGACACCAGCCTTTTAAAACAGACTATTTCGCCTTATTTCCCAAGCGGCCAGCCCGCTGAAGTCAATAGAAAAGCTTTTATTGATTTAAATAAGCTGGGCTCTGCCCTCCAGGGAGGGGAGGGTGACCCAGGAGGAAACAAAGCTCTTTACAGCACAGTACCAGCTCCTTCTGAAGTAAAAAAAAAAAAATAATAAAATACATCCCAACACAGTTACAGTTGCGTTAAAGCCCAATATGAAATATTCCAACCTGGGGATCCCATTTCCACCCTCCGTGGGATTTAACGGCCATGACACCCCTCACCAGGGACCCCCATCCTCCTGCCCGTGCCACTTGTGGTTTAATTCACGTCCAGAGTCTTATTTTTCCTCCCAAGAGAAGGCTCCAGCCACCTCCTGTTCCCTGTGATACATGGCCTTGGGAAGTGCTGAAAGGAGCTGGATTGAGGTTAATCAGAAAGCTTGCACTGCAACTTTTTAATTGAAAAATGCTCTTTTTTTGGCAAGCTTGAAAGACTAAAAAAAATATACATCCTCTGAGAAAATAATTACATAACAACTGGCCTCCACTATCATACAATAATAAAAAGCAATAGACAAGTATCAAACCCCAGGCTTCAAATGATTCGTAACATTTTTGCCCAAACCTGTGTTTTCTGAGAATTTTCAGCTGGAAAAATTTCCCCCGCAAAAAATTTCCTCAATATCACTGAGAAGTTATTTATATCGATGTTGTGGTTCAGAGCTTCATCTGCCAGCCTGCAACATCCAGGATTTCGAGAGCCGGGGCTCTGAATGCTCCCTGTCCCTGAGGTCATACACAGAAATAGACTTTTGCATCTCTATTGCTTTTTTCCTGGTTATATTTAAATGCCTGCAGAGTTCTGAAGAATCTCTAGAGGTGTAAGAACACGGCCAAGGATGAGGAACGTGCCATGGGATGGAGAGATGCGACCATTTATGTGCCACCCTCCTGGGCTGAAGGGAAGGGGAAGTGGGAAAAAGGAGGATGAAGGCAGGAAAAAAAAAGAAATAAAGCAGAAAAAGGAATCATAGAATCATCAAGGTTGGAAAAGACCTCAGGGATCATCAAGTCCAACCCAACACCACCCAACCCACTAAACTGTGTCTTGAAGCACCACAGGAAAAAAAAAAGGGAAAAAAAAATAGAGATTACCCATGGAGTGATAAGATTGAACCTCAGGGAACAGTTTGGGGCTCTTCACAGCTATTCCATCCTAGGACTTTACACCACCTCAACCCCCGGGCAATGCTCCAGCAGTGGGGTGTTGCCCCAATCAGTGTATTTTATTACATCAGGTCAATCAACATATCTAATTATATCAGAGCTTCCTGAGGAAGCCTTCAGTGAAAGCAGACCCCCTCTGATGACTTTCAGAGCCTGTTCCTTGCTGGTGCTCAGCCCAGGATACACCTATCCTGCCCAGAGCCAGGGCACCCTGTTAAATGGGTTGAGACCCCGCCTGTTCCTGGGGAATTCAGATTGAAAACACCTGAGGCTGTTTCACAAAATTTTCTAAGGGTTAGAGCATTTGCACCAGATCACAGAGAAGTGGGCTTCTCAGTCCAAGGTGGTTTAAGCTCAGGGCAGCCAGGCTGTTGACTTCTAAAGGTGAGAAACTGTGGGAGAAGGGGTGCTGGTTGAGTTTTGCTACTGGTGAACAGAAAGCTGCTTTAGGTCAGGATGCTCAGCCAGGAGCAGGTAAGTTCTGTTCCCAGCAGAGGCTTTTTATATTGTATTTTAAATAGCTAGGGGAAAACATGAGTACAAAATCCATAGGAGAAAGGATTTGAACCCAGAGCTTTCCTCCTCCTAACTTACTTCTTTCTTTCCAGCAGAATGAATCTCAGTTTCTTCTCTATATAAAAAATTTTGTGATGTCAACTTCAAATGGCTCCAAAGAATTGTGTGTTGTGAAGGAGCCACTCGTTAGCACAAAATGAAATAGAATTTCTCTGCTCTGTCCCAAAAAAGGGCTGGGCTTGCCCCACGGACGGAGGCTGCATGGTGCCGGAGGGTGGGAGCCCCTGAGCCGTGGGTTGCAAACAGCTGGGATGCTTCTAGGGAGGAGACCTGCAGTAAGTGTTGTCTGACATCTGAACCTGCGTTTTCAAGGTGCTGACAGAGCTTCGTAGCTGTTCCTTTTCAAGAAAGAAGGAAATTGCTGTAAAAAAATCAAATCCTGCCAGCCACGGTCGGGCTGTACGTGTCTGTGCACATGTTTGCTCCAATCCCTCCAGCTCTCTCCGATCTCCTGGTGTTTGCAAAGCTTTTGAGGGCTCTGGCAGCCGTGGGGGGCTGTTCTGCTGCTGACGGAGTGTCTCGCTGGCCCAGCCGGCCGCTGACGGATGCTCTGAACCCTTTTGGACCAAACTAAAGAGTTGGCAGCACGCGGCTCCAACCCAGCCCCCTTCTTGGGTCCCATCCAGATGTGTGGGGAGAGGCAGGCGAGTTCCACTTTTACATCCCAAAATTCGACCTTGCATGCAGCAAGCCCTGAAAAATCCTGATTATGTAAAAATGTTGCGGAAAAACAATTTAAACTAACTTGGCTAGAGCTAGTTAATTAATATGGTAAGAAGTCAAGGCAAGGGAATTAGCTGGTGCAGTGATAAAGCTTACATTTCCTACAGCAGTAAAAATGAATCAATTACCCTCTCAGCGGCCATGGATGGGATGCTGCAGCCTCGTGCTGCCTTCCCTTGGCACGGGACATTTTGCTGTCCCCAGCCTGGCGTTGCTCTTTCAGACCCGCGCTGCTGAAGGAGGCACCTGTGAGAGTGGCTCTGTAGGTTCTGGAGCTTTTTGTGATAAAGACTCTTGCATGATGTCAGGATGGGAGTGTTGAGATCATCCTGTTGGTGTGGGTGCTGTCTGCAGCGTGCTGGCAGCTTGAGGGTTAATGTTCCAGCCACCGTGCTGTAAGTATGATATTCAGCAGCTGTGTCAGTTCCTGAGTTATTTGGGATTTACCTTATACAGAGAAATACAGCGCTAAACTGGAACCCTGTGTTTTTGATGCTGTCTGCTGTGGTTGGGAAACACCTTGAGTCACTGTTGTGGTTTTGATCCTGGGTGAGAGTCAAACATCACACAGCCGCTCACTCACCCTCCTCCTTCCAGGGATAGGGAAGAGAATTAAAGGGGTGAAGGGAAAAGAGACTCGTGGGGTGAGATAAGAACAATTTAATAACTAAACTACAACAATACTGGAAATAATGATGATGATAATAATAGTAATAGGTACAAATATCCAAATGCGTGACACACAGTGACACTGCTCACCACCCCATGACCAAGGCTCGGCCTTCCCAGCCAATGATCCCAGAGCAGGGAGAGTCCTGAAACCACAATCCCAGAAGAGATAAGAGCCCGAGTGTCCGAGAGACTGAGATGACCCTGAGAGAGGGGTGATCTGGAGGGAGACAACCCGGAGCAAGAGAGAGAACTTCTGGCCAGAGCCCCACCTCTCTCCTGGCCATGGGATGGAACAGACCATGGGCCAGTTTGGGTCTCAGTCCCAACCCTGAGGTGGAATCCTGAGCTGGTCACTGGGGCTGTGCTCCCTCCCAGCTCCTCCTGCCCCTGCAGCCATGGGCACAGCAGAGAAGCTGGAAAGTCCTTGAGTGTCCTGGCAGCAGCTCTGCCCATCGGTGTGTGACCAGCTTCTCCCCAGCACAAACCCAAACACAGCCTCACACCAGCTGCTGGGAAGAGAGTTCCCTCTGTCCCAGCCCAAACCAGGACAGTCACTGAGAACTGTGTGGTCTGCTCTTGTATTCAGCTGAAGCCAGTGAGATTCCAACTTTGGGACACCCTTGGCAGATGCTGCGTCAATGCACCAAAACAATGTAAAATAAAAGGAAAGAACCCTTGGGGAATAGGCGGTGAGTGTGCAAGTTCAATGTCCACTTGGCATTTCACAGCTGTGGAGGAGTGAGCAGAAGGTGGAGGGCAGTGAGAGGCTGGTGTGGTGGCACTTTGCTGGAGAGAGACTTGACAACGTGCTGGTCAGGTGTTTGAGCAGATTATGTACAGTGTGCTCACCAGCATTGTCCAAAAATAGGTGATTTCTGTCCTTAAGGAGTGTCCCGTGAAGAAGAAGGTGAAGTAGCAGGAGCCACACCATAGCTCTCTGCTCGAATGTATTGTCCCCTTCTTAATTGTACGTATACATAAATAAATGCCGTGGCTCCCCAGTCCTATCCCACCAGGAAAGCCTGCCAAGACTGTGGAGCTGGGGTCAGCAGAAAGAAGAATTCCAGGCTTCAGGAGGGTTTCATAGGCAATAGTCCCAGGTGGGAACCCCAGTTACAACTTGCTATTGGCCAAAAGCAAACTCCAGTAAGCCCAGTTCAGGTTTTCCCAGCAGCATCTCTCTCTGCAGCGATTCAGAGCCCAGCTTTGCCGTTTCCTCCTTTCCTCCGCAGCCGGGTTTTCCAGCTGAGTGTTTTGAGCTGCTCCTTGCAGGCTGTTATTTGCAGAAAATAACCAAATGAGACACTACACGCGGCGAGCGAAGAGCCGTTTGTCTTTTGCATGCCAGTCCCAGCTGGGGCTCTGCGTTACGATAAATCCAAGATCATCACCGTGGAGTTGGATGCTCCTGGGAGAGCAAAGCCTCGAGCAGCCGGTAGGTTCAAGCTGGGCAACACAAGTCCCCGGCAAGGCATCGGACCCTGAAAATTCAAATGAATCTTAAATCCAACCACCTCCCAGGACTGAGCTGCTTCTCCATCTCCCAGGTGAATCGCAGGGGTCTGGCTTTAAAAAAAAACAACTTTCATGAACCAAAGCCATCAGGATTCATAGGGCTCCAGGGTTCGCAGAGCATCACATGGTGCTTACTGAATTCAGACCCTCGTGGGTAGGAATTTGCCCTAAAATTCTCACACCAACCCAACCCAAAAGCCATTTCCATGGTCCGCAGAGGCCACCAGAGGATTTTCCAGTAAGAGCTGGGGGGCTGAATTTTTTTGCACCCCAGTTCATCTCTGCATGCTGCACGTTGCCTTTATCTTTCCCACTTTTTCTTGAACAATTTATGAATGTGTTTGCTTCCAGCTCTGCCTCTAATCCTTTGTATTGCCAATGCCTGACTTGTGCACGCTAATTACCATCCCGCAACACCAATTTCTATTTTCACACCCATCCCCAAACCCATCCATGCTGTTTAACACCTTCCGTGTGGGATATCCCCCAAAAGCAAATGCAGGTGTGGGCAAACATGAGCTGCCAGCCTGAGCGGTGCGCGGGAACGGGTCGGAGATGATTTATATCTCCCTCAATTGCTAAATGACCTTGCTGATAGCAACCATTAGTTTTACAGCCTTAAATTGCAGGAAACAACAGGTTCAACGCCGATGCGATGGGATGTACTTCATACACTGCGACGAACGCATGTTAAAAAAACCAACCACAAGAAATCGAGACAATTTTTCAATTAAGAAATACAGCGGGTGACTGGGAATGTAAGCGGGGGGGGAAAAAAGGCTGCCACGGCAGAAAGCAGATGTTGGATACTTAGGGAAAAATTTTTTTTGCAATTTTTAATCCGCTGTGGTATTAATTTCCATCAGCATTTTGCAGATCTGAGTGCGCACGCCCCCCGGGGATGAATCAAAGCCGCTCTCCCCCCGCGTTTATCTTGGCTGCACAAGTGTTGCTGACCAACTTGGGGGTGGAATTTCTAGCGGGAAAGCTGCGGCGGTGCTGTGACGGTATTTATGGGGTGAGGTGGTGCTCCTTGGCACGCTGCAGCCCGCCCTCATCCCTCCCGCGGGGCCTTTGCGATCTCCCACCGTCAGATTTTTAAGGTCAACTCAGAGGCAAAAGGCAGCAGAGGAGGCAAGCACCGTTGTGAGGATGCTTTGGGGTTTTCGCTGCGAAAACATCTCAAATTTGACCTTTTGTTGCTGCGTGACTCATCCCCCCCAGGGTCAGATGGGGGTAATAATGTTCCTGGACCGTATGAGGGTGATGGGTGGGAGATCCAGTGCCCCCCAGGCAGCCGATGGCACCGACCTGGCCTCTCGATCCGCTCCCCAGTTCCCTCCTCTTGTCACTTGTCACACCCAATATCCAGGTTTCTCCACGGGACCTGGTATCCAAAACTCTTCCTGGAACTCCGGATATTTAAAGCAGCTTTTTCTCTACCCTCACCTTGCTAGTTGTCTCATCTAATTTTAAATTTAATCCATATTAGTACCTTTGCTCTTTTTTTTCTTTTATCTTTCACCCCATGCCATTTTCTGTTTTTTTTTTTAACACCGACTCTTCTTTACATACGTGTTTTGAATAGATGTGAAGTGAAACTTATGTCTGAAACAAAAATATTCTATAGAATGTGATATGTAGATACCTTGAAGTGTGCGTCCTTATGTCAAGAGTCACCCAGGAAGAAGCTTTAAAATAAAAAGCAGAATGAGCATCCCCAAAGAGCTGGGTGCTGCTCGTATCCGTGAGCACACTGGTTATTTTGGCAGGGCTGGCTGAAATAGGTGACAGCCAGCAACCGAGAAAATAAATTACTTTTTTCCTATTTAATTTAAAAATAAATAAAATTCAACCAAAAAAACCCCTACCCAAACAAAACAAACCAAAAAAACCCCAGATCATGAACACTGTGATAAAATAATATTTCCAAAGTTCCTCTGAAAAGTGGCGTGTAAAGAACACATTGCACAGGGAGCATCTTCCCCTCGGTGTCGCAATCCGGTCCCCACCCGGGGCTGGGGGGAAGCGGGTGCCCAGCCACCCCCGTGGGTTGCACTCCCACTTCTTTTTCAGTAAATAAAACGAGTTTGTTTGGGTTTGACCTTAACTCACTCTTTTATATATTTTTTTTTTTAATTTTTATTATTTTTTTTTCAAGTAGGAAGTCATTATAATCGTACAACTGGCAGGTCGGAGCAACATCCCCCAGCTGGAGGCTGGGGTGACAGGATTATGAATTACAGATGTTGCCTGGCGAGGAGTTGGGTTTCCGAGCGGGTCCCTGGGGTGGGCTCCAGACCGTTGCCTGCTGCTTCAGCGAGCCTGCAGGGTTGAGTTTTTTATTTTCCATTCTAAATGAACTTTTAACCACTTGGGTTTTGTCCTGGGTATTAAAGACAAGGAACATAAGACAGGCGAGGATGAAGCAGAAGAACCAGATCCTCAAGAAGGGAGAGGGCTTTGCTGCTCCCGTCCCTAACTCGGTGTGGGTGGTTAGACCTTGTTGCCACCTATATGTCACCCAGTTTTTGGAAGGAAATGCTGTATTTGGAAGTCAGATTTGGGGTTTTAAAAAATATTTTCATGTACAAATACTACTTATTATCCTATTTTATTCCCAGAAGCCAACTTTGCCTTCTGGAGGCAAGTTTGTTGTCGAGAAGGGATCCAAACTCCCCCATGGGTGTATTCAGTTCCCTCACGCCTTCCAGTGACACCCCTCCATTTTTATTGTGCCACCTGATCCCTGGATGACCTGATGTCATTTGTAAAACCCGAGGATTCGTCATTTTTGGCAGGTCATTAAGAATTGGTGTACGTGGCACCCATGGGGAGCTGGGTTTGCTTGGCATGGAGAAGGTCGAGAGGGGATGATGCTGTCCCTGGGTGATGGGACATGCTGGGGGTGGGTTGCTGGTCCCTGTTCATCCTGGCAGGAGCACAGGGCTGGTGGGGATGACTCTGGAAATTGCTTCCAGCCATCTTCAGACCTTTCCACGCCTGGCCATCGGTTGGGTGCAAGGGTGACCCTTGGGTCTGCAAGGATGTTGGGACCATCCTGGGTCTCACATGCTTCTTGGTGGTCTGATGGAGACACATCTTCTTGCTTTGAAGCCTCAGCTTTGGCAGAGTGGGTGGCACGCAAGGTGACAAGTGGCAGTGAGTGTCCCAGGGACCTTTTTTTTTTCGGCAAGGCTGGCCGGGAGAGCCGCGGCACTGGACGTGCCTTTCATTCCTCTCCAACCTCCTTCCCGAGAACATCCCCTTCAGCACATCACATCCACTTCCCCCATTGCCAGACAGCCAACACAAGACCCAAAGTTTACATTTTTTCAAGAGAACACTAAAAGCAACAATTTCCTGTGCTCTTATTACCCGGAGACCCCGGCCAGCCAGGCAGGCAGATTTATGGGATGGAGCAGGCTGCCTGCTCCTGCCTGTGCAGGGGGGAGGCTGCGTGGGCTGGGGACGGGGACAACGAGGTCTGAGCAGGGCTAACGAGGTCTTCACACTTTAACGAAGCAAAAAGAGACGCGTTAGATCCCTCTTCTGCAGCTGGGATGAAACGTGGGTGCGAGGGAACATTGAAGACTGAACGAAAAACAATAACAAACAGAAAAGGGGAAAAAAATCCACCTTGGTTCAAAAAAATAAAAATAAAAAGGGAAGGGAATAGAAAAAAAAAAATGAATAAATAATAAAAAAAAAAAACTAAAAGAAAAAGGGAGGTGGGTGTGCAGGCACTGTCTGATGCTGAGCTGAAAGGCTCTCGCTGCCTCCTGCATCCTCCAGACATCAAAGACTGGTGGGTCTCACTCGGGGATGTGAGAAGGAGGGGAGCAGAGGGGACAGGGAACGGTCTCATTGGGAGATGATGCTGGTAACTGTTCCTCAGCAAGCCCCTCTCGGGTTGGTTATTCTAAGCTGCTTACCTCCAGGGAGATGTTTTCCTTGGGGTTTTTTGCACAAGCTGGTTTATAAATAAAGCCTTCTGCAGTCAGGCAGCTCCAAAGCATGTCAGTGAACAACACAAGAAATCGTCAGGACCCTGTGAAGGCTCTTTAGTATTTATTTTTTTTAAGAAATCTGTTTGAAAGCTGCTTTGGAAAAGACAGGTGAGAAAAACTGCTGCCAAAGGATGAGGAACACCTCCCGCCAGCCCAGGTTGCCCAAAGCCTCACCTAACCTTGAACCCCTCCAGGGATGGGGCATCCACGGCTTCTCTGCATGCCCTGGGTTGGTTCAAAATGCACCGAGATAACACCCCTCTGCTGCTGCTGTGGCCGTTGCTTTGCACTTAGGGTGGGAAATAAAGGCATCCCTGTGCAAGCACCTATTGCACATCTCTCGGGAAGCTGGTTCTTGCTTCTAATGAAACTCCTGGAGGAGTGAAGATGAGCAAAAAGCATTGTGAGGTCAGAGGCGTGGTGGTTGTGGAGTGGGAGAACGTGGATTCCTCCTCCAGAAAGAAATCTGTGCACTTTGCTTTACCCAAACTGGCCTTTTCCCAGAATTTTGTTCTTATTCAGAGCAAGCAATGCAAGGCGTCAATTCTAAATGTGTCCCTGCAAAATATCTGGGACTGGGGAGGGTCCTCATACAGCATCAAAACGAGAGCAGGGGGATGCGTGCGGTGTTTCCATCAGCCCCTCTCCTCCTCTTCGTTCCTCTAGTCCGTCTCTGTTTTTTTGCCCATTTTTGTGTATTTTTTTCCCTGCGCCTGGGGTGGCAGAAGCTTGGGAACTGGGGGGGAGAGAGGGGCAGCAGGACCGTGGAGTGCAGCTTAGAGAAAAGAAAACCACTTATTAAGAATTGTAAATGACCCAGACATAGGCAAGGGATGGGGTGGTGTGGGTTTTTTTTTTTGTTTGTTTCCCTTTAACTTCCCTCCAGTTGGCCCGGAGACCCCTGGCAGCAGCTGGAAATCAGAAAGGATTTGAGACAGAGAGGCACAGGAGCCCCAGACAGTTTGATTGCTCAGACATTTCTCAAAGATTAGCTTTGTCAAAGCGAGCACTGGGGAGGATAAATCACGTGGACTGAGCTTTGCTTCCCCCAGACCGTTCCAGAAAACGCCTAACTCAAAAGCAGGACGGAGACAGCAATTAGCTGAAGCTGCAGCATCACACGCGAAGGCGTCCCTTGGTGATGAGGAAAGTTTTTATCCCAGGAAGAAATTGCTGTGTGGTTAATGTACAGGCATGCACTTGCCCCCGTCCAAAAAAAATCACAGGCTGAAAAGCATCGTAGAGATGAGCCAGATGTTCCTCTGGTTTCGAAAGGTCATTAAACAACTATTCTTGCCTCCAAAAAAAAAAGAAAAAAGCAGCTTCGAGAAGCCATCGCTTTTGTCAGGGCTGTTTGCAGAACCCGGGGTTTAGAGTTAAGGAGAAAAAAGAAAAGCGTGACGGTGATCTCGAGTGTATCTGACTGTGCGTGGTTCCTCCTCTCATTTCTTTTGAAACCCTGGAGCTTGGGGCAGAGGAAGGAAGGTCCCTGGGTTGCTGCTTTGGGAGAGATGCTGCTTGTGCCGGAGGGCTTGGGTACCCATATCCGTGCTCCGGAGGAGCAGCTCCGGGCTGGCAGCATCCCAACAGAGGAATTCTCCGTGGGATGAGCATCCCATGCTCCTGCAAACTGCTCTGGCCGAGGAGAGCTGCCGCCAGCTGTGCCTCTGGATGAGCATCACTAAGAATCATCCCTGGGCTGGGGAGGATGGCCAGGGGTTAAGCTGCCCTCGCCTAGGGTTTGCCTTTAGGAGCATCTTCCAACAGCCCCGCTGCTGGTTTTTATGCATTTCATATTGAGCTGGGCCAGCCACAGGGATGATAAAATGTTGTCGGTTTATGTGGGGGAAGGTGGAAAATAGAGGAGGGTTTTGGCAGCGTAAAACCTTTAAATTTCCTGCGGTGGGGTGCAGGAAAAGCTGCGTGGTGGTAGCCTCACGGAAAGCAGGACATGCCAACGGCTCCTTCGTGAGATTGCTGCGGCAGAAGGGATATGAAAAGCAAGGACAGCATTTGGGGAGGAAAAAATTAATTTGTGTACTTGAACAGCAAGATAAAGGAGATAAAAATTATCATCTGCCCTGAGGACTCTCCAGTTGCAAAGTGAGGGACTATCCTGAAACACTGAGGAGCCTGAACTCCCTGGGAGATGCTGGAGCATCACTCTGCAGGTCCTGCTTCCTGGCAGAGATGCATCTATCCGTGAGCTTAACCAAAAAATCCCTTCGGATGTTCAGATGCAACGGTGCTGCAGTGCTTGTAGGAGTGCTTGGGAGAAACCTGATGGAACTACCTTAAAGGCAGTGTCTGGCATTTTTAAGACAGTGTTTAGGCACCAAAGACGACCTGAACAGGGAAAGCAAAGATCTGTATATGGGACAGCCATGTATTCAAGGACAGGCTGGGATGCACGGCTCGCCCCGGGGAGAAGCTCCATTTAACTCAGCAGGACTCCTCCCGGACCTTCATCACACGCCGTCCCCACCTCAGCTCTGCAGAGATCTGTTCATCGGAGATGAAAAGAGAGCAGAGAGCTCTATATTTACAAAGAGTTGTACTGAAACGTAAGAAATGAGTCATTTCAGACCGAGACCTGCATTTCTGCAAGGAGGACGTGCGCAGACGAGGAGAGCCCAGAAACACCGGCTCTGGCAGGGTTCATTTGAACATCCTCATGAGACTCGTCCTCAACCCACCGTTGAAACCCAGCACCTTGGGGAAAGAGCAGCAAGGACCGGTCACAGTGGCCTCGACGGTGGCTGCGGGGAGAACACTGACCGTAGTGGAGACATTGCTTAAAATCTCAATATGCACACATATATATATGTATAGGGGTATATATATGGGAAAATCTCACCTGTGAAGCAGATTTACTAGGATGTTTCATTCCACCTGGGAACTAAATCCCAATTTTATTTATTTTTATTTTATTTACTTAGTCTTATCCGTTACACTTAGTGCTTGGGAAATCCCAAAGGACCAGTCTCGTGGTGTTAGCAGGCAAATACCAAAAGATGCTTTAATGACGATACAGCCACGCAATGGAGATGCTGGTGTCTGTGTAAGGAAGGTTCTGAGCAGTCCCGTGTTGGAAGATAGTTGGAGGTACCCAAGTGCGAGGGATATGTAACTGGGATTTGTCCCTTTGCCTGGCAGAAGCTCTCCCAAATCATTCATCCCTGCTGTATGTGGGCTGTGAGTCACCCGGGAGGAAATGATGGATTTCAGACCACACCGCGCGTTTCCCTCGGTCCTTTTTATATCTTCTGGCCAAACGATGATTCCATATTCTTTGTTTCAGCCGCGATGAGAAAATAACAGGTGACTGAATCATTTCCCCTTATCTTCCAGTTGTCACACTGTGTGCCCAACTGTCTCCCAAATGACTTACTGCATCCCGTTATTGTGCCGCAGAAGGCACGGCAGGCTGCGGGTGCCTATTTCAGTGCATGCAGGGTTGTTGGTTTTTTTTCACCATAATTCTCCTTTTCAAACATTTTGCAAGTACTCCAGAGCGGGGAGGTTCCCAGCCTCCCACTGACTTCGCTAACAGCCCAGCGAGAGCTGTAGGATTGCTATTTGCAGGGACTCCCGTAATGCTCGATTTGAAGACGTGCGCACGGCTGCCTCGTTTTGCAGAACATCACAAAAATCGACGGAAAAAAGGAGAATAATGCGGAAGGTGGGAAGAGCTCGCTCGTGTTGTACGGGCAGCCAAAGGTGTTTCATAGTCGGCGGAAAATCGCCCCCGGACCCTTGTCTTTGACCCCAGGGAGGGGGGGACATCACATGTGGCATCAGAGGGGAGAAAACTCCACTTTCCTTCCTCTTTTATTTTTCTCATCTGCCTTTCCGGTGCATTCCTGAAGCTCTGGAGCATTTTTTCCTCCCAAGAGACTCTTTGCAAGGAACTACATCACGTCGCCCCGGGAACCCCACCGACACCCCGCCACGGGCATCGCTTATGGCTGTGTTTGGGGAGAATGGAAGAAAAAGAAGAGATTGAGATATCCCTCGGAGCAGCTAGGTTGTGCTCTTCTCAGTCAGCTTGTCTTAAAATCTACTTTTTGGGGGGATTGTCATACCCTTTATTTTTTTTTT
>WKFP01013869.1:78935-99268 GCA_011057875.1 Pterocles orientalis
AAAATAAAATAAAATAAAATAAAATAAAATAAAATAAAATAAAATAAAATAAAATAAAATAAAATAAAATAAAATAAAATAAAATAAATAATAAAATAAAAAACAATAAAAGTAGGGCTTCAGCACTTCAGTCCCTGCCTGGGACTTGTCTGGGCTAGTTTCTTAGAGAAGATGCTAAACTTCTTGAGGCTATTTCTGCCCTTTTCTGTACGTTTCTGTAGTGCCACACAGGGAGTAATTCAACCCCATCATGGTGTTACTTTAACATATAGATACTAGAGAGAGATATATGCCCCACTGTATCCTCTTCAGAGTAAGAGCTAAGGAAGGGGATGTATCCCCATCTCCCAGGACTGCCAGGTTTATGATGTTCTCCAGAAGTGTGAGCTTTTACACCCCACTGCTCAGTAAAATGCATTTTTAGAGGCAGCGTACGATAAATTCCCTCTCTGGGCAGCTCCTGGCCAAACGCAAGAGTTGCTGGAACTTCTGCACGCTGCCCAGCTCTTGGGTTTCACTGCTGGAAGGGTGGCTTGTCCTCAGGACAGGGAGAAATCTACAATAATTAATGATAAAAATACTTTTTAAAAGTATTTTGTTTAGTTTAAGAGGTAGGTTACAGCTTCAGCACCCACCCAGTTCCCTCCAAGACCTCATAAAGGCTTTTGTCTTAATTTTGGTGACTTCCTCCTCGCTGACATGCCCCTGCAGGGCAATTGCGAGTTAATAATCTTTTCCTGAAGCTACTTTATACTCCACAGTTATTTTTTTCCGCCGGCATTGTTCCTTCTTTCCCAAAGGAAATGTCCCAGCCCGTATTGCTCGTGCGGATGGGAAGAGGTCAGGAGGAGCGATGCTATCGCACGGCGTGGTTCCCAGCCCTAACGAACTGCAGATGGAAGAAGCAACGCCACTTCTGTGCCGTTAAACATCTCTATCGGCATTTAAATTACATGCAAGGCAAAGAGAAGTCCTGTAACTAACTCCGAAAGAAAAGCGTGTACGTACATCGTTGGGCGCATCTTCCTTCCCTGGGCTTTGCCGAGCGTCTCGGACAACCGCGAGCATCACGCTGGAGACACACCATAGAGTGGTCCAGACCTGCCCTTGGCCTGGGAGATGGTTATTTACAAACTTCTTACCTTCATCTGGGAGTTTTCAGGTACTCTACTGCAGCAGAAAACGAATGTTTACACATTAAGAGATTAAATAAATCCAGCGGTGCCGTAGTTTGTTTCCCATTATCTTTCCACAGCAGGCGTTCCTCCAGCCAGGGGTTCACCCTTCCCATCCGCTCACCCGGTGGTATCCATTGTGGAGCTGCTGTTGGCCCACCACGATTTATTTTTTGGGGTATTCAAGGCTGATACAACCACTGGTTTTCACCTTGGTCTCACGGAGAGGCTGGTGTGCCCAACGGTGTGCCCCCAGAGACACCTTGGTGTCCCACACATGGCCATCAGCAACCACCAGCTCGCAGCCAGCCCCAGCTTAGTTGTAAACACAGTGATTTTGACCTTGGTGGCCACTCCCAGTGGTGACCAAATGCTGGGCACCCCAAGTATAGTAGGTTTGTACAAAAAAAAGGTAGAGGAAGATGTCCCCTGCACCGTCTCCATGACTTCGGGTGGTTCCTGGGAGGGTTGTCGGCAGTGCCAGGCACCCGCGTCGCCAGTGCCACTCAGGGCTGTGCTCACACCTCTTTCCCCACACCAAGAAGGGGACAGCTTGGTGGCTCGTGTCCCCTCTGGGCAGGATGTCCCATGCCCAGGAAGCTTCTCCTGGAAGCAGCGGGAAATCGATGCGCCAACGGCCATTTCCCACTGCTCTTGGTTTGGCCCCTTGCACAGCCAGGTGTTCTCCCAAAAAAACTCGAAAGAGACTCAAGAACTTTTTAATTTACATTTGTAGCCATTTGCATGATGACAGCCATCAGATAATAAAGGTGACGGCCCAAACACTGCTCTTGGAACAGGCACCCGCTGAGAGTAATTCAAACCATGGGTTTGTCTTCACGTGAACCCGGGCGACCAAGAGTTGTTTGGAGAAGATAATCAAAAATCATCGTATCAAATCATGGGTGTAATTTATAGGAAAGAACCCGTTTCGGCTTACCCATAATTTCACATGATCAGGCAAAAGTAGACATACATCCTATTTATGGCCTCTAGGAAATTTCTACTTGCCCAACTCATGTTGAACATATGGATTTCATTTTCTCTCACACCTGGCCATATATATTTGTTATGAAAGGTTCATGACTCTCCGGGTTGTGTGACCTATTCCCAAGACGATTAGAGCTATATGTGTTTCCTGCTCTCCCAAATTCCATATAAACCAAATAAACCAATCCATAGATCCCCAGTGTAATATCCTGAGCCTACAAACACACACACACAAATAAGTCAGGGAGGAGGGGAAAATCACAGCGCTGCTTCCCATTAACCAGCAGCTGCGAGGGGAAGGTAATGAGAAAAAGAAAAACCTTGGTAACTCCGGGAACAATACAGAGAGATATCGGAATTTTGTCTTAACTGCACTCAGTGAGGGCACTAAACTGTATTTACGCATTTCTCCCGGTTACAAAGGTGTTGCCTGGTTTGTCCTCACGCTCGGAGCAAGCTCTGCAGTGCCAGACAGCCAGGGATATCATAGAGTCCTGGAATGGTTTGGGTTGGAAGGGACCTTAAAGATCATCCAGTTCCACCCCCTGCCATGGTTCCACCTCCCACCAGCCCAGGTTGCCCAAAGCCTCATCCAGCCTGGCCTTGAGGTTGGACTGGGATGGACACCTTCAGATCAAGGCCAATATCACTCCCCATTACCTCGTGGGCTCTGACAACGACAGGTCACGCTCTAGCCCGAAAATTGGCTTTGAAACCTTGGAGCAGGTATGTTCTTCTGAACTCAGAACTGATGTGATTGCACTGTGCGGGAAAGGGGGACGCTTTTAGAGCCTTGGCAAATGGTGATGGTGCTTGTGAGCACACTGAAATGCATCGAGGTGTCCAGGTGTAGTTTCATGGAATGACTTTTTGGCTTTGGAGATCAAATCAAAACTCTTGGTGAGGTTGCTTCAGGGTGGGATGTCATCCCACATGTGGCCCCTTGCAAAGGGCATCTGATGGGGGACCTCTGGGTGGACCCCAGCGACAGAAGCCCCCCAGTTGAGGTTATTATTGCAGCTCAGAGGGCATTTTCGGCTGTGGTCTGTACACCCCATAATTACAACACTCCATTTTTCATCCCGGCCACTAATAGCAGACACCGCCCAACCACCTCCTTAGAGCACGCTGCCCCTAGTCTGCTGATCCCAAGTCATACGGGGACAAAAATCAACCCTGATAAAGAAAACGTGGCCTTAGGGAGGGAGGAAAGAGGAGTGAAACCCAGCCCTGGAGAGATTTTTTTTTTTTCCCTTGGAGGAACTGAAACCAGAGCCGGAGGTTGTGCAACAGCTCAGTGCTGATGTAGCAGTAAAAAAATACCAAGCGAACCGCTTCCAAAAAGAGTTTAGTTGGATGTCATGATTTCCTGTTGGTAGACAGAAGAAGAGTGGGAAAAAACTCCTGTTTCGGGAGCCAAGCGCCGCAGAGGAGAGCGATTAGCAGATGGCATGGAAATTAGCTCATTATTATTAATTTGCCAGGCCTTTACCAGTTCGTGAATTGCCCTTTGAAAGTCGAAAGCAGCGTGTGCGTGTGGACAAAAGAGGGTTTCTTTTGGCAAATCATCTAATTAATAGCTGTGCCACCCACCGCATGAATGGAAGCCGTCCCCACCTGCCTCGGCACGGCTCCACGCCCGGATTTGGGGCGAGCCGGTGCCGGCCCCAGCTGGGATAATGCAGCCCCTATTGCAGGATGCTGCTCAATAGGAAACCTCCACGGTTGGTGCTTATTATTGTGCTCAGGTTTTGTTTGAAGAAGTTAACACTGTAAAAGGCTTTTTTTGTTTTTTTCTAAGGGGTTTCTGTGAAGGAGGTTGGACCGGTTGTTCAACAGTATTGCCTATATATATCTACTGAAAAATTAATTTAAGACAAACCATACTTCAGCACACTAAAACCTCCCCTCCATCCTCTTTAAAATTGGATTTAGTTTTGCCTAGACCACGCTTCCCAGTGGAATGTCTACATCCTTTTATTTCTTTCAAGAACATGACTGCTCTGCGGAGCCGAGAGGAGAAGTCGTTCAAAGTCTGAGTGTTCAAATTTATAGTGAATACATTACCTCAAGCTGGAGCTGCAGTTTGACTTTTTTCCCAGCTCCTCTGGATAAAAGCTGCTGCAAATCAGAGTGAATACTAATGCGAAGGAGAAGGAGAAGGAGAAGGAGAAGGAGAAGGAGAAGGAGAAGGAGAAGGAGATGAAGAAGGAGAAGGAGAAGGAGAAGGAGATGAAGAAGAAGAAGAAGAAGAAGAAGAAGAAGAAGAAGAAGAAGAAGAAGAAGAAGACGACAAGAATGATGAGGAAGAAGAGGAAGAAGAAGAACGACGTTTCCAAAAAGTTGATACACAAGTCATAGATTTGTAGGTTTTAAAAGGACATCAGAAGGTTGGTTGGTTTCTGAGTGGGACCAGGTGGTGTAAAAACCATCCCCCTGCAGCTCTGCAAGCAGAGGCAGCAAGGCTGCAGCATCCAGTGAAATTTTTCCACCCTTACCAGGAGCCTTAAGCACTAAGCCAACACCATTTGGAAATTAACCCCCACCCCCAGCCATGCACACTGCATACATGGGCCTGATTGCTGGCGATTAAAGCCATTTGCAGAGGAGATCCCACGTGTGGCTGCTTTCCAGCGGGAGGAAAGCGATAGCTGTCACCAGCGAGAGTAGCAGCACTGCGAAGCCACTGCCAGGGCTGTAAGTGACACAGTCGCTGTCGTCGTCACGTTAAAACCGCAGGCTCATCACTAGAGACAGGGCTAATTGGCGGAGCGCATCACCGCATGTCAGAACTCCTAATTGATTTCCTCCTCATTAACGCTGCCATGCTGCTCCAGGGCTGTATTCCAGCGCGCGCCACGCTCCAGCTCTGCCCAGGGTAAAATACTCAGGAGGCTGTGTGTGTAAACGCAGGGAAATGAGTCACGGAAACCTAATTAGAAAGCTCACCTAAACACGCTGTCGAAGCACAACACACGTTGGTGTTCAGCTCATGGGTTACCCTGGGTGCTGCGCTAGATGTGTTTAATGCTGCCCTGTGCATTTGCCTGCATTTGGGGGTGAGACGTCGCTCCACGGAATTATGACCTGTGATGGTTATGCCCTTGGCTGGGAGGCAACTCCACACAGCCGCTCGCTCACCATCCCCCTCGCAGGGATGCGGGAGAGAATCAAAGGGGTGAAGGGAAAAGAGACTCATGGGGTGAGATAAGAACAGTTAATAACTAAACTACAATAATATTGGAAATAATAACAATTATTATAATAACAGTAATACACACAAATCTCCAAATGAGTGACACAGTGACACTGCTCACCACCCCGTGACCAAGGCTCAGCCTGTTCCCAGACAATGATCCCAGAGCAGGGAGAGTCCTGAAACCACAATCCCAGAACGGAGATAAGAGCCCAAGTGTCCGAGAGACCGAGACGACCTTGAGAGAGGGGCGACCCTGAGGGAGACAACCCAGAGCAAGAGAGAGAACTTCCATCCAGAGCCTCACCTCTCCCCTGGCCATGCCGGGCATGGGATGGAACAGCCCATGGGCCAGTTTGGGTCTCAGTCCCAACCCTGAGGTGGAATCCTGGGCTGGGAACTGGGGCTGTGCTCCCTCCCAGCTCCTCCTGCCCCTGCAGCCACGGGCACAGCAGAGAAGCTGGAAAGTCCTTGAGTGTCCTGGCAGCAGCTCTGCCCATCGGTGTGTGATCAGCTTCTCCCCAGCACAAACCCCAACACAGCCTCTTACTAGCTCCTGTGAAGAAAGTTCAGTCTGTCACAGACGAAACCAGGACATGACCATGTGCCCGATTTTGCTGCCGAAGCATCTTGGATGCAGACCAGCATCACTCCTCCACGGCTCACTGGGGAGAGGAGAACTTTTTGGTCCAGGTGGCAGCGGGGGCCATGCTCGCTTCGGTGCCCAGTGTAGGAAAATCTCTGGGTTTAAGGATTTATGCATATAGACAAAGGAACTGGCATCCTCTGTGGCCATGTGGTACCCTCTGATTGACCAACACAGAATCTGGAATTGGAATTTTGATTTAGAAACGTGCGTGGAGTCCGTAGAAAAAGCTGCCTCGAAGCCTCGCTGGAGCGTGGCGGGGACGAGGGGCTGAACATGTCATTCTCCAGACGGGAATCCTCAGAGAAGCGACAATGTGCTTTGTAATTAGAGTTAATTAACACTTTCGCAAATTGGTCTTTATTTAAGACCAGCTGCTGAGGAAAAAAAAAAAATGTCCATAAAATATTAATTAGCACAAACGTCTCGTCTGCTGCCACCGGTTTTGGCGTGGATGGGCGTTCGGCAAAGGCAGCTTTGTCTCTCTGGATAAAGAACTAAAGAGCAAGACTTTGAAATAAATAAATATATTCCTTTTCTCCATCTTTAAATTCATTTTTTTCACCAATTTGTAGAATAATGCAAGACAGCAATGACGCCTTTCCCCGCAGCATCCCCCTCGCCCTGGGACTTTCCCTACTTGTTTCTTTCTATATAAACTTACCCGAGAACTTCATGACAAAGATTATTTAAAACAAGGATTTATTTTTTTTTTTTGGCCAAACTCTCCGCTTTCATGCTTGTGGGATTTTGTGCTGAGGCCACAGCGGGGCCGGTTCCTGTGTGGCTCCGCTTTGCTCTGACTGAATGAGGTCATGGGCTTCTCCGGGCTGTAATGATCTTAAAATTATGTGACAGAAATAAATAGGAAATATTTAAAGTTAAGGCTCTGCAAGTACTTTTATTCAGCGTAGAGATAGGATCACTTGAAGTTTATATCTGCTTGCTAAAAATCCCTTTAAGAAGCTTGGCTCGGTATGAGAAAATCTGGAAAAAAATGGGTTTTTTCTCCCTTTTGTGTGGAGTCTGTGTCTGGTGCACACTCTCTGCTGCTGCTCTCAGGAAACGTCGTTTAGAAGAAGGTAAAAAAACAGCCTGGAGTTTGCAGAAAAAAAAAACAACTGTAAAAATAAATAGCTGTAGGAAGGCAAAATGAAATGTGAAAAAATTCCACAATTTCAATGAAAATTTTCGAACCGGCTTTCCCGTGAATTCCCTTGAAAACCTCCTGACTCCTTAACGGCGTAGAGGCCACGAACCGTTCCTGCTGGATTCGGTGAACAGCTTCAGCAAGGAAACAATTTCTTTGGAAAAGGAAAAACATTTGATTCCAGGGTGGTGTAAAGGATGGAGGCTGCTTGCGTTGTGGTTACGTTTGGTTTTCAGTGTAAATTTAGGGGATCAAACCCATGCTAAGCTGGGACAGACCGTTCCAGACCAACACCGACACAGGGGATTTTTAATTTTCTTTTTTTTCTTACTTGATAGTTTCACAAGCACTCGATGGTCTTTAAGGTCCCTTCCAACCCAATCCATTCCATGATTGTATGATTTGGGAATATGCTTGAAAGTGGTAAACGGGAGGATGTCTCATGGACCAGGAAACCTCTCGTGGTCAGTGGTGGCTGGACCAGAGGAGCCACCAGGTGCAAAGTTCTTTGAGCACCTTTGGGAGCCCAGACCCTCTGGTCCTGGGGATAAGAGCTCGGGGTGCTCCCAGGACGCGGCTTTGCCATCCCTGTAGAGCAAACCTCTCCGGCGACTCTCACAAGCAGGTGACACGATGCGAAGCGACGGTTGTAGTGACGCGCGAGGTTCGTGCCAGGTGAGACAGAAGAGGAGACGCCGGCGCTTACACCGGGAAGGTGTTGGACGCGGCAGGGACGGCGCTTGTGTTTCTACGAGGCGCAGCAGAATGTCAAAACAGCTCCCGCACGAATTAATGTGATGGGAAAAGTGCATTACAGGTCCGTTACTGCTGCCCGCAAAAGATGCACGGAATGACAGCGCTGGAAAGCCCAATATCCCCCTTTTCCGAGGGTGAAATTCAAGCCTGAGCTTTGGCAGCACCCTATGGAGACAGAAACAGCGTGTATCCCATTCCCATGTGTATGGCTGGGGGGGCGGCTCGATAATCTCAAGGGAAAAAAAGACTTCCAAAGAATTAAAAGAGGCTTTGGACCAGGCTCTGAATGCCTTTTCATTTTACTCTATTCATACATCAAGTAGAGCTCTCTGGTCTGAATAATTGCATTTCACCTGCTGAAAACACGGTCTGAAAACATGGCGATAGTTTATTTCTTCTGATGGCACATAAAGCATAAACATTAGGCTTTCTAAAAATAAAATAAAATAAGCCTCATTTTTCTCTTTAAATATAATTTACAAGAGGAAACATTAACTCATAAATCACAGGCACAAATTCAGATGGAACTGAAACACTACCCTCAGCAGCAGGCAAATTACACCCAGACCACTCCATCACCGAGCCCTCCTTCCAAGGGCGTTATTGGAAATATGTTCCTCATAAGGTGAGTTAATAAACAGAACAAAAAAAAAAAAAGTCAAGCAAAAAATGAGCCCAAGAGCCATGTGGAAGGAGACCCCCGGCTCCCCTGCAGGTACGGCTGGATCCAGCTTGCCCCTCCTTGCCTGGTCCCGTTTGTGTGAGGACCTTCAAAACATGGTTTGAGGAGAAGAAAGAGGAAAGCATCAATATTTAGCACCCTTAAGGCAGCTATTGGCACTTGTTGGACATGCACAGCTCTGTCCTCCACGGTGCTGCATGGACACGGCAGCAGCTCTGCAGTGGCTCGCATTGGGTTCAGGAAAGCAGCCTCAGAAATGAGGAATTAACAGCTTTACTAAGTACCTGCTTCCTCTTAAATGCAATATTTCCCTTTGGGTCCTCATCCCCAAGCACTGTTTTTTTCAGCTTGGAGCATCTCTGGCTCATGCTCCAACCATCCAACTCCTTTCTGCTCCCAACCTGCTGGTTTCAGATACAGAATCGTTACGTGAAGTAGGATTTCTTTTTGTTGTTTTTTTTTCCCTTTAAATCTTACAATATGACTAATCCAGCAAAGAGGGGTGGCTCTCAGAGGATGTGTCAGCTTGCAGAAACAAAAACCAGATGTGGTTCAGAGAGGGTGAAGGGGAACCTTGAAATACTTTCTGCTTGTTCAATACCCAGCTGCGTCCTGCCGCCCAGCCCCAAAGCTCTGCGCCGGCCAAAGTTGACAGATTTGGGGAATATCTTTACAGCCCCAAGGCTGGTAAAAACCTCAGAGCCGGAGGTGTGAGATACCCGAGGTTTTGCCAAACAAGGCATATAAAGTGCGTTGCATATTCCCCATTTCCTTTGCTTTGCATTTTCTGCGGTATTCAGGACCTCCGGGGCAGAGGTTCCCCATCCCAGTATAGGCGGTGGTTCTGCACTGGGGAAGGAAGATATTTCTGGTTATTTGTGGTTTCTGTACGTTTGTGTCGCTAGGATGGGTGGTGTTGCTGGTACATGATGGGGGAAGCTGGGCACCCCTCACCCAGCCCTTTCCTGCTGCAACCCCCAGCCCTGGTGCAGCCTCGCAGCTCGCAGGTGACATTAAAAAACCTCATTAAAGCCCCAAAAACCTCCCAACACAGAAAAAAAGGAATGTCCCCATCACGCTAACAATATTTTCCTTCTGGCCAGCAGCAGACGTGTGCTGCTTTTACTCTGGGGCTGTAAAACACAGTTTTCCATGGCCATCGGGGAGCACAAACGCCCTTCCCCTCCCCACTTATAGGAAATAACAACAGCAGGGGTTAATTTTTTTTTTTTTAATGCCCTGCTCTGTGACACCCCCACACAGGCGGGAATGATGCAGCTGTGCAATGCATGCAGCACATGCTCCCAGATCCTATAGATTGCTTATAGGTGAAATACTACAGATTGCTTACCAGCCGTGAGCAATTCTGGAACCCTAGGTAGATGGATAAATGAGGGCTGAGCACCCAGCTCTCACCTGGGCTCGGAAACATCAGCCCATCGCTGCCACTTTTGCCAGCTGTAAAAAGTCTGATGAGTGTGACATGACGTGTGGAGGTTAGGGATTTCTTTCCAAAAAAGCAAAAAACAAAGGGTCTCAACCAGAAGTGACCCAAGGTGGGCAAGGACCGGGAGATCACCCAGTTTCACCCCCTGCCATGAGCAGGGCCACCTCCCACTAGCCCAGGTTGCCCAAAGCCTCATCCAGCCTGGCCTTGAACCCCTCCAGGGATGGGGCATCCACAGCTTCTCTGGGCAACCTGGGCCACTGCCTCACCATCCTCACAGGGAAGAATTTCTTCCTAATAATTCACCTAAATCTCCCTTCTTTCAGCAGGGAGTCCCTGGGCACATTTATTAGACCTTCTCGTCCCATTTTCACTGCAGTGATTGAGGATAATGGGGCCAAAGCCTTTCACCCGACAATAAAAACAACTCCTGAGGCAGAGTCTAACAAGGCTGTGCACATCTTGAGGATCGGCCAAAATCACGTTATAACATTAAACATTGCATTAGACAAGAGCGGGATTAGATCAGACTAAACAAAAAAGATCTTAGGAAAGTTTCTGCCCCAGGTCTTCCAGCACAGCTTGTTTCCTGCCCAATGGTGTTTTAGTTGCCAGTCCTTTACGCTTGTCCATGAAGCTAAACTTTGAATATCCATTGCAATGAAAAAATCCAGCATATTTTTAATGCCAAAACTGAAGTCTTTGCTTCAGTGTGAACTTCTCCAGAAGCCATGGGGGGGGAATTGCATCAGGGCAGTGACAATGGCATCATCACCACCCCTGCAACAGCAGCCTTCAGCGAGGGATGCAGGTGGGAAGCCCAGGGTGGCTCCTCCCATCCCATCCCATCCCATCCCATCCCATCCCATCCCTCTCGCTCACCTCCTTTCCAACCAATGCTCCAAAAGCGGCAGGAGAAGGTATGAAAAATAACATTACACAAAGCCATGATGATGTCTAGCCCTTGCCCTCCTTGCTCTCCATCAGCTCCTCTCCCAAGCCTCACCTCCTTAATTTAACCCATTTCTGCTCCTCGTCTACATTTGAGCAAGCATTCAAAATACCAAGAATATCTTCAGAGGGAGGAGGGGGAACATGAACTGGTGTTTCCTGCAACGTGGGGAAGTTTGCTGACCACCACACCAGGGTTTGCAGGAGCCTCCCTTGCCCCATGGATGTTCCTTCTTTCTCAGCGTTGCCTTCTGTTGCCTCCAGAAAGGAAACTTTGCGATGGGACAAATGCAGTATTGCATTCAGAACAGACTACTAAACACAGCTCTTCCAAAGAGCATACGAGACTTTTGCACCCCCCACAAGCTCCTTGCAGCTGCAGACCAGAGCTAGTGGCAGTGAGAACTGAACCGGAAACAGCCGGTGCCATTTGCTGGGTTGACGAGCACCAGCACATCCTTCCTCCTGCTCAAGCTGGGCTTGCCCTGCCATCTGCTTGTCCACACCATTTGTCATTTGAATGAAATAAATGTAGTAATGATAAACGCTCGTGCTTTTCCAGCAGATCATAGAACCACAGAAGGGTTTGGGTTGGAAGAGACATTTAAAGATGATTGAGTCCACTCCCCTGCCATGGGCAGGGACACCTCCCACTAGCCCAGGTTGCCCAAAGCCTCATCCAGCCTGGCCTGGAACCCCTCCAGGGATGGGGCACCCACAGCTTCTCTGGGCAACCTGGGCCACTGCCTCACCACCCTCATCGTGACAAATTTCTTCTTGATACCCAATGCCTCTACGCCCAAGCACGGCAAGGACTTAGCGACAAATGGGACCAGTCACATTTGGATAAATGCCATTCTGGCCCCAAGCGGTGGCAGCTGGCTGGGGACAAGCGGGAACGCCCCTGGGAGGACAGCGGTGCTCATGCGTGTGCCATGGGGACGTTGGCCCTCCTTTGGCAGGATGCAACCCAGAGCACGGCGGAGGACAGGCTGGTGGAGTAGGTGGTCTGGAGTCTGCATGAGCCCCGCACAAACTTTGCAGTCCTCATGTCTTTATAGCGAACAGCAGACCTCTGCAGTAATGGTGTACATTTCCGGGATTTATCTCTGTTGGATTGCCTTTGGCATCTCGTCCCATAAAAATTGCCTCTTCGGTGAATGGATGTCATATGTCTTGAGGCGCTGGAGGGGTTAATGTAATGTGTAACCAATGGAAGATATATTTAATGATCTCTGAAATTGCCTCTGTGAAGCATCCACATAACTGCCACAACTCGATTTACTACAGATCCTGCAAATAACAAATGTAATTACTTTGGAATCAACATAATATTAGGTCAGACTGGCTTATATTCCCCTCTCCGTTTGCTGGGAACGTAATATAAATCTGAACCAAGTGTCTATCTCCAGTCATATTCCCTGGCTGTGCTCTCAGAAACAACATCCAACATGACTTCTCTGGGAAAATGCTTAAACGCCAGAACGCTGTAATATTCATTTTTGCTTTATTATGGCCCCGTGGCTGAGCCAGGAGATTGCACATTTGCATCGCCAGGTTCAAGCCGTAAACTCTCGGTGCTGGTTTCGCCCCGTTAGTCGTGTTCAGCAGCACAGCCAAGGGCTGGTTTGTTGTTCTCAGTCCTCGACGTCCCTCGCTGTGCCTCCTGAAGGACAACCAGATGAAGAAGATAAAAACTGTGTGATGGGAACGCTGAAGCCTGCAGCATCCAGCGCTCCGTGCAAAGACACCTTCCCATTGGTTGGGCTTCTGTTTCATTCAAGGAAGGTTTGCATCATCCATGATCATTGTGGCCACAGAGTCTGAATGGATTTTGGGGGCATCTCTCCTCCCCATTTCCCTCAGCAATCCAAGGTTTGAACGATTGTCCAACTTGGAGGCTGGCGGTGATGATCTAACTGGGGATGGTCACCTCCTTGGTGGTGATGGCAGGAGATGGACCCTGGAGGGGGAAGATCCTCTGAACATTGGAAAGCTGGACCTGTGTGATGGCTAGGGGGATAATTGTCTGATAACGTATGTACCCTAAATCTTCTTGAGAAGATTCACCTTGCCATCAGGCAGAGCATTTCTGCCAGCCGGGCGTTCCCGTGCGCTTGGCTGGCTCGCAGGTCACACGTCACCTTCTTTTTTGAAGGTTGTGCAGAAAAAACTCAGTTGAAACATTTAGGAAAGGAAACAAGCTCCATTCCTGTATGCTGAGCTGCTTCGTACAGCCCGGTTGCCTCCAAGACTTGTGTTTTTATGACGAGCATCCCCTGCACAGCAGTAGGTGATGCCCACGGTGCCGGATACGGTCCCTTCTAGCGCGTTTCCCTGCACCAACCAAAGCTTCAGCGTGGATTCGGCTCTGCCTGGAGAGATGCTTCCACCTCATGTGTGACACCACGGTGGCCAGAGGGGACATCCCTTCTGCCAGCATCTCCCCCATCACCCTCCACCAACAGCAATTCCCTAAGGATGCTCCTCTCCCAGGCAAACACAGGCACGAGTGACGGATTTTAATTTTCAGCTACGAACAAAGGTTTCACGCCGCAGGGATAAACCCCCCCAAAGAAAGGCACAGGTCCCAGAGCCACACGCGGTGACAAGCGAGATAAAGCAGACAAAGGCACAGGGAATCACAACAAGGCTCTCCACAGTCTCTCAAGCGGAGAAACGTGTTGGTTGGTTCAATAAAACAGGAGATTTATATAGAACATATTGGATTTTTTTCATTGAGGATTGCGTATCTCACCGCGTGGTGACATTTTTTCCCGCAGCGGGTCCTTTCCCACCGGCAGCTGCTTATCTCTCGGTGCGTTTGTGCCGTAGACAGGGGCTCAGGCGTTCAGATCACGCTCACGGCCGTATCGATTGCAGGCACATCACAGGCAGACAGCTGCGTGTGGCTTCTCTGCCTCCAGCAATGCAGCTCCGCAATCCCCAAGCCAGACCGTCTTCAAATATTTTGAAAAAAAAAATAAATAAATGGCAGAATAGCAATTCTTGGCAGTAAACACCGGGCTGAAGGCAGCAGGCAGCCTCTCCCACCCCAGCCTCCGCTTCCAGGGGCCCCTTTCACTCAGGAGTTATGCCAAAATCCTTCTACAGTAGGCAAAACCACGGGTTTAAATTGCTGAGAATATGATTTAGACTAAAGGTGGCTTAAGACATAATTTCAGGATGCTGAGAAGCTGAACCTGAGCCATTTGGAGCTCGTTGGGTGGCAGGAGGAGCCCACGTGCAGGTGTGAACAGCCCTCGTGCAGAGGCTGAGACATATATAGGTACAGCTGTGTACACGTATAGGTTACACCTGTATAACATGTGTACGTATATACATCAGCGGGAGCCCCCAGAGCCTCTCCCCATGGCCAGTCCATCCCCTCTCTCTGCCTGCCAGCCCCATGGAGCACACCCTAATAACGAGTCCAATTAGTCCACTTTCAGTGGGTTCTCATTATAGACCCAGAAAGTTTTTCCTTTCCTTCTATAGCTGCCAAGCAAATGCTTTGCAAGTACTGCGGTCACGACAGCCCCAAAGTTCTTTTTGTAACATAATTCTAAATTAATAATAATAATAATAATTATAACTATTGTTGCAATTAATATTTTTTTTACTTATTTAATTATATACTTATTTATTTACTCAGAATACTTTGCCCAGAATACCAAGTTGGTACCTCATTGCCTGGCTCAAAGGCACAGGTTTGGGTCTAATCCACTTCAACCAAAGGCACTTTTCTCCATAATCTGGTAACCGTATGTCAAAGAGGCAGTTATCAGCGAAATTTGGCTTTGCTTGGCTTCTTCTCCTCTTTTATCATCAGATTACATTTAGCGAAACGCAAAAAAAAGATTTGAGACAACCAACATCTCATCAAGGAAAAAGGAGACGGGGTCAGGAGGGCAAAGGGACGGCATTTGTACGGCACACGAGGGCTCGCAAAAGGAGCTGCAGCCCCGCATGGAGAGAAGGATGCAGCGGCATCGTAATGTAAAATGCATTAAGCTGTCAGAGAGAAGATCCTGTCTTCAATCACGCCGAATCCCCCAGGCCTCCGTGTTAAATATTGCATCAAAACATTTCCTGTCTGGCATTAAAAAAAAAAAAAGGGGGGGGGAAGAAATAAAAAGCAAATAGGTACCTTCACGCTCGGAGACCGGGCTGTCCCCAGCACCACCATCACCTCCCAGGAGTGACCTGGGGACTCACTCTCTGAAAGATTTCTCTCTTTTTTTCTCCCATAAATGCAGTCGGCTGGTTAGAAATTTTTCTGGTAAAACATGTTGTTCTGCTCCGGGTGGGGTTTGGGCTTCTTGAGGTCCCCCCATGCCTGCAGGCAGCCTCTGACTTGCATCCAACCAGCTGCCGAACCCTCTCACCTTGGAGAAGCTCATTAATGAAGAGCCTTCTCCTTCCTTCCTTCGAGCTCGCCTACCTGGGGATGCTCGGAGGGCTTAATCTGAACTAATTTCCAAAATGGCTTAGTTAAACCTCGTTAAACCTCTGTGTAGACAGCCTTTCGCAGAATTAAGGTGGCCTTAATTTAATTTGCTCGGGAGCTTAATTTACTTCAATCAGCTCCTCGTGCACCTTGCAGGGACAGCCCCAAGCAGCGTTGGCGAGAACGGCAGCACCGAGCCCTGAGATCCCATCGGCAGGATGCTTGGGGACGGCCACCCTGGCCCCAGGACAGCCACCTCGCTGCTCCCCACGGCACCCATCCCCATCCCATCCCATCCCATCCCATCCCATCCCATCCCAAACAGGGGACAAGGCACAACAGAAAGAGTTGGAGCACTAAATGCTTATTAGAAACGTAGAATCATGGAATGGTTTGGGTTGGAAGGGACCTTGGAGATCATCTCGTTCCACCCCCTGCCATGGGCAGGGCCACCTCCCACTAGCCCAGGTTGCCCAAAGCCTCATCCAGCCTGGCCTTGAACCCCTCCAGGGATGGGGCATCCACAGCTTCTCTGGGCACCCTGGGCCACTGCCTCACCCCCCGCACAGGAAAACATTTCTTCCCCAGATCTCATCTCAATCTCCCCTCTTCCAGCTTCAAACCATTCCCCCTCATCCTGTCCCTGCACCCCCTGATCCAGAGCCCCTCCATCTCTCCTGTATCCCCCTTTCAGCACTGGAAGCCAGCCAGCAGTGTGTCCATTGGACCAACCATCCATTTGGGAAGAGAAATGATCCCTCTCAAGCTGACAGCCATCTCCAGCCAGGTGCCGACCCATCACAGGGAAAGTAGGAGCCCAAGCACTAAAGAAATACCGCCTGAATACGCTTTCTAAAAAGCAGTAACGTGTCGCAGCCCTCTCCTCGAGGCCGTGATTTCATTTAGCAACAAAAGCTAGAAGAAAGACGGATGCTTCTCACAAATCCTGACCATCAACAACCCCTTCTCCCCTGATACAAGCTGTGGATGAAGTTGTAAAGCCCCTGATTAAGGTGCCCAGGAGCTCTGACACCCCCAGAGGTGCTGCACTAAGTGGCTCGTCCAGGACCATTTGTGGAAAAGAAATTGCAGGGCAACACCCGAGCAGCAGATTAGCAGCAGCATTTGGAGTGGCTTTGCCTCGTTGTCACCGGGTTGGTTTTTAATGAAAGCTAGAGCCGCGCAGATGGAAGAATAATGTCACAGAAGGGGCTGATAAAATTGAAAAGATCCATCAGATTAATCACCAGGCTTAGAGGAGCTTGTCCATTTCTTAGAGACAAAAGCCTTGGGCTGCTTGCTATTGAAATGATGATCTCTTCCCTTCTCTAATTTTTTTCCACTTGATCTTGTAAAACCAGTTCATGAGGACGGTGTGAAGTCAAACAGAAGTTTGGGTGGAGCCCTTCCCTGCTGCCTGCTGGGGATGCTGGAGGGATGCTGGCCAGCGTGCGCTTTCGGAGCCCCGGCGAGCTCGTTAGCATCAGCGTTCGTCTTCACCCCTTGCAGCACACTTGTTGCTTTTTATTGGAGTCTTGCCCGACGGTCCTGGTTGCTTTCCAGTCCTCACAGAGACCTACATCCACACGTACTGTTTGAAATATTGCATCAATATTTATCATAACTTTGGAGAACATGGAATATTTCGATATTAAAGTACCTGTCTTTGGTTAAATAAATGCATAAATAAAATATATTTTATTTATATAATGATAGAAATACATAAATATTTACATATATTGCAATATAATAAGATATTATACAATAAGATCTAGGCAGTGAACCCTTCAACACCATTGAGTCTGTAGAGGCAAGGAAGGAAGGCAACGTTGGGGTCCGGACCCTAAACCGGTGATTCTGAATTAAAATCACCTCTCAGCTCACCCGAAGCTTTGGAATTCACACGTTGCGATTTCCTTTTTGAGCATAATAACGAGCCCAATGTTAATAACGCAGGCTAAGCTCTGCCATCTCATGGCCCAAGCTTCCCAACGAACTGAAGGGGTTCAACTCTCCGTGTCCCCAGAGCATTTTGCATGGTCATGGTGGCTCCCAGGGGAGCAGGACGGTGTGTCCCTGTGGGCAATGGGAAGTGTGGAAACAATGCACAGCTTTTTTATTTATTTTTAATTTTTAATAACAATACCCAGATATCATTTCTGCAGTGGGATTTTATTCCCGCTCATCAGAAGGGTGGTGTTGGCTGGGGGCGGTATATAAATACCCACAGCAAGGGGAACACCCCTGGGTGATGAAGAAGAGCACGTTGCACGCGTGGTTTTAACCAGGGCCAAGCTCCCCCCAGCATCACCCCACCTGCCATTGCTTTGTGTCTCCAGCCAGTTACAAACCCTGGAAGAAATCAATAACCCTCCAGCTACAACCTCAACCTCAACCTGCAGCCACGGTGAATTATAGACATTGTACAGACACGTGCTCTTCGCTGTACCGGGCATTTCTATCTGGTGGGAGATGTCCCTGCCCACCGCAGGGGTGGAACTCGATGAGCTTTAAGGTCCCTTCCAACCCAAACCAATCCATGATTCTATGTTTGTATTTAGAGCATAATATTGGCAGAACCAATTTTTGGTGTGTGTTACTCCAGGGGCACGGGGGAGCAGAGGGCTCAGCCTCGCACCATTCCCCTGCCCAGCTCATGTGTAGTCTTGGACATTTCTCCTTGGACATTTCTCCTTGGTAGGAGGGAATGTGTCATCAGCATTAGCTCAGGGGACAAAAAGAGACTCTGAATTTCTTGCGGCTGTCCCGGCTGAGCACAAAGCCAGCGCTGCAATATCAAGCTTGCCAACACTCAAAGCCAGGCAGCTCTGGCTTTTTATTGGAATCGTCCCAAGAAATTCACAGCGGCATTTTTATTACCTACAGGTTTTGCAGCGCCCAGAGTCTGGCAATGAATCTGGCCGGGCAGCGTGAGCCGCACGAGGGAGGAGATTGATAAAGCCATCGAAGGGATGCGGCGGCTTCTTTGCAGGAGCAACAATTCACCTGCCCCAACGTGGCTTTTTTCCAGCTTCATCCCTGAGTTTTAACTCCTGCTGACTTTGAACCAACCCAATGGGGATGCTGCCAGTGGGGACATCATCCGTGTCCCCATGCCTGGCATCCATGAACCAGCCCGCAGCACCCTGGGGACAGCGTGCTGTGTGAAGGGACCCCACTCCTCATTCCTCCCACCTCTGGCCCTTCTACACTGCAGCAATTGTTTCAGCAGTATCGACAAAATGAGATTACAGTCTAAATAACTGAGTAATTAGAAAACGATAGAGTTAATATTTCTTCTGTTTCCTGTAATGCGACCGTCCCTCTCTCGGCAGACGATACCCAGGGGCCCGTGTCCACGCCGCTCGCTTCCTAACGAGCTCATCAGCCGGAGCAGTGCTTAGAATCAATTACCGCCGCGTACGCCGGAGATTCTCTGAAACTCTACCCTTTTCTCCATTGCACGGCCTTCTAGCTAATTATTTCTCATTGGGGATCACGGGTCGGGGAAAACAACATTATTTTATCAGGAAGAAAGCGTCTCCCCTTGCGGCCGGTACAAATGGGACCTAGTCCACCAGGATGTTTGCAGCAGGCTCTGCCTGTGCAAGATTTCAGCGTAGACCAGTTACGAGGTTTGCAATCCCTTCGCATTTCATGCAGAGGTGCAAAGGAGAGGTCCTGAGCCCCTGCACCCAAATTATTTCCCCAAAGGCTGAGCGCGGCTGGGGCTCCCGGCTGCAATAAATATCATCGATGGTTCTCGGGACGGTTCATGCTTCCATCAACGCAAGCTGGAACCGTATTTTCAAGCTTCCACCAAGCAAACCTTCCGTATAATTTGCTGAATTTATACTAAACACAATAGCGTGCGCAGAAAGGGGGATCTAAGTATGGAAGCTGCTGTTTCAATGTAATTGGCCTTTTAGATTAAAAGGTTCTTGTAATAACCTTTGTCAAAGGAGCAGAAAAAGCCATAATTACAGAGCACATGACAGATAACGTGCCAGATTTAGAAAATTAACTCTTCCCTGCGTTTCCAGCCGAGCAAACCTCACCTGGCTGCAGAGCCAGGATCAGGCCACTGATATTTAAAAAGAAAAAAAAAAAAAAGGATTGCATGAGGAACAAAACTGATGAGGTGACCCAGGGCTCCTTTCCACTGCCGGGTCCTGTGCACCTCCTACACCCAGCTGCAACTTCAGAAGGATGTCAGAGCAGGACCGGAGGCTGGGGACGGCATCCCAGCAAACCCAGTCGCTCCAGTTAAGTGGGCTTACTGGTCTTTGGCATCATTTGGTAGACCTCCTGTTGCTAATTCAAATTTGCCCAAGGAAATGAGTGAGAAAACACGGCAAGACTTTAAAGACAGTGTTTTCACGAATACTTTTTAAATCATTCAGGAGTTACTCATCCTCTGGGTGGAAAGGGGAAGGATTGTGTAGCTCCAGAGTAGGGATGCATCACCCACCAAAGCCAAGCTCATCATTAGCTGTAGCACAAACAAAACCAACAGTTATTGCTCCAGTGCCGGGGAAGTCGATTCACCTTTAAAATAAGTTAAGCCACCCTTTGGTGACAGTTTCCCGGTGTCACCACACTGCAACTCCTGCGATCCTAAGCTTAAGGGACTTATTCCAGGGGAAAGCAAAGGACAAACCCCCTCCCCAGCCTACAGCTCATTCCCAGTGGCAGCTTTTCCCCCCTTTTACCTTGTAAATCAAGATTTATTTATTTTTCTGTTGGTTTAAGTAGAATATCAACCTGCCCTGGCTGTGCATTTTTAATATCCTGCCTATTGTAAAATATATATTATACATGACAGTAATCACCGTGCTCGAGAGGTGAAACCAGCCCAGCGAAGCCCCAGGGGCAGAGGGGGACGGGACA
>WKFP01013870.1:3576-26568 GCA_011057875.1 Pterocles orientalis
ACGTGGGGACCCTGCTGTACCGCGCGCTTCGTCCCGCTGCTTTGGGACCCCCGAGGTCATTAAACGCCCCCTGAACCGTGTCCTGCCGTGTCACCTCCGCACCCCCCCGGGCCCCTTCAGGTGACATGGGCACCCATGGGTGCAGCTGAGGGGGGAACGTGGGGTGTGGGCAGCGGGAATGGGAGCCCACGGCGGGGCACTGGGGACATGGTGGGGTGTCCCTGGGGCTGCAGTGGGGTGGGATGGAGACATGGGGAGGTGGGGACCTGGAGGGAGACGGGGAGCTGTGCTGTGGGACACCCACCCAGGCCATGTGTCCTATGGGACCCTGCCACCCAGGGGACACCCACCCACACCACGTCACCTGAGGGAGACCCACCCACCCATGGGACACCACCCAGGGGACACCCACCCACGGGACACCCAGCCATGCCATGCCACCCGTGGGACACCCACCCTCGTCCTGCCACCCGTGGGAAACCCTCCCATGTTATGCCACCCGTGGGACACTGACCCATGTCATGCTTTCTATGGGACACCCCCCCCATGACATGCCACCCTTGGGACACCCACTGTCATGTCACCTGTGGGACACCCACCCACACCATGCCACCCATGGGAGACCCACCCACATTATGTCACCCCTGGGACACCCACCCCATGACATGTCACCTGTGGGACACCCACCCCTGCCTGTCACACCACCGTGGGACACCCCCATGCCACACAGGTTGCAGGACACACAGGCAGCAGCAGGCAGGGTGACACCGGGTGAGCCAGGTGACACTGGGTGACATGGGGTGACACAGGGTGACACGTGGCGCTGGGGACAGGGACACCGCCCGGGTGCAGTGCCAGCTGGGGCTGTCCCCGCCACGCGGCTGTGTCCCCCACCCCTGGCCTGGTGGGACAGCGTGACGCCACATGACATCACACGTGATGTCACCCGTGCTGTCACTCCGTCACAGCGTGACACGGCGCGGGCAGGGTGTGACACCAGGCGCACTGTGTGGCCCCGCGCAGCGCCCGGCTCGGCCTGTGGCGTCACTCGCGGGCACGTGACGTGTGACACCTGGTGACGTCACGCTCGGGTCTTGATGTCACTTGCTGGAGAGCGATGTCACGCGGTGACATCACACCCCGACACGCCACGCGCCGTGGGACGCTGACAGCGCGCGCGCGCACCGCGTGACGCCACTCGTCGATATGTGACGTCACGAGCGACCCCGCTCCCGCGCGGTGACATCACACCGCCGCAGCCCCGCCCCTCGCGCCCCTTGCGCTCCCCGCTCCGCCTCCCGGCCCGAACGGCTCTTGCGCGACGGTCCCTAACGGCTGCGGGCTGTACCACCGGGCGGCCCGGGGGGGGGGGGGAGCGCCCAGCGCCGCGGAACAACCGCCCTCCCGAGCGACCGCCGCTGCCTCGCGGGGCGGCTCCGGTTCTCCGCGGAGGGCGGGAACCGCCAGGCGGGCGGTGGGGCGGGGCGAGTCCCCGGTAGGCGGCCACCAGAGGACTTTCCCCCCTCCGCAGCCGCAGTGGTAGGTCCCGGCGGGCCGGGCGGCGCATGCGTAGTGCGGGGCGGCGGCGCGGCCGGACGTCGGGAGCGCGGAGGAGGAAGGCGAGAAAATGGCGTCGACGGGTGAGCGGGGCCGGGGGGGTTGGGCTGCGCCGGGGCCTCCTGGGCTGCAGCGGCTGCAGCCGGGCCGCCCTCCTGCTCCCTGCGGGGCGCTGGGGCGGTCCGGGGCCGCCGGGCCGGGGGGAGCGGGCCGGGGGGAGCGGCGCGGGCCGGGCCGCGGGCCTGTCCCGGCGGGGCGAGGCCTCAGACCCCCGCGCGGGGCTGGCGGCTCCCCCCGGCTGGCTGCGGCCTTGGGGCCGGCCTGACCCCCCCCCCCCAGGGCCTCCCGGGGTGCAGAGCCCGGTTATCCCTCAGGGGCGGTTGCTCAAGCGGGGCCTGGGGGCTCCAGCCCCGGGAGATTCTCCGATTTCCACCCTTTGGGGAGGTCTGTGGCCTCCCTGAGGGCTTCCCCCACGGCCTCGGCCTTTCTGGGGCTGGCCAGGACGGTTTCTGGTGTAAATGGGATTTATTTGAATCAAAAGAGTGAAGCGTCGTAGAAGGAAACGTGGTTTTACACAGGGGCTCCGACTGGTTGCGAATAGTCGAGAGTGGGACTTAACGTCGTGTTTAAGACAGTCTTAAAGCCCAAAATGAGACTTAACGTTGTGTTTAAGGTAATATTAAAGCCCAGAAGCCAAAAGCTGGACCTCTCTGCAGAGGAAGGTGGCACGAGCCGTGGAATATGGAGGGAATATGAGCGATAGCCCCTTGGAAAGGTTTAAAAAGTTCCTAAAGAAAGGTGTGCTGATGGAATTGTCAAAGTGGGGTTTAAACGTAGAGCTGGCTTTCTGCTTCGTCCCTGGAAGGGTTCTTCTGGGGGAGCTGCTATTTTCGGCTGGGCCATTGTGCTCTTGAGCCTCGTGAACGAGAAGGATGAAGATTAATTTCCCACTGGAAATAAAGGCTCGGCGATGGTTTTCACTGAATGAGCCGTCTTTTTTTTTTTTTCTTTAAAACGTTTTGTGTTCATCTAAATTTAAGCAAATTAGAAGAAAGGGATTACTGGAAGCAAATTGCAAATTCCACACTTGGATTTAAATCCTACAAAGGGCAAATGTTGTGTGGAGGACGGGGGGAAGGCTGTAGGAAGGGATGTGTGGTGGGTGTTGAGTTGGAGACCGTGTGCGTAGCTCAAGGCTCCGGCAGCTCATCGGGAAGGTGGTGGGTTGCTGGGGGTCTGCCAGTGAGGGATGAAGGCTGGGGAGGTCCGTGCTGGATTTTCTTTTTACAGCCTGGAGGACTGGGGTAAGCCAGTGCAGAAAATGAGAATTAAATGAGGAGCAGGGAGGTTTTGGTGGTTGGAGGGTGAACAGGTTTGGTTTGAAGCTGAAAGAGGGGAGATGGAGATGAGATCTGGGGAAGAAATGTTTCCCTGTGCGGGGGGTGAGGCAGTGGCCCAGGTTGCCCAGAGAAGCTGTGGATGCCCCATCCCTGGAGGGGTTCAAGGCCAGGCTGGATGAGGCTTTGGGCAACCTGGGCTAGTGGGAGGTGTCCCTGCCCATGGCAGGGGGTGGCACTGGATGGGCTTGAAGGTCCCTTCCAACCCAAACCACTCTGTGATGAAAAGAGGAGGCAAGAGTGGAGGAGGGTCCAGTGAGATGTTGGGGAGGATGGAGGGATGCTGGTAGGAATGGGCGTTAGTGGTTTTTGACACTCAGGATTTAGCAGAGCTTCAAGCCGTGTATAGACTGAAGAACAAAAAAGAGCAACAGCGCTGAATTTAACACGCTCAGTGTTTCTGTATCAGCCATGACAACCTGTAAGGAAAGCAGGAGCGGTGCCAGGGTAGTTTAACAACTTGCGCGGTGCGTCTCAGGAGCGTGGAAGTCTTTGGGTAGCAGTTCAGCAGCTTTTTTCTTGTGCATAATATTTTGATTATCTTCCTTGTGTACTCGTACTGATTCCTGCGCTGTGATGCAAGGTCAAAGTAATTAATATCTGTCAAAAATCGCTGCCAGGGTCACAGAACTTCCTTTCCTTGTCCATCAACATACTCCAGCGTCAGCAGAGAGAAGTGAGAAGGAGGAAAAGCCGTAAGCTCATGTGGAGGGGTCAGGAGAAGGAGAGGAAAGCTTTGTTAGGGGTGAATCCACGGCTGCAAGAAGCCGGAGGTTCTGGTGTATGGAAAGTTTTGTCAGAGTGATTCCTGGTGTTCCGTCAGTTTTAGTTGTGAAGAAGGTGACAAAGCAGGATTACTGGAGGCTGTGGGAGGTTGTCAGCCGGGTACCTTGAGTTGGTTAGTTAGTGTTCTAACCAAGATCAGCATACCCTGAGGTGCGGTCGTGACAGAAACACCGACACCTTGTCCCATACGGGACTGTCTGGCTCTACCCGAGCAAAGCTCTGCCAGCATCCAGCTCTGCCTCCAGCCCGGTCAGATCCCGTGGCCCGAGTGGCAAACGCCAGCCGGGTCTGGGCTTACTCCTGGTCTCTGTCCTTGGGACTATCGTGGTCCCGGGAGAGCTGGCATCTGTCCAGCAAGGCCTGGCCCAAGCGATGAATTCATGGTTTGCTCTGGAAGTTTGGATGGGAACTGGAGTTGCTGGGTGACTTTGTGGGAAGGCGGGCAGCTAGGAGCTGTAATCATTTCAAATATAGCCTCCTGATTGCCGTGCGGACACATTTTCCATTCCCACCAGCAAACCCCTTCAGTGCAGGCTTTTCTGCTGGGATTGTCAGGATTTCTGCTCTCCTCTAGATCAGGGTGTTGGTGTGGATCGGGGCTTTGGGGAAGGAATTTCTCCTAGCTGCTAGGGGACACATGTTAGAACTTCCCGGCCATTTGTGTCCTGGACAGTGAAATAAAAAGAATGAAGTGTGGTGGTTGTACAGGCGCAAAAACTCGCAACCTGGCCCTTTGAAACCGAGGGGTTTGTGAGCCCCCAGCGTTCCTTTTGTTCCGAAACAACCCCCCTCCTGCCAGCCCCCTTGGGTGTCCTCCAAGGTGGCAGTTAAATTAAAGTGGGGTCAGCTGAGATCAAAGTTGCTGCTGCAAACAGCCGTAACAATGAAGGGAAGAGAGTTTTTTGTTTCCTTCCAAAAGGCTGCAAAAGTGCATTTACCTTACACGGCTCTTTTGAAACGGGATTTCCAGCGGTTTATAGCAGTTCTTTCAAGCTGCAGGAGGAAATTCCAGCTGCTCTGTTCTTACACTGTTAATTTTGTTAAGCCTTTGTCAACCTTTCTTTCCCCTTTTTTTTTTATTTTTTCCCTCTTTTCTTGCAGATTACAGTACCTATAGCCAAGCTGCAGCTCAGCAGGGGTAAGTGGCATTATGGTCTTATCCTTTCTTGTTTTAAAATGATGTAATATAATAATGGGGGTTTAATTTAAACTCGGGTATGTTTGCAAATCCCGTTATTTTCCTTTAGCTTTTAGATATTGTATTGCCCTAGTATTGCAGCAGAAATCATTTGGAATCTGGAGGTTGTCTTGAGACAGATGTTTTGCACAGGTCAGGGATGAGGGATGCATTATGAATGTCTTTAAATTCATTTTACAGCTACAGCGCGTACGCTCCTCAGCCAGCCCAAGGATACGCACAGACCACCCAGGTAAATCACGGGGAGGTGTCAGAATCGCTGCTGGATCGTGTGTCTGCACGGGGCTCCGCCAGCCACAAAAAACACTGAGCGGAAATGTCAAAATCTGTCATTAAAAGCTGTCTGGTAGCTTCCCACACAGCCCAAACTGCACACTTAAAATGAAAATAACCGAAACATCCCAGAGCCTCACCAGTTCCCTTCTTCTCTAATCTATCCGAGCCTAAGGTGGTTGTTGTCGAGAGGGTTACAAAAGCCTATTCTCGGTGTGCGTTTGACACCACCATGTTGTGGGTGCTGTGCTCAGCGGTGTAGGAGAGGAAACCCTAAAAAAAAAAAATTAGGAAATTGCCGTTTGTGAGATTGCAGCGGTTGAGCAAAGGAGGAGAAGGGAACAGATTTTTTTCACGGAGGTATTGTTGCGAAAACTTAATAACATCCTTTGGCTAGACTGCAGAATGATTATGATCTTTAAGAGGTGAATTAAACAATGATTATTTTTAATCCTTCGAATATAAGTTACTAAAACCATGCTTGTATACACACTCCAAGTATGTTTTCGAAGGTAAACTTTCATCCTTAAAAAGACACGTACGTTAATTTTTCCCTGCCTCTCCAGAGAGGCTTTTGAAGAGAAAATCCTGCTGCCCAAAAGTATTGTGGAGGGAAAAACCACCCTGTTGTCGTGTTGGAGCGTTACGGAGCAGCTTCAGATCAGTGAATTCTGATTGTGGCAGCAGCTTGGCTCCGGGGCTGAGCAGGAGCTGTCATCCTGTGCTGGCTCAGGTTGCCGCGGCCACGCTGCCTGTGCTGGCCACTCCGAGGCAGTGAGGGTGTGAAAACTGCGCTCGCTTGTCCCTGTGCAGGGTGCGAAGGTGATTTGTGAAAAATATCTTTGTTAGAGGAGGAGCACAAGTTCAGTCTCGGCGTTCGGGTCAGCTTAAATGGAGGGGATGGTCATTTTTATTCTGAATAAGCATTTTGAGGCGGAACAACTGCAGGGAGTGCTAAGAAATGCGTAGATTACAAGGAAGGACAAGCGTGAGCAGAGTGGCAGGTGTGGGAACAGAAAGCCTCGACAGCGGCCTCTCCTGTGAGACCGAAACAACCGCCCAGCGAAACTCAGCTGTGGGCAGATGGCCATGGGAGGTTTGCAGCGTTTGTTGCCTCCGTGCACTGAGCTTCCACAGACTGTGAAATATTCAATCTGCTCAGAGATTTTTCTACTCTCGGTTAAGATCTGTGGCTTGAGGTCGGGGAGACCGGCTCCTGAGGAACACAGGCTTCGATCCCAAACGGCGTTTAAGTTCCGAGCTCCTGCAGGAGTCAGTAAATCCCTTTGGCAATTTGGATGTTGTGGTTTGTCTTCGTGCCGCTTCTTGAGCTGTAACTAGATTTTTATCTTAACCCAAACTGCTGGCTGCACAGTTGGAAGCTGGCTGGCGCCTGACGTTTGAGCTGGCCGGCCCGGGGCACAGGGCTGAGGTTGCCCTTTAGCCGGTAAAACTGCAGCCCTGGCAGCTCTGCACTCATCCAGCCTCCCTGCTGATGGGGTCAGCACGGCCGAGGAGCCGCTTTGTGGTGCTGAGCCGGACAATGGGCAGAAGCAGTCGTTCGGTGATAGTCAGGACCTGAAAATGAACCTCAGGGAAGGTGCGAGTCAGGAGCTGGTCTCTAGCTGGACACAAAGCCACCAGGACGGGAGTGGCTGTAACCAGGACAGTTTGGCGATGGCAAGCCCTCGGATGCTGACATAAGCTCCTGTTTTTCAAACTGTTGGCTGGTGGATGTGAAGAATATTCAGAAAAATTTCTCTGCAGTCTTAAATAAGTTTATTCTAGTGAGTGCCAAAGCAGTTTCATGTTGAAGGAGCTGACTTGTTTTACTTCGTGCGGTTCTGCCCTCTGAGCAGTGCCGCTCCTTGTGTTTGGGGTTAGCCCTCGGGAGGTGCCTGGGCGTGCTGGTGGGTGCCCAGGCCGTTAGGATGCGCTGAAAGCTGTAAGGTTTTGCTTTATGTAAAGCGGAGATGTGTTGTGAAAATGTAAGAGGCTGTCCCTCCGCTCCTGGTGTTGAGAAACTGCGTTTGTAGCATCATTACAGACCTGACCTGAAATTCGCGGTAGCGCCCAGACTTTCCCCGTAGCCTTGGCTTGACCCTGGTTGCTTTTAGAGAAACTGGTAACACAGCTCCCCCAGCCTGTGCATGTCACTGGAACAGCCTGTGTGTGTCTCTGCAGCGCCTCTGAGTCACTTCTGTTCATAAATTCAATTTGTATCGTCTTTGGAGCAGACGTACGGACAGAGTTACGGGACCTACGGCCAACCCACCGACGTCAGCTACACACAGCCCCAGACGACGGCGACATACGGGCAGACTGCGTATGCGACGTCCTACGGGCAGCCTCCTGCTGGTAAGAGCCCCCGTGCGCGCCAGGCTGGGCGTATCCTGGGGACAGAGCCGAGCTCGAGTTAGCCCTGGGGGAACCCGGCCCAAACCGCACCGAGTTACTCTGAGCAGCTCTGGTGTGGGAAGGGATTCCTTCCTCGAGAGCCTTCCTCGGGCGAAGGGCGGTTTAAAGTGATGCAAAGCTGCAGGTGGACCGAGGAGGAGTAAATCAACGTGCCCGTTTAATTTTCCAGGGAACCTTTAGGGTGCTGGTTCATGCCGTGGAACTAAGCGTGGCCGCGGTGCCGTGCTTAGAGCAAAGCAAAGCGAGCTGCGCAGGAGCGGGTGCTCGGCCCACTCTTGAGAACCGGTGTCCCCAGCACCTCGGTGCCTGAAAATGGAATCGGTGGGAGTGATGTACGCCTGTTCTGATAGTGTACCCTCTACTTTTTGTCTTGTGCTTCCCACAGTAGAAGGGACCAGTACAGGTTTGACTATCCTGCTCACTCTTGCATGGAAAACACTGTCTCATCCTGTCTAAACTCGTACTGTTAACCCTTTAGGTGTCACTTCTAGTGCTAAAAGCATCCAGCATCAGCACGCACGCTGTGTCGGTAAGAATTTGCTGGGCTGGAGTGCTGTTTGCCATCCCCACGTCTCTCTGTAACACCTCTGAGCGGCATCTCTGACGGATTAAACCCCAAAGCAGTAACTCCGGCCGTGCCAAGACACTGCGGGTAGATCTAGCCCTGTTGTCCTTCCCGTTTCCTAAAGGGTGAACAGCACAGTTAGACACGTCCGGACATCCCAACCACCACCCCTGCATGTTCCGTGTTGTCTTTGGGTTCCCGGCGCAGCCGCGTACATCCCACGTTCATTAACGCACTGTGAACTCTTCCCACGTGTGCTCTTTGAACCGGAGTGTTGTACGTCCCAGTGTCTTAATGTTTGAAAAAAACTGCTGAGACATCATTCCATTCTGCCATGTTTGGACTGAATATTCAGGAGACTGGAAAAGGAAACAAATTTTCCTTCAGCTACAGCGGGAGGTTTCTGAAATATTTGGTATTTGCCAAAGCGAGGGAATCCCAGGCAAGGGGGTGTCTGGCTGCAGAAGCCATTGGGGAATCCTTCACGAGGAAGAGGTGGAGAGAAATTATATATCCTATATATATCCTAAATATGTAAATTTATATCCCATTTAAAATGTTGAACATCTTTACACAAATTAGGACAATTTCTGCCTGGCGGTTAGCGCCTGTCCTGCAGGATGTGCACCTTTAGCCAGCGTTGCTGTAGGCTATCCACAGATTTTTTTTTTTTCCTTTTGTTTAAAATTATATGGACATAAATTGGCAGCAAAAAGGATTTGTAGACTTCCAAAATTTCTCTCTTAGAAATGTTTGAGTCTTTTAATCCTTACTACTGCCTCTGGTCCGTGGGGGTCACAGGAAGCTGCTCCGTTGGTGTTTTCACTTGTCCCTTAGGAGTGTGGTTGCTGGAGGAATAACAATATATAACACCTTTTCTGCACAGCTGCTTTTTTTTTTTTAGGCAAAAAGCTTCTTTTTCTTTTCATCAAAAAAATAAAACTCAAGAAGTGGTCAAAGAAAAGCTCGTGTCGGGCCTTCGAGTGTGATTTGCCTCAATCCGCGTAGCGCAGGTCTGTGGAGGAACCGTTGATGTTATTCTCCCCGCAGAGCGCCGGGTTGTGTTTGTTCTTCCTACACCCGCCTCTCCTGAGGAGCCAGAGCTGCGCGAGTGAGCCTGACAGTGCCTGAAGCCTGTCTCCCTCTCTCGGTCTCTGCTTTTCATACTAAATACAGCCCGGGGTGTTGCCTGGGGCGTACATCTTTGTGCAATTTTTATGGTTGAATCTCAATTTATTTTTCCTGGGCATCGCCTTTTCGTAGCAGAGGAATCCCTGCAATTACTTGAAAGCAAAGTGCCTCTTTTTATCCTAACAGCCTGGTTTTGGGTTGAGATGCCGTTGTGGTCAGGGAAATTCAGATCCTGTGCAATACACCCTCTTGGGCCTCTGCAGGAACAGCAAAGATGGTTGCTCCATGTCAGCCAAGGGCTGTTTTAGCCTGTCTGGGGACATTTCCATCCCAAGCCCCCTGCCCTCCAGCCTCGCACTGACTCCTGGGCAGCCCGAGGTGGGAGTTGCTGCCCAGGTTGTGCTTCCTCCCTCCCCAGGGCTGCAGGAAAAGGTGTCCTGGGGTCACCCTGGCACTGTATTAGGGAGAAGAGGGGTTTGGAGCTGGTGGGCTACTCTGCAGCGCCCTGGACGGTAACAGGATTAGGGGATTAACCGACAGATCTGCGATCGTGGTTTGCTCTTTAATCACGGCGCTGTGTAAGTGTGAATTACAAGAGTAAATAAAGAGCTGCATCTGTTATAGGGGTTATTGGTGTTGTAATGATGTTCTTTGGGGGCAAAAACATAATTTCAGAGGTCCAAGTATGGATCTCCTGTAGGTAGCTAAAGACAGCCAGCTCCCACTTCTCTTTTCACCTGTGAAGTTGAGGGCTGGGTGGATGTTCAGCTTCTGATGGATTCAGAATTTGACGTGAGCACACCCACAGCTGTCTCGGCCACCACACCGATCTGTTAGACCAGGATGGAGCAGAGCAGGGGGATCCTCTGCGTCCCCTTCTCCACATCCGCACTGGTAGAAGGTACGCTGCCAAACGAGAGTCAGCTCTTTGGGCACACAGAGCCTGCGGGTGGCTTTTAATGCCGCTTGCATCAGAGAGAAGCCTTCAAAACCTGCTGCTAGCAGACCTGGAGCCTGCTTATTTCAGAATAAATCCGTTTGAATCCAGTGTTTTCAGTTGGTGTTCTCTGAGGACCAAGTCCTGCAAACTTCCCCTCCGCCTGAAGAATTCACAGACTTCAGTAAGGGTTTGCTTGCCCACTTGGGTACTTTGAGAGAAAACGGAGCCACGTAACCGGACTTCCTAAAGCTGGTTATCAAAGTTCCTCTGTTCCCTTTTTCTTACAGTAGCTGTCCTGTGAACTCACCGTTTATCTTACTGATGTGGGGGGAGGAGAGAGAAGTGGTGAGATATAAATGGCCCCCTCAAAAATACACCTCCTGAGGATTTTCAAAGTACATAAACTTAAGCCGACGAAATGAAACCCTGGAGCAGTGGGATGTTAAATCACTGAATTTTCTGTTTCTGGTACAAACCCTCCCTGCTGAGCACACTCGCATGAGGGAAATGCTCCATCTAGAGCTGAAGCACTAAAATTCAGCGTTATTTTTTTTTCTCCTTTTTATTCTGTGCAGAGCCAGGTGTTAAACCTGCTCACTTGAGCGGTTGGAGAGGTCAGTGCTGCCAGAAACTCCTGGGAAAGGGGTCCTGGAGCGGCAGGACCACCCCGGGCTCCACGGCTGACGAGAGCAGCCCAGGGCAGGGCTGTGGCTTCGGCGGCACTTGCCGCAGGCTGTACTTGCGCAAACAGCAGGGTTTCATGTGTGGTCAGGCTTTGGCCGCTTCAAAGAAGGATTTCTTTAATTTCTGGTGGCGGTGTTCTCTGAGGAAATGCTGTGGTGGCTGATGTTGAAGTGTTTTGGACTGTTTAAATTTGTCCCAAGCTCTAAAAATCCTGCTCCTTTTATCCCATCCCCTTCACCCTGCTCAGAACAGGACTTTGCTTTTCAGAGAACCTCGCAGCAAAGAGGAATAATGACCAGGAAAACTCTTTTCCTAGTGATTTGTGGAGGTTATTCCCGGTGGGAGACCAGCTTGCTCTCTCTCTTGGATGTCTCCAGGTTGGCAGCCCTGCAGTGTTCGGCAGGACGGTGGCAGCGTGACAAGCCAGGGGGCCTGGGGCAGGAGGAACGAGGCTTGTTGGACCGGGCAGGGGTCTGGGACAAGCTCCTGTCCCCTTCGTCAGGATCCCGAGCCTAACCAAAAAACCTGAGAGCGTCAGTCAGGACAGAAAGTTTGGGTTTTTTAACTAATGTGCTGTGCAAACTTCCTCCTCTCGCTTCTCTTCCTCTCCGCTCGCCGGTGGGGAAGGGCCCTGGTTCTGTAGCAGGGTCAGCAGGACCGCGGTGCTTCGGGAGGGAACGCTGTATTCTGCTGGCGGTGTATTTGATTTGTAAATTAGGGAATTGAAATAAAAATCTACAGCACTAAAATGCTGTACAGAATGAGGAGGAAGAGTATGCCACCGTGTCCTGTGTTTGTTAAAGATAAGAAGCGGTGGAGAAGCTGTTATCTTAATTGATGCAATTAAAATCACGGCAGTAAGACGAGACCAGTTGGCTGCTCTTTGGCAATCCATGTTTTACATTTTCAGTAAGTCAGCTTTTGCTAACAAAATTTTTAATTGATTTTTTTTTTTTTTACCTGCAAGTCTCTGTTTCATAACTTGAAAACCTGCTTGCGAGGTTCTTAACTATAAAAAGCCGCCGCGTTAATGCCGGGTTTACAGCTCACCTCTGTGACAAGCCGAGCGGTCGGCTAAATTACACAGCGGCGGCTGCTGGAAGGAGTAATTTAAACTGAGCTGGTTTGGGATCTTGGATATTCTCGTCAAATTGTTCAGAAATAAGTGTATGATTTCTGAGCTTTTTCCCTAACCCAAACTGAAATTCTAAGAAAAGCGGAGGTACATCAGACATCAGGAGCTGCCTTCTGTGTTTTTTTTGACCTTTCTCTAAAGTTAAAGCAAATAAAAAGTGTTTTTCTTTTGTTCCTGAAATTACTGATTTAGAACAAGACTTCATCAGTGCCTCAGAAAGGCTCGTCAAGGCAGCCTGGTGCTGTTTTGTGGTTTTATTCTTCAAAAAAGCTGAAAGGATGGGAGCGTACTTCTGAAATCAGCTGGATTTCTGTTACTTTGGAGCTAGCAGGAGCTTTGTTTAGCCTTCCTGCGTTCGGAGGATGCAGCGTGCCTCAGCTTGCCCCTTGTCTGCTTTATTACATTAGCCCTGAGCTTCGGTGGCTGTAAACAAACGTCCCCGGGATGCTGAATGGTGGCTTCCAGAAAGCTCTGCGGAGCCAGGGTTTGGATGGCAAGGGTGGAGCTGGGGCTGGAGGCTGAAGTTTCCCAGGGCAGGGGGTTTCCATGAGGAAGGCGAAGGGCTGGCGTGGGTTAGTTCATCATTTTGGGGATACCTGTGATATTTCTGCAGCAGTAAAATCAGCGCTGTGCCCGAGGTCTGATAAACTATCCGCAGAAGCGCGATAGCCTGAAACATTCCGAGCGAAGGTCACCAGGCGGCTCTGACGAGGCTGTTGTCTGTTGTAGGTTACACCACCCCGACCGCCCCCCCGGCGTACAGTCAGCCCGTGCAGGGGTACGGCACCGCCGCCTACGACACCAGCACCGCCACCGTCACCACCACCCAGGCTTCCTACGCAGCGCCCGCCGCCTACGGCACCCAGCCCGCCTACCCGGCCTACGGGCAGCAGCCGCCCACCTCCGCTCCCCCAAGGTAACGCCCGGCTTCTCCTCCTCCCGAGAGCCCCAGCAACCCACCAGCTGAACTGGGGCTGAACTGGGGCCCGCTGGTTTTGCTTACTCCTTTTCTCTGCCTGTTGCGTTTGAGGTTTGCTCTTGCTTGATCCCGTCGCGTTTCAGGGCGGGGGGAAGCAGCGTGGGTAGGCTCTGCTCCAGCACGGTGAGTCAGCGCTGTTACTGGGAGATGAGAGAGCAACTGAGCGGCAAAAACGGGCTCTTGAGTCACGGTTAGAACAGAAAACGGACCAGTCTGGTCTGATCCTGCGTCACGGGGTCAGGCAGGATGCTGTAACGTCCTGTGACTTCTGGAGTGGATGCACACGTTGGAGACAATTTCCTTTTTAAATCTCTTGTGTCTGGGCACTGTCAATAGTATATTTAGTTTAATTGTTTGCTCAGGATATGAAAGATTTAGAATACATAATGGAAACTTGTTCAGTAGCGAGGAAAAACGTCTTGCTTTATTTACCTGCTGTTTGTAGCAACCGCACCAGTAAGGAAAGGCGGAACCTGGCACAGCGCGGAACCTGGCACAGCACTGTCCCTGTCTGTCAGATTACACTTTGAGTATGAATCCTGACATCATTTAAAACATTTTCCCAGCTTATACAGCAATTGTAGCTTAACCCTTCTTACTCCGCTCTGATTATAAGCAGTATGGAACAAATATAAAAGAAGGAGACATGTGAGACATGTTCTCTTTATTTTCAGGCCTAGAGAGTTAATAACACACGGTAGTAGAATGGTTTGGGTTGGGAGGGAGCTTAAAGGTCATCGTCCAACCCCTGGTGGCCTTTCCCTTTCATCAGAGAACGTGTATGAGGCAGTATCTGCCCGTGCTGGATTCTGAACCAACCAACGGTGCATTTAACCGACAGCGTTTCTGGCTGTGTTCGACCTCATCCTTTCCAAGCGTTGTTTTCACCAGCTGGAGCGGAGGGCAGCGCTGTGACCGCTCGCCTGGCCGTGCCACGTCCTCAGTTTGATTCTAGAGCCAAAGTCTAAATCCCTGGCCTTGGGTTTCATAACACAGCTGTGAACAGGAGCTGTCGTACTCCGTTCAGACACTGCCAGGGCCTCTCCGGGTGCCAGCGGGGTGTGCAAATACCCCCTCAGCAGGTGCTGAAACGTGCAGTGTTTAATCAACGCGTACTAGGTGTGACACCCACGCGGTGCCAGCTTGTAGCGCTACCCGGAGAAACGGGCAGCGCCTCTTGCTGCGGGGGGGGATCTGAGCGCCGTCGCTGCTCACAGAGGTGGGGGTTTGCACCCACGTTTCCTTCACTATCGCTCCACAGACCCCAGGATGGCAACAAACCAGCAGAGACCAGCCAGCCCCAGTCGAGTACGACGGGCTACAGCCAGCCCAGCCTGGGCTACGGCCAGAGCAACTACAGCTACCCGCAGGTGCCTGCCAGCTACCCCATGCAGCCGGTCACCGCGCCGCCCTCCTACCCCCCGACCAGGTAACGCCTGCCGCGGGCTCGGCCTCCTGCAGCTGGCCAGGGAACTTCTGGGCTAGCTCTGGCAAAAGGGTTTTTCTCAAGGGATTCTAAACGAACGGATGTAAAAGGAGGTTTGGAGTCCTGAGAGGAGGGAGGTGTGGTTCTCCTTGGTGTAATTATTTTCATAGGGAAGATGCAGCTGTGATTGAGTGCGTAGATGTCTCTGCGTTCGTACCTGCTACTGCTGCTTAAAAATATGACAAACATTTTTAAGAAATTTTTAAGGAGTGTGTTACAGTGACCTTTTGCTGCCTCCTTACTCTTGCCTTTATCGAGGGGCTCACCTCTTCCCCCCAGGTGTCTTTTGATATTCTGATGCTGTATTCTGAAGTGTATATTTTCAAATTCTCAAAGCCTGAGGTGTGTGAGGGAGGACTGGTTTATTATCCATCAGCTGAAAATATTTCAGTGCCGAGGCAGAAAGGGAGCCTCTTACCCACATAGCCATGGTTTCTTGCCCCATGGCACTTCTGCCTCTTTCTAGAGGTACGAATGAGTCGTGAACAGTCGCATGGATTTTGCTTTCAGCATTCTACTGGGTTTATTTTCTCTCCTGCCACCAGCCTAGCCTCCTTAGAATGACTTCACCTTTTTAACTGCTTTACACCGCCACATATGGCTCGTAATTGCATTAGCGTGAGCCACTTCTGCCGCCGAACGCCCGTCGCCAGCGAACTGGCTCATCTTCCCGTCTTCTCCCCGCTTTTCTCTTCCAGCTATTCCTCCACGCAGCCAAGCAGTTACGATCAGAGCACTTACTCCCAGCAGAGCACCTATGGCCAGCAGAGCACCTACGGCCAGCAGCCCAGCTACGGCCAGCAAAGCAGCTATGGCCAGCAGCCCCCACCGACCAGTTACCCGCCCCCGACCGCATCCTACAGCCAGGCCCCCAGCCAGTACAGCCAGCAGAGCAGCAGCTACGGCCAGCAGAGTGAGTGTGCGCGGCACTGGTCACGGAAAAAAGGGTCGGTCTGCCTCGCCCGTGCGGCGTGGGCTGTCTCTGAAGGCGGCTTGGTGTTCCTTTGGTTCTCACGCTTGCCGCAGGGTTGAAAGGAGGGTGTACTGTAGCCAGGGTTTGCCCTTTCTCGCTGGAAAATGGCTTGCCTGGTGCAGCGGCAAGGCGGGGTCACCCCCTCGGTGTCACAAAGGTGAAGGGGTTGTTGAGGAGCACAGAAAGACAAAATACCGTTGTGGCTGGAGCAGTGTAAAGGATGCGGTTTGCATCCAGAGTCTGCTGGTGGGGCTGAACACAAAACTGGATTCTGCAAACAGAAAGTGGCGCGTCTCTCCTTAAATTAACGCTGTTGCTGTGAGCGCTGCCGCAAATTATTGTCATGATTGTGTTCTGGTGCTGAAGGCAGGTAAAAGGGTTTAAAAAGGGGACAGGTGGCTTCAACCCACTCTTGTCTGCAGCTCCCTAATGTTTTTGTTCCCGATTTCCTCAGGCTCATTCCGTCAGGACCATCCCAGCAGCATGAATGTGTATGGACAGGAATCCGGAGGCTTTTCAGGCGCAGGAGAAAACCGGAATATGAGCGGCCCTGATAACCGGGGCAGGGGAAGAGGGGGATATGATCGCGGAGGCATGAGCAGAGGTGGGCGGGGAGGAGGACGCGGTGGAATGGGGTAAGAGCAAATCTTTTCTCCTTTTATCTAATTCTGGTTTACCCATAGGATTTGACATGGAAAGAAGGGACTGAAAGGTTGACATTCCCAACGGTACTTCCATGGAGAACATCTCTGTAGCAGCATAGCTTCTAATCCATGGAAATGTCATCCTAGGGGGAAATAGGAGCAGGATTTATTCTTTTTTTCAGTCCTGCGGCTGGTTGGGCCCTGAGGGGGGTGGAAATTAGGGGTATTGCTAAACCTGGAACTTTCAGCTCCCTTCGTGGTGGCGCAGAGGTGAACTCCTCTGTGGGGTTTAACAGTAACTGCGGATCGAACACACACAAACCTTCCGCCAGGTCCAGGAGTCGCTCCTGTGCCTCGGCAGCGGGGATCTTGGCAGTTCAGGTATGTACAAGGCAAAGCCTCGTGTCAGCCCCGCGTTTTGCCGTCAGCCTTCTCACCTTTAGTGGTAGCACGCGGAGCTGTACCTGTGTGCCCCGGGGCAGAATGCTGCTGTCAAAGGTGTGACTCTGGGGAGCCGCAACGCTTAGATCTTGGTTGGAGTGTGAAGAAAAACCCCAAGAAAATCAAGAGGTCTGGCTTGGCTCCCAGGACCGCTCCCCCTCGGAGCTTTCGGGTGGTCTCAATCAGTTTGGCCATTTTAACTGATGGCAAAATCTGGTTTGGGAAACCTGCGCCTTCAGGTCGGCCGCGGCTCCCTGCCTCTGACCTGTGTTTTGGTAGCGGCGAGGAAGGAGGAGGGCTGGTCCCCGAGGCTCCTCAGAGAAGGAAGGTGTAGCTTTGTGTGTGTTCCATCCCTCACACCGTCGTTCAGAGCTATGCAGAGTGTCCCCAGGCGCACGCTGGAGGTGTGGCGTGGGACGAGGGCAGCCGGACCGGCAGCCTCTCCTCGATAGGTGACTTTTTAAAGCGTTTCACAGCCCGGTGGCAACCGGAGTTTGGCAATGGGTAGCCCCATTCTGCATAGCTCTGTCAAAATGAATTGAAGTGGCATGAAATCTTTAGCGGAGAAATCAAACTAGTGGTGTATGGGGGGGAAAAAAAAAAAAAAGGTTGGCTTGTGCCAGAATGTATCTGGCTTGAATTGGCTCGAGTGGAACAGAGTTCCGTGGTTCTGCATAAAGATTTCACCCGTGCTGTATTTATCCCTCATGGTTTAAAGTAGATGTAGGCACTTGAAATGTCTATCATCACATCTTCAAATTTCTAGCCCCTTCGGAGCTTCTCATGCAAAAGATTTGTCACCTCTCTCTGATTTCACACCCTAATCGGAGCTTAAATTGCGTACGTAGCGCTTTCCACCTGACTAGACCGTTACAAAGGGTCTCCCGCTCTACGGACGTAGACTTTCTGCTGTCCGTAGAAAAGGTGGCCGTCCTCGTAACGCCACGGGGCAGGTAGGGGAACTCGGCCCTTCTTATCATGCTGTGGTGATGGATTTCAGTGTCTCCGGCAGGTAAGGAGCTCGATGTTATTAACGTGCCCTTTTTTTTTTCATTGAACTCAATTATTTTGATATTTTCATTGGCTGTTAAACATGGAAACTTTTTAACATGCTTTGTCGCATTTATATGCTACAGGTTACAAAGTGAGAGCCTTGTATACACTTCAGTACTTAAAAAGTACCCGTACTCAGTACTCAGCCGGCAGCATAATGAAAAGTGGGACTAGACACGGTGTCCATATGGAGAGGAAAAATATACATAGAATATTTTTTAACCAAATGTATTCATTGTATAAATGGAATCCTTCTGTAACTTTGGTAAAACTGCATCCTTGTTGTTTGGTAATAAAACCAGAGGAGGTATAATACTTGAGAATTGTGTAACGTTAAAAAGTGTTAAAAGTATGTGTTTAAAAAGAGAGACATTACGTGAACGGTGTGTACTTTAACGAAAGGAGGCGAAGCTGCATGCAACAGCGTGAAACTGTGTATTGACGCCTTTTTTTTTTTTTTTTCCAGTATTAGAGGTGCAATACTTGCTAGAAAATAGGCGGTGCTCTCCCTCCTCTGCTCCTCTCCTGCCAAACAGCAAAAAAAAAAAATATTAAAAAACAAGAAACATCCCCAAATCCTTTTCAGGTGGTATTTTCCTCATTTAACCAGCGCTCGAAAGCAATCTTAGCCGAACGCTTCAGCCAAAGCTTTCGCCGCAAAGCTGCGGCCGCCGGTTTGCATTGGCGCGGGCAGAAATGTGCCGTTGGATCTGTGTCCACAAAGCTGCGCCCCAGGCCTGCTGCGAGCCCCCGCTGCCTTCTGTAAGTTCTCCCTCCGCAGAGACTTGTTAAATTCAGTAACGACCTGAATGTATGGCTTTATAGCGAGGTGTTTTTTTTTTAGCGGCAATGTCATCCGAACTGTCGGCTAGGTATCGCGTGTGGCTGTCTCCTCCCTTTTGCACTGTTAATGTCAGGGACCCGCGGGCTCGGTTCGCTCTCGTGCTGCGAGAGGCCGAGGGTGCACCTTTATGGACACACGGAGGGGAGGGAGTTGACCAGCGAACGACCCCCCCAAACGATTGCTCTGAAGCCAAAAACCCAATTTCTAACCCTGAAAAAAAAAAAACAAAAAAAACAACAAAATCCTGTTTTTTGCCAAGTATTGCACTGCTAATCCAAGTAATGCAAGGGCACCCGCAGCAAAGGGGTGTCTCAAAAGCAGAGAAGCGAGGTTGCGTTATGTGTAAAAGGAAATTTGAGCGAGCTGCCCTGAAGAAAGGCATAGTGCCGAGATGAGAGAGAGAGAGAGAGACAGATGCATTGTTTGGAGATGTTTAGCCAGTGCCCTTCTTCCCAGTGAGCCGCAGCGGCTCCGAGCGGCACTGGCTTTGTAAAGGGAAAGGCCTTCATTTCTTCGTTTATCCCCCCAGCAGCGCTGGAGAGCGAGGTGGCTTCAATAAGCCTGGTGGTAAGTTTTTGAGCATTACAATGGATAGTGTTTAAAAAAAAAAAAAAAATTGCAAAGTCAGTTTTTTTTAGAACAAAAGTGTAATTTTGTATTCGTTTAAGTGGTTAAAAAATGACATATGCAACAAGACTGTAGCGTGGGTACTGCCGGCAATGCCTAGGGGTCTGCGGACACAGGGTAACGTGGAAGAATTGAGCAACCACTTCTGTAATTTTGGGGAAAAGAAATGGTTTGGATTTTAAGAATTTTTTTTGTTTTGTAAAGTAACTTTTTATTAATGAACGTAAAACCGATTGGCTTGGTAAAGTATTTAAAAAAAAGAAAAAGCGTTAATAGCGGTTAATGGTTTGAAAAGCTGCTAAAAATAGCAAACCGATCGCCGAGTAACGGTGCATTGCTGCTGTGGGGGCAATGCGGGTCAGGCTGAGTTAACCAGCGCCAGCGAACGGCGGTCGGTAGTAGATAGCGTTGTGTGTGTCGGTCCTGCGGCCCGCCAGGCCTGCACTAACACGGCTTCTTGTCATTCTTTCCCGCCTGGCAGGACACATGGAGGAGGGACCGGACCTTGATTTAGGTAATTCCCAATAACCGCTCCGATTCTCTCCCGAGATTGGGAGATTGAGCCTCCTGAGCTGGTTCTGTGCTCCGGACCAGGGCCCCACGGCGTGCCGGGCTGCGGGAGCAGGATGCGCTGCTGTTTGCAGCCTCTTCCTGCCCGTTGATGGCTCCATTCCCGCTTCATCCCAGCAGCTGGACTGGTAGAAACCGCCGCGTCTGTGAGATGCTGAGCCTTCTCCTTCTGGGGAGCGGCTCTGCGGGGAGCAGGAACCCCTTTGCAGGCAGCGTCAGCCCAGAGCTGGCCCAGCGGCCTCCTCCCGTGCCGCCCCGGCCCTTCCTGTCGCGGCTGGAAACTCCGCGTCAGTCTCCCAGCGCTGTGGAGAGCGGGGTTAGCGCCGCGAGGGGCGTGCCCGAAGGACGCGGGGGTCTTCCTCGTGTCCCAGCAGCTGCACCGCGGGGTGCTGCCCGCGCCGGGCGGGCGTCTGGCTGCGCAGAGGCGGGCGCAGGTGCTCAGCACCCGGGTTTTCATGTCGCTTGGTAAATACACGCATTGAGAGCGAAGCTGCAGCTGGCCGAGGGGCTGGCGTGATGAGGAGTACTCTGGGATGGGGATGAATTTTTTAACAGGGCTGTAGCGATAGGACAAGGCGTAATTTTTTAATTTTAAAAGGTAGTTTTTTGAACTATAAGAGGAGAGCTTTAGACTAGATCTAAGGAAGGAATTTCACACTGGGGGGGTGGAACAGGTTGCCCAGGGAGGTGGCAGATGCCCTGACCGTGGAAACATTCAGGGTGAGGTTGGACAGGGCTCTGGGCAACCTGGGCTAGTGGGAGGTGGCCCTGCCCATGGCAGGAGGGTTGGGCTGGATCACAGAATCGTAAAATCGTTCAGGTTGGAAAAGACCTCCAGGATCATCAACCCAACCCACTAACCCATGTCCCCAAGCACCACATCCACACGGTTCTTGACCCCCTCCAGGGATGGTGACTCCCCCACTGCCCTGGGCAGTGTTCCAATGCCTGAGCACTCTTTCCGTGAATAAATTGTTTCTAATCTCCATCCTAAACCTCCCCTAATGACCTGTGTGGTCCCTTCCAGCCCGAACTATTCGGTGATTCTGTGACATTTTTCCCCGCAATGACGCCGTGCCTTCCCTCCTAGGCCCACCTCTGGACCCGGACGAGGACTCAGACAACAGCTCCGTGTACGTGCAGGGGCTCAGCGATAACGTGACCCTGGAGGACCTGGCAGACTTCTTCAAGCAGTGCGGAGTGCTCAAGGTGAGCGGGACACGGGGAAGGGAATCCTCCTCCTCCTCCCTGCTGCGCGCTGCTCGTGCCCCTCCAGCCCGTCGTTCCCGCGAGCTGGGGGTCAGTGCCGTGACCACCACGAACCTTTGAGGGTTTGTCCCTCGGCAGTGGCGTTGGGCTCGTGGCTGAGTTGTCTCAAGTCAAAAGCAGAACAGAGGAGAGTAAATCCCCCCTCGGCTTATGGGGACTTGAGTGACATTTTTTTTGTTCTGACAGATGAACAAGAGAACCGGGCAGCCCATGATAAACCTCTACATCGACAAAGAAACGGGCAAACCGAAAGGAGACGCCACGGTGTCTTACGATGACCCGTCTACCGCCAAAACGGCTGTGGACTGGTTCGATGGTGAGTGCGCGGGGCGGGTGCGCTGTGGGATGGAATCGTTCCGTCGCCGATTTCAGAACAAAATTCTTGTCCGACTGAAGTTGGCGTTTCCATCCTCGGTGCACGGAGCACGGCAGGGTCCATCCAGGTGGTCAGGCTTTGCCTGAGGAGTTGCTGGTTTTAATTGGGAAGGGTCAGCATGGTGCTGGGGTTGTGGTGGTCCTCCGTCACCCAGGCTCCTGTCACCCATCCTCTTCTGGAGCTGGGGCTTACCCCAGTCCCACGGGTGTCTGTGTCACCTGGGTAAAGCTTTCCTGGTGACAAACGACTGGGTGCCGCTGCGTGTGACACGGGCCTGGCGAGCGTTGGACCCTCGTGGCATAAGTGACGCTCTCGCCCCCGTGTCCCTCCAGGGAAGGATTTCCAGGGCAGCAAGCTGAAGGTGACGCTGGCGCGGAAGAAGGGCCCCATGAACAGCGTGCGGGGCGGGCTGCCCCCCCGGGAGCAGCGCGGGATGCCCCCCCCCATCCGCGGAGGTAACGGCGTGTCCCCCCCCGTCCCCCCCACACCCAAAGGGCACGGCCAGGGCTGCGGCACCCGCTGAGCTGCACCCTGTGGCCGGTGCCTCCCGGGATTAATGGATCCTTCCTTGCAGGTCCGGGGGGGCCCGGTGGCCCGGGGGGGCCTGGTGGCCCGAGTGGCCCCATGGGCAGGATGGGGGGCCGAGGTGGAGAGCGGGGGGGCTTCTCCTCACGAGGACCCCGCGGCTCCCGGGGAAACCCCTCCGGCGGGAGCGTCCAGCACCGGGCCGGCGACTGGCAGTGTCCCAACCCGTAAGTGTCCCCGTGCGCCCACCACCTCCCTAGAGTCACTCCTGCGTGGTGACAGCAGCCGGCTGTCACCTCAGAGCGCCGCGGGGGCCCTTCTGTCCGAGGCGCTGGCCGGGATTAGTGGGGTTTTGTGAAATAACTCCCTGGGCCCTGCGAGGAAGCTCCTTCCTGCCATTGGGAGCAGGGTGGGGGGCCGGTGTCACTGCTGGGGGGCTGTGGCTGCACGAGTGGCCTGGCTGACCCCCCCCACATCCCGCTGGTGTCCCCTCTCCCCCCGCCAGCGGCCGCACAGCATGTCCCAGCGTCCTTTACCCCGCAACGCCGTCCTGCCCTGCTCTAACCCGCGTTCTCACCCAGGGGCTGCGGGAACCAGAACTTCGCCTGGAGAACGGAGTGCAACCAGTGCAAGGCCCCGAAACCCGAGGGGTTCCTCCCGCCCCCCTTCCCCCCGCCAGGTACGTGCGGGGACAGTTCTGGGGGACTGGAGGCGCCCGGGTCTGTCCCCAGCCCGGTTTGGGGCTGCGCAGGGGGTGGCCGTGTCCAGCCCGGGGGGTGCTGGGGTCTCATCCCCCCGTGTGCTGTGGGGGGGGTGCAGGCGCGCTCTGCCCCCATCCCGAACTCGTGGGGCTCTTCTTGGGGGTCTTCAGTGCTTGGGTTCCCCAGAGCGCCGCTGTCACCTCGTTAGCAGCGTCCCAGTAACGAGCCGCAGCCCTGCAGGCTCTGGAGGAGGAGCTGGGCAGGTGCCCGCTGCCCTCGGGGTTCCCAGCGGCCTCTGGACCTTCTCCAGTGCATCCTGGTGGCACTGGGTGTGCTGGGGGGGGCGGAGGAGGAGCTGGAGCGTGCGGGCTCTGCCCTGGGGGGCTCTGGGTTCTGTCCTGGGGGCTCTGCGCTCTGCCG